>JANBXA010000114.1:10670000-11027500 GCA_030556225.1 Cricetiscus sungorus
GAAAATGGTTAAGCATGTTGGATAGTGGGCTATTGAAGGCATTTGGGAATAGAGGTAAACCAGGCAGTCCCCCCTAGATGTGACATCATGCTGGAAACTATACATGATATGGAACGATAATTGCTCAGGTAAAGGTAAGAACAAGTCCTGACAACACAACTGACCCATGCCCTAGAGGTTACTCTGAAAATAAATTTAGAAAAGCAAAATTTAAGTCAGTTAATGTTTATATTAATGCTAGCATGTCCATTTTCTTAACAATTAACTATGAATTTTCCTGTGTGGTTTTTCTGAATCAAAGTCTGTGGTGTTTTATGTTGGATATCAATTTTATTATTGATTTCTACTGTGGGTTTACTTGTCTTTGTTTAATTCCATTCTATAATATATAATTTAAGATATTAAAATGTCATTTGATAATCTAATTAGTTTCAAAGCGGGATGCTTTTAATTCTTTGTATACTACAGGTAACTTTGAAACAATACGTCACATAGTTCCTGTTTGTTACCCACAGGTGGGTAAGCCAAAAGTAGTCTTTTTCTCTGATGCACAGAGGTACTTTGTAAGTGGAAATCCAACTTCAGAATGTTCTCAAGAAGATAAAACTCAAATTTCTGAAGACATGGGGTAGGTTCTTTCAAATGTTTGCATGGGTTTTCTCTTTTAAGGGAATGGGGTCTCCTTAGTGACAACACAGATGTGGAGGGGTCCTCTGCTCTCAGTCACAGCGTCAGTGTTGGTCAGCGCAAACAGTCATCCAACTGCAGAGGCTTTGCAGAGGGGGGTGGCTCTGTTCAAGGTGGTTGTTTTTTGTTTGTTTTTCTTTACTCTTTTGCTCTTTACTCTTTAGGGCTCTTGGGTACTTTTGGGGTACTTTTGGGGGGGCCACCATCCAGCTCTCAAATGAATACACTCAGGCTTATTCTTAGTTATGAATGCCCGGCCTTAGCTTGGCTTTTTTTAAAGCCAGATTTCCTAAACTTAAATTATTCTGACTCCCTTTTGCCTCTGGGCTTTTTCCTTTCCTTACTTCTGTGTACCTTACTTTTACCCTTACTCCGTGACTGGCTGGGCGTCTGGGCGTCTGGGCGTCTGGGCGTCTGGGCGTCTGGGCGTCTGGGCGGCTGGGCGTCTGGGCGTCTGGGCGTCTGGGCGGCTGGGCGGGCTGGGCGGCTGGGCGGCTGGGCGTCTGGGCGTCTGGGCGGCTGGGCAGCTGGCCTGTAGCATTCTCCTCTCCCTGTTCTCTTGCTCCTTCGTGTCTCAGATTTCTCCTATGTATCCTCTCTGCCTGCCAGCCCTGCCTGTCCTTGCTCCTGCCTTGCTGTTGGCCGGTCAGCTCTTTCTAGACCATCTGGTGTTTTAGACAGATAAAGAATTACAGCTTCACAGTTAACACAGACGCAGCATAAGCAAAAGCAACACATCTTTACATCGTTAAACAAATGTTCCACAGCAAAAACAAAAGTCACACACCTTAAAATAATACCCCACAATAGATTGTTACCAGCTACACAACTTCAAGGCCAACCTGAGCTGTCTTTAAAGAGGTCCTGCCTTTTAAAAAAAAACTCTAGTTAGGCGATCCTCACCGCAAATCTTTTGCAAGCCAGGTGGGAGCCAGACCTGCCACAGTTGCTGTGTATGTGGCAGTGCTGTGAGCGTTGCTAGCCAGATAGAGGATAACACATTCTATACATACATTTTACTTCAACCTTTTCCCCATTTATTTCCAGTTTCCCTCTCTCATTTGCTCAATCTCTCTCCTCTCCTGAGCAGCACTAGGATCAAACCTAGGGCCTCAGTCGTGCAAAACAAGCATGCCTACCATTGAGTTATAGCCCAGCCCTTCCTTTGCATTCATTTACTTTTTTTTGGAGGGGGGAGATTATATTTATTTTTATGTGTACGAATGCTCTATCTGCAAGTATGTCTTTATGTCAGAAGTGGGCATTAGACTCTACTATAGATGGTTGTGAGCCACCATGTGGTTGCTGGGAATTGAACTCAGGACCTCTAGAAGAGCAGCCGGTGCTCTTAACCTTTGAGCCATCTCTGCAGTTTTCCTTTGCATTTCTAATTAACCCAATGATTGCTCTGCTGTCCCCCAATCATACAATAGTGTCCTGTATGTGCCTGCCCTCGCCAGCAAGGAAGACGCGACTCCGGGTAGATCTTCTTCATGCAGTTTTAATCAGGATCCTTTAAACATGTTGCTTCTGGCCCGCAGGGAGAGGGGGGGGGGGACCCCTGCAACTAACCAACCCTAGTGAGCCACATGGACCCTGCAGATAGGCTACTCTAATGCGGAAGCAGACAGGCTGAACAGACTTAACCAATTAAGGGCTTGTTTACCCAGAGAGTCTACACCAGCGGGAAGGTGTAAGGTAGAAGCCAGCGCCACTTTAAGGCTTGGCACTACACGGCTCTCTACAGTGTCCATTACACTATAGTGAAGGGCAATGCATATCTCACTGAGATGATGTTTTATGGAATTGTATGTACTCTTCTTCCCATACTGCCTGCTGAAGGGCAGGTGGGACTGTCATGTGATTCTCCTGTCCCGGTCTTGTCTGTGATTGGTGACAATCTCTGTCTAGCCACACCCATCAGAAGAAACCCTGTGGCTAGTACTGATGCCCTCCCCGGTTCTACACCTCCCGGGACAGAGGAGCTTGGGGCTGCTGCGGTGCAGACTTTGGGCTTGATGGGGAGAGAGAAGATAAAACTGCAAAGGGAGTCCTAGCTTTGCTTCTTCCTTCATATGAGAACTATGTGAGACCATGCTTGCTGTTCACATACAACCTCCAAAACCAGCATTCCCACAGCACCCTTTAGTCTCTGAAAGACAGACAACACCCGTGTAAACTCCACAGCTCAGTTTTGTCGCTGCGTTTCTTTGTCAAAGGCTTCTATAAGTACCGTTGGTTGTAATGGGTCTTTTTCTGTCCCACCAGCCAGCTCCAAAATAATGACACACAGACTTCTTTTTGCTTTGTTCTGTTTTGGTTTTTGTTTGTTTGTTTTGTTTTGTTTTGTTTTTTTCTGAGACAGGGCTTCTCTGTATTGCTTTGGAGCTCTGTAGACCAGTCTGGCCTTCAACTCACAGAGATCCACCTGCCTCTGCCTTCTGAGCGCTGGGACTAAAGACGGGCGGGCACCACTACCTCCAGGAGGCACTTCTTATTAATTATGAAAGCTCGGCCTTAGCTTAGTTTTCTTCATAACTAGTTCTTATATCTTAAAGTAACCCGTATCATTTATTTATTTTTGGGCTTATGTTCAGTTGTATGGCTTGATACCTCCCCTCTCCGTACTGCCCATCCTGCTTTCTCCACACTGGTAGGCAACTCTTTTGCAACTTGATTCATCTCCTACTTTCTCTTTCTCTGCCTGGGAGTCCCACCTATATTTCCTGCCTAGCTATTGGCCATTCAGCTCTTCATTAAACCAATCATAGCAATATATCTTCACACAGTCTACAAATAGTCCACAAAAGTTAGTATGCCACAAGGTGGATTAGGCAACAAACACGGATAATATACACAGCCTCAAAAAACAAAGTTGGTGAATTTGATACCTTACCACAGAGTGATTGGATCTGTAGTGAGTTGTGGCACCCAGCATGTTCTGCATCCATGTGCAAAGTCCAAATCGTTCGGAGCATACTAATGAGACAGGATCACTCTCCTCTCATCGTCCCAGCTAGACCTCAGAGCTAAAGGTGTTTTTTAAAGTGAAAACTCCCTCCCTGCTGCAAAGATCAACTGTCCTAAACAGCAGCAGAGCGCAGGCCCTGTGATGAGCTCTGCCACTGTGGAAAAAGAGCATGTTCAACTGAGTTCTCAGTTTTCTCCTGTGGGGGAAAGCGCTATGCAAATGCCCCCTTTTAAATGTTTATTATCGCCTCAGGTAACCGTTTCCCTGAAAGCGTACCAACTTTCAGGTATGACAGAGGGTCCTGTCTGGTCGCCCCAAATAAACACACAGAGGCTCATTTACATTAATTATAAACTGTTTGGCCTGTGGCTCAGGCTTATTACTAACAAACTCTTACCACTTAAATTAACCCATACTTCTCATCTATGTTGGTCCCTTTTTTCAGTGAGGCATTCTCAGGTTGCTTCCTCTGTGTCTGGCTGGTGACTGCTTCTCTGCCTTCCTCTTCCCAGAATTCTCTGAGTCTGGTAGCCCCACTATACTTCCAAACCAAAATGAGTGACAAATCTTTACAGTGAACAAGAACATTATCCTACATCACTAAATATTGTTTTAGTGAGTCCAAAGATTTAATCTGACTAGATGGTAGTTATGTCTCTCTTTAATTAATGACAAAACATAACATGAAACTTTCCCAAGTGTTTCACAGAAGTTTTTTTGTTTTGTTCTTTGTTTTATTATTTGGTGTGTGTGTGTGTGTGTGTGTGTGTGCGCGCGCGCGTGCGCGTGCGTGCGTGCCTGTTGTTCAAATTTTAGTAATTTGGGGAGGAAACCTTTTTATTTGTTCACATGAACTAGTTTTCATTTTTGTTTCTGAATCATGACTCACGTATGTAATTTCCATTTTTAATTGAGATATACTACACATATAAGGCAGAAGGCAAACATGGCTCAGCACTTTCATCTATAAATGCAGCTATGAGAACTTTAGTAAGTTAATGTCAAACAAAAACAAAAAACAAACCCTAAAGGATAGTGAGATTAAAGTCAGAAGAGTGTTAAAGTGCTAACAACAAAGTGTTAATAATTTGGCCTGAGTGGGCTGGAGAGATGGCTCAGCAGTTAAGAGGATTGTCTCCTTCCAAAGGACACAGGTTCAATTCCCAGCACCCACATGACTACTTATATCTGTCTGAGACTCCAGTTCCAGGGGATCCGACACCCTTGCACAGATGTACATGTAGGCAAAACACCAATGCACATAAAATAAAAAATTATTAAAAAGAAAATCAAAGAAAGAAAGCAAAACCAATTTTTTCCCTAAAAATATCTCCCATTGGATGGGGGGGGGGTTAGGAAGAGGGTGGGGTGGGAGAATGGGAGGGACAGGGAACTGGAGTTAGTTTGTAAAATGAAAAACATTTTAAATAAAAACAATCTCCCCCCAAAATAATAATTTGGCCAAGAGTATTGGTTCAGTGGTAGAGCATATTTGCCTAGCATGATGTGTTTACCTACACACACACACACACACACACACACACACACACACACACACACACTCACACACACACACACACACACACACACACACACACACACACACACACACACACAAACCCATCTGAACACAAACACAAGGATCAGATTTTCAGTTTCTAAGAAATTCTATTAAAGCAACCCTTTCCCTGAACTATTTTAAAGGTGAGAACAAGCTGGCATCCATAATATATTTTTACAAGCTATTTTAACATTCAAGGTGAGGAGTCTGCTTATAGAGATGTAGAAAATGGTATGTGTTCCAAAAGCAACAATCTGTAGCATACTCCTTGAGGGCTCTGCACACTGGGAGTTGTGCCCGTATGCAAAGTATAGCACTGCGAAGCAACATCTGTACAAAGACAGGGGAATGTTTTCCCTGTCTCTTATAAATGCATGCAGTCTACACGTGTATATTTACACAAGCCTGCTTTCCCTGCAGGGAGAAAAAAAGTCAGACTTATTGACGTTGTTTGTGACCCTCAAACTGAACTTGATACTATCAAAGTACACTTTAATTAAAGATTAGCTCTAGCCTATTTTTTATTTAAAGGCTGATTGTGAACAAATGCTTTCCTTGTTCAATTAAAAATAATGTATGGTATTAAATAAGCAAGAGCACTACATATTATTGCTTTCCTCTGTGGTTGTCACAGTAAGTAATTCTGACAGATGTTTCCTCTCTTTTCAAATATGCTAGGGGGTGCTTGAACCTTAGTGATTTAAAAACAGACATTAAATCCACGTAAGTTGTTCCTAAGATCCACCTAGAGTACTGTACAGCACTATCCCACGAAGAAGACAGTTACTTAACTATCACATGCACGCAACGCTGATAACCATAGACCCATGCATTTTGCTAATGTAAAAATACCTTTTCAGACGGGCTAGGCTATGCTGGGTTTCAGACAACCTTAAGGAACGCGAATCCTTAGGACTCATAATTCTCAGGAATATCCATCCCCCTCTGTTTTGATTTACTATTTATGAAATACCCAGATAAGGTATTTGCTAAACTGTGGGAAGAAGTGGGCTTTAATAGTTAAAATACCTAGCTTTCACGACTGGTAAGTGTATGTTTAAACAGTTGTAATAACAGATCTCTGTGCTTCAAAAAGAATTTTAAGACTGTGGTAATATTTTAGCCCTAAAACTCTAGGATGCTTTTACATAAACACACTTGCAACGTCAAAATGCCTTTAGTTTTGCTTTGCTACCCTTTCCTTTGGTATATTTAATTTCATGTGCCAAATAAACATTATGCGTATCAGTATTGCAGATAAAATGTTAACATTTTGATCTGCAGTTCTCCAAGAATTCTCTTGAGAGTAGGTTACCGACCCCCACCAAGAGCAATGGTGGGCAGCAACATCAAGATTTTCCATTTTTACAGACTAAGCTAGTCTTTGGAAATTCTGCCTTCAGTGCTATCAATAGCTTACTCTATAAACTAGTTATATAAGCCAATTTTAACCCAACTCTTACTTTTAAAAGGCCTATACTTTGAAAGGTAAATCTTTATTACTCAAACAAGTTTGAAATATTAGAACTCTTAATAAAAGAATTTTCTGACTCAAGCAGTTAAGCTCTCGACGACTCTGCTTAGTCCCAGGTCCAGGAAGGCACAGAAAGGGAAGCAGGTGAGGAAGTGGTGGAGATGAATGGGCAAGCACACCCCTATGAGGCTAAAGGCACCTGCAGCCACTCGGGGTGAGAGCAGTGTGGGCAGAACACATGGGCCTGTGACACAAGAGGGCTGGCAAGCAAGAGCTCTAGGTTGTAAAATCATTTAACAACATCGGCTCAGTCTCTGTCTTTAACAATGGAGCCATGGAGAGGTGGCTCACTCAGTCAGTAAAGTGCATATCACACAAGCTAGAGGGCCTGAGTTCAGCCCTCCAGCACCCACCTAAAGCCCAGCACTGCGGCACAGGCCTGTACCCCAACACTGCAGCACTAGTGGGTGCGGATGGGCGGAGCCTCATACACACACACACACACACACACACACACACACACACACACACACAAACCCAGCATATTAGAATGGATGAGAAATAAAAATAAATCTCTCTAAATACTGATCAGGTCGAGCTGCTAGAACTCATGCACTAAAAATGGGAATGCAAAATCAGGAGGCCCTTAGCACCATTGTTTGATGCGTTGTAAAGTTAAATATACAGTCCAAGAAATTTTCCTAAGTGAAATGAAAATGTGTACTCAAGAGAAACCCTACCTGGGTGTTTAGAATGATCTATTTGTAATTATTAAATATTTAGGACAAATATATCCTAAGTGGGATATGAATAATCTGTAATACATATGTGTATATATGTGTGTATATGTACACACACACACACACACACACACCTACACTAAGAATGCTACTCAGCAATGAGGGTAAGTGAACCATTGATATACTCAACATGAATGGGTCTCAAAAACGTTATTAAGGGGGCTGGAGAGCAGTGACTGATCTTCCAGAGGTCCTGAGTTCAATTCCCAGTAACCATATGGTGGTTCACAACCATCTGTAATGAGATCTTGTGCCCTCTTCTGGCCTGTGGGCGTACATGCAGACAGAACACTATACATAATAAATATAACAAACAAACAAAAAACAAACAAACAAACCCTTGTTAAGGGACAGTACTGAGACTTTAAAAGAAACCTACTATGTGCTTCTGTTTATATGATATTCCGGCAAAAGGGGAATCCATGGTTCCAGAAAATGGATCAGGACTTGCCAGGCACTGGGGGTGGGAGAAAGGATTGAATATGAAAATGGAATTATTACAGATGATGGAGGTGACTGTGTCCTTATTCGGATGGTAGCTATAGTACTATATATACTTCCCCAAACTTGCTAAACTATACACTCAAAGGATAAATTTAACTATAAAAGTTATGTTTGTCTTGAGACTGGATTATCTCTCTGTATAGCTCTGGATCCTGGAACTTGAAATGTAGATTAGCTTGGTGTCAAACTCACAGATCTGCCTGCTTCCCAGGTGCTAAGATTAATCCACAGTACCAGGCTAAAAGTTATTGTTTAATTTAAACAATGAGGGAAATAGTTGAAACCAATTTATGGTTTAATAGATATAAAATGTATGTATGGTATAAAATGTTTGAATACCTTATTCTCTGCTATGTGATATTTGCTTTTTAGCTTTTATTATAAAGACAATCCTAACATATGTGGCATATTTAAAAGACTTAAACATATTTCTAAGACTTACACCACACTCAATGAATAAAATCTATGGCTTTCTAAAGTCATAGTTTTGGAAAACTAGACAAATAAGAACTTCAAAGAAAGATACACTATCAACATTTATTTGGTCTGCTAATAAGGTGTCAATCAGTCTAAGTATGTATCTTAACAGATACAAAAACTATTTTGCAAAATACAAACACTCGATAGTATGGCAAAGATCGTAAACGTTAGGGACAACCTACCTGGTTTGACCCCGCCTTAGTCATTTACTAGGTATGCCACACTGGACAAGTCGCCCAATCCCGGAGAACCCTACCCTCCCAACTGTAAAATGTAAAGCCTCGCTTTTTGTAAAGGCGAAATGAGAAAATACCCACTAAGTAATCAGCACACGAAAAGCGCCATATGGCACCTGTTACTTTAGTTATGTAATAGTGGAGTTTGGGGATTATCTATATTTAAAAGTCACTGAAAATACTAGTCTCTTTCCGCGATTTGGACTTAGAATCAGTCTGCCTACCGTAGCAAATGTGGGATCAAAGAGAGACGCTGGCAATCTGGTCTGTGAAGGGCAGTCCCTTTCTCACTGCTGTCCAGGGCGCACACAGGCAGCAGGAGAGCAATAAACTAGTTGAGGCCTTTGAGATTGGGGCAAAATTAAGGAACTCCAGCACCCTGCACGGCCATAGCCAGCCTAGCCTCCTTATTTCCGTGTACCTCCCAAAGCCGGAAATGTTTTTGCTTTCTTTTAAAGCCTGGCTAGCTATGATCCTTTACCTCGTTAGTGTGTCCTGGGTTCTATGTATTTATTTGTTTTATTTTTTGCATATCAGGGTTATTAAATGCTGGCGTGTTGTTTTTGTTTGTAAATACAGGAATCTGTCATTGAAGGGATCGGAAAGCTTGCTAACAAACAATGATATCCATGAACCTCACCTTCTGCGAAACCCAAAAGTAAAGGAAAATTTGTATGAGGAAAAGGAGTAAATTCAGCCTCGTCTGATTTGATTTCTTCACAGAGCTAGGCAACGGCGTGTCGTGAGGGTTTGCAGGCATCGGTTATCTCGGTGTATAAGTTCTTGTTTGTTTCTTTTAAAACCGGAGACTTTACCTTCCGTGTGTGAATTCCGGGATCTATTTACTTTATTAGTTGTTAAATAAAATTTACCAGGAAATAGAATGTGGTTTCGTATAGCTACGAGTCCTTGAATCCATGGCTTCTGGGCGTGCTTTCCAAACGTTTCTAAAGCCCACTGCAGCTAAGGACCCCCCGGGTTCACTAACAACGTTCAACACGTCTGGTTCATCGCGGTGGGAGTATGCTGAGATACTCCTATCTGGGGGCTGCTTAACCCCGACGTGGAAAGTCACAAATCTGCCGGGGAAAGTCCAAGAATCTATAGGCGAGCAGTGTCCTCTGTGACGGCCCGTGTCTGATGCTCTGGGCTGCAGCGAGGACCGTGCCCGGGGCGGCTTCCCCGCAGAGGCCGGTGCGGGCTGCAGACCTGGGTCCCGCCTGCGCGGTGACGGGCGGCTTCCCCGGGGTCGGTCGCTCCGCTCCGGTCCTGTCCGCTCCGCCCCGGTCCTGTCCGGTCCGGTCCGGTCCGGTCTGGGCCTGGGCGCGCGGGTCAAAGGGGAAGGGGGCGATGGCGGGTCTCTAGGTCTCGGTGTGCCGGGGAAGGGGTCCTCCTGCAGGGACAGCGGGCGGGGACGCACGCTCAGCTCCGGGAGGTGAAAGTCAGGCTGCACCGAGCGGGTCCGCGGGGTCCCGAGCGGTCAGGGGGCGGGGCCAGGTGTCCGCCCCGCCCCGAGCGGTTTGATTGATGAGTCTGTCCGCCGAGGGGGCGGCTCCGCGACGCGGTTGCCCCTCGCCTAGGGGCTCGGGTGGGCGCCCGCCTCGCCCGACGTGCCTGCGCGGGCCTCCCACTTGCTGGCTCTGGGCACCCGCATAAAAGGCGGCAGCAGAGGCTGCACGGGGATGGAGTGATCTGCTCGACGCCCCTGGTCGCCCTGCACTGCTCCCCCAAGCCCCGCACGCACGGCCGCCGCGGGGGAAGGTGAGGAGGCAAATCCGAGGTGCGGCGGGGGACCCCGGGCGGGCAGGAGGGAGGGATGCCTCTGCGGGGGCCGGGGGAGCCCTGTGCGCCTGCAGCAGCCACCGAGCACGGGGGGACTCGAGGGCGTCTCACGGCCGCCCCGCTCCCTTGCAGTGCTCGCCGCGGGAACCGGAGCCGCAGCCGCTATGGAGCGCGGCCGTCCCGCCAGCAGCACACGCAGCAGCACCGAGCCCGCCCCGTCGGCCGCCGGCGGCCGCGAGTCGAGCCCGGGACGGACCGGGGCCGGGCACACAGGCTCCGGCGGGGTGGTGGCGCGCCCCGGGGGTGGCCGGCCCGCCGCAGCGAACGCCGCTCGGGAGCGCAGCCGCGTGCAGACCCTGCGGCACGCCTTCCTGGAGCTGCAGCGCACACTGCCGTCGGTGCCGCCCGACACCAAGCTGTCCAAGCTGGACGTGCTGCTGCTGGCCACCACCTACATCGCCCACCTCACCCGCAGCCTGCAGGACGACACCGAGGCGCCGCCGGGAGACCCCAGTCTGGGCGCCTTGAGAGGCGACGGCTACCTGCACCCAGTTAAGGTAGGCGACACTTCGGGGCTGGGACCCCGGGAGCCACCCTGTCCCAGCTGGAGCAGAGGCTGCTCATCCCCGGCGGGCACAAACACCTCTACTAGCTACTTGGTCCCGCGGGTCATGGTGACAAGGTCCCCAATGAAAGAGGCTGCTTCTTGACAGTGTGCAACCAGAAAGCTGGGGCCTTTAATCCTGGATGGGCTGGAGTACTTGGGCTCTTTCAGGATGAAAAATGGGGACGCTGTTTACACGCTATAATGACAGGTAACATCTAAGTTACGTTTATGCCCTTCAAGAGTCAAGTGTCTTAATTTACATTCCCATTGTCTTTCTCATGAGCTACCCCAAAGGCTTCATAAACTAACTGGAATAGTGGAATTAATTCTTTGCCCCTAAAGTAATTGTAAGAAAAGAAAAAAGAACACACACACACACACACACACACACACACACACACACACACACACACGCCTTTGCCAAAATCAGTGAAAACCAAATGAGACCATTCTTAGTCCCCGTGGAGTAAAATTTCAATCACAGTTAAATATTGTGGACTACACAGCTACCAGCAATGTTAGAAAAACCCCAAAATGTTTCATGTAACTGTCATCTTAGATTGGCATGTGTGTTGAGTGAATTGGTCTGTATTCAAATTAGCCAAGAGAAACCAACCATTTTTGCATGATTTCTTTACATGTCCATGAAGCAGTCTTGAGTATGGTATATGACTTGACTTTTCGCCTGTAGTGCGGTAACGTATGCATCATCATTTTCTGGATTTCTTTTGAAACCTTCCATTGATCTGTATTTCTCTTCAAAATGAAGAATTCCTGAATTTGCTAAATTTAAATGTTCACATGTTTGTCTCACTATTCTGAAATATTTGAACATAAATACACACAATTAGAACTTTATCTAAGCATTGAAGAAATTGTTGAATAACAAAAATGAGGAATTACATTTTGTTGGAACATAATACAACACATCCTCTAATATTATTTTACTTAAAACTATGGAATGCATCTTAACAATACTTATTTTGAAAATACCGTCAACATGGGGATAGACTTAAAACAGTTCAAATGTTAAATGTGAAAACATGAAATGCTATTTATAATAATGATAGACCCTGGGTTTTATAGCACAATAGCTGATAAGTCACTCATTACAATTAAGACTTTTATATTACAGTAGCATAGATTAATGCTATTCAAATATCCCACTAACATTTCTTTGACTTGACATTTGCCACATATTCCCAGAAAGTTTAAACATTAAGATTTCATACCAAAAGCAGAAGTTAAATGCCTCCCTCATGGTTGATAAAATTTAGAATGAGGTTAAGTATTTCACCTCGGTGTCAAGCACGGCTTTCTTGAATGAGAAATACTAGAGACCATCCGTATTGGAAAGGGGCAGAACGAGCTAGCAGCATCGCACCTAACTCACGTGCCAAATGTTTTTGTAGTCATACCTGTTTTAAGAAAAATCGATCTAATTTGCTGTCTGATTTTAAAAGACAATGACCATAACATCTAGATTTCTAAACCTAGAGATAATTATAGAGGGCCAAAGGTTATCTCATAAAAATGAAATTGATAATAGCTAACAAGGGACTGATGTGTTTTAAGTCAAATATTTGATTTAGTACTATAAAGAAATCTCTGCTCTAGGACAGGGAATACAATTGTAAGACAGACTTAATCCCTGCCCTAAACGAATACAGTAGAGCTAAAAACAAAAATATAAATTGTAGTGTAGTACTGTAAAGAAGAATGTGATATATATTAAGAAAAACAGTCTAAACCATGGGCTTTGGAGTTTCAGAAAACAGAAACTGTACATACTTAATTGAAATTGCCTGACTCTATTTTATGAACTCTGTTGAAATGTTTAAATATTAAGACTATCCTTAATACAAAGGGAATAAAAATATTCTGATCATTTTTACTTTCTTGGTAAGTAAAATCTCATTATAAAATATGGTAGATAGCCCTGAGTCAGTGTTCTAAAATTACTGTTTTCCTGTAATGCAACAATGTTGCTAAGTGCTTCACAAATTACTAAAGATAATTTTAACAAATATTACAGTCTGTTGCTTTGAATCATCAATTATTTTTACCAATATTAAGAGCATACTAAAATGATTGGGGACCTTAGAGTGTCCCAGATGGCGGAGGAAGGGTTAGTCAGGGGTGGAGCTCAGGGTTAGAGTTTGCAAAGTCCTGGGTTCTGCCTGCTAAACTGGAAGAGAGTTTTAGAACTAGAGTTCCTGGGTTAGAGAGGTAGATAGCTCAGCTGTTAAGAGCACTGACTGATTTGAACCCCGGTTCAAATCCCAGCACTCAAATGCAACACAACACTGTTTGTAACTCCAAGATTTGACTCTCTCACACAGATGTACCGGCAGGCAAAACACCAACACATATAAAATAAAAATACACCCTCACACAGGCATACTGCAGGCAAAACACCGGTGCATTTAAAATAAAAGTAAATAAACCAAAACAGAAAGAACTGCACTTTTGCAGCATGGCCTAAACCCACTTTTATCCACTTGGAAAATGAGCAGTTTCAGTCAGCACTAGGGGCCCGGAGGGACAATTCTCCGGGAGAACAGGAGTGTATTTCAGGCCTTTAACTTAGGGAGAAAAGCACAGAGGACTCTGCTAATTGCCAGGTTCCATGAGAATCATTGTCCAAAGCAATGATAAACAAGAATTTAAAAAACGGTGGACTCTTGTTGCTTGGGGGTCATTTAATTAGAATAAGAATGTGTTTTTAAAGGTCCTCAGTAAAAAAAAAAAAAAACTACATAATTTCAAATACACTTTAGAAAAGAGAAGAAAGCATAATGATGTGTGCATTCATATGATGATGCCATAATGAAGTTTATTTGTATGCAGACCTAGGAATCTATAAGACATGTGATTTAAAACAAGTTGAAAATAAAATAAGTGTACCTCAGTAGAGAGAAAATGTTCAGGACTGTATTCACTAATCATACCTGAGGACATTAAAATAAGACTTGCGTTGGCTGCCACAGAAGTGACTTCCCAGATAATATGACACACCTACCTGCTAACATTTTTATTTTCATCTGATGTGAAAATATTTGTGAGATGTAGTGCTGTGCTTTAGTATGTATGTGTGTTATATGATGTTCAGATCAGAATAATCTCACATGTCTCTGTAGCCATTGCTATAAATTTGTGCTGTAAATATTTGAGAAAATTTCTGTGGGTGTATCAGAAAATGAAAAGTGCATTATCACCATCTATAGTTACCCGCTATAAGACAGAAAATGCAAACTAAAGACTATGGGCTGCCTTGTGACATTGCCTCCCATTGCTGCCCAGGCACCGCCTAGTCCAATGCTACTTTCCTGGGAAGTCACTTCTGTGGCTGCCAACGCAAGTCCTATTTTAATGTCCTCAGGTATGATTAGTGTCTATAACTGCACACAGCTTCTTTAAAACTAATGCTTTAAATTTAATTTTATTGCAGGTTTAACTTGGAAATAAAACGCAATGGTAGACTCTACATCTCAGCAATATTCATTCTTAACTTCTTACAGTTCTTGTCAAATACGCATTGCATTGGTTTTGTTGTTGGGTTTTCTGATTGTTTTTGTTTTGTTTTGTTTTCCGAGACAGGGTCTCTCTATATAGCCCTAGCTGTCCTGGAACTTGCTCAGTAAACCAGGCTGGCCTTGAACTCACAAAGATCCTCCTGTCTCTGCCTCTTTAGTGCTGGGATTATAGGCGTGCACCACTACCTGGCTACTTTTACAGCTATAATCAAAGCTTTCTTTGCTGTACCGCCGGCACTGCTAAGCACTTTTGTCTTGTCCCGTAGACTTTGTAATTAGAATCCTTAGCAGCTAAGTAATACCCCACTAACATGAATGTGAATGTGTTTTAAAGTCTAGATATTATACACCTATGCTGTATGGCATAGAGACTAACTTTCAGATTTTTCCTTCCTCTTTTTTTCAGAAGTGGCCCATGCGATCAAGATTGTACATTGGCGCCACGGGTCAGTTCCTGAAGCACCCTGTGTCTGGAGAAAAGACAAATCATAGCAACACTCCGACAGCCTCACAGCCATAGGCTGTGCCCTGGGGGGCCTGGCAGAGTGGTGGCTGTTGTTTTTCAAGATTGTGAAATAATTCTGTATTTATTGCATTGGACATAACGAACCGTTTCTGAAGTTTACATTGAAGCCTGTAATTGAATGTCAAAATGTATCTGTCTAAATAAATGTGGAATGGAGTGATCAGCCCTGTATAAGAATATATAGCTAATTTAGTCACTGTGCCACTGCTATACAGCAAGGAGAAAGTATTAGGATGGAAGACATGCAAAAGCATATGGTTACATGTAGCCAAAGGATCACTTCCTTCCTCCCACATGTCTGTAGTCCATTACAAATTAAATGTGATACAAACACAGAGTTTCTAGCTTTAAGAAATAAAATGTGTGATGTTGCATATCTAATTCCAGCACTCCAAGACACAGGGGCAGGTGGATCTCCGTGCGTTCAAGCCCAGCCTTCTCTACATAGAGTTCGAGGCCAACCCCGGGCTACACAGTGAGAGTCTGTTTCAAACAATAAATAAAATGTGTTTACACTAGTATTTTTGTGAAAGCCAGTGTGTGCTTTGAGTTGGCCATTTCAATTAAGAGATGTAAGGTCGTTATTCAGCTAAGCTGTGTGTGTGTGTGTGTGTGTGTGTGTGTGTGTGTGTGTGTGTGTGTGTGTGTACAAAGATTGTTGTAGTAACTACTGTCTGTAGTTGTTTTTTCCAATTAGAAAATGTATATGGAAGATGAGAAATGGTTTTCTCTATGGAATATGGTATGACCACCTGTCAAGAAGTTGGTCAGTATTAAGATCTGACTTCCATTTCAAATTGTGGAAGGCACTGGTAATACATGCCAGAATGAAGAGGGGCTCAGGTGTCCCTGGGTGTGGGGCTCACCCCCTTTCTCCCGCCTACACCATACCTACCGCGTCTCCATCTCCTTTCCCACCCTGGATAGTTGGGCAGGCTCAGATGTAGGCTTCCTGGAAGGGGTGTTTTCAGCACTGGTTGGGGAGTTCTGCCCGTGATCTGTGCCTTGAGAGAGACTAAGGACACAGATAAACTGAGGCTCGAGTCTGTCCCCTCATGAAGCAGCAGACTCCTTTCTCTGCACCACAGAGCTCCACAGGCTCAGAAAGCTCCTGTGTTAGCAGGAGACTGTCAGAAAATCAGCGTGACTGGCTTAGCAGGGTGAGGTGCTCGCCACCAAGCCTAACATCCTGACTTCAGTCTATACAGCCTACACAGTGGAGAGAGATGACCCCAAATGTCATCCTCTGACCTCCACATGACGCCATGCACACTACACAACACACAAGACAAACAAATGTAATAAAATAAAACAACCCTGTTAAAAAGTTAGCCCAACTCTGCCCCTGATGATATTGGTCCTAATTTCTTGTCAATACAAATACTCTAAAACCTAAGAAGTGTAACTTACGTTATAGATTTGGATAACATTAATTAATTGCTGGCTATGCTAACAGTGTTTAGGAAGTTGGAAAATCTCAGAAGTCCCTACGAGCCGTGAGTAGGACTCGGGTGTTTTGGGGACACACTGAACCCAAAGACTGGAATATTATGGAGATGAGACATTCACCTCCTTCCGGCTGTGACGCTCACTCATCCTGAAAACCCAGTTTTAAAGTTGCTGAATTCAATCTCAGATGGGCAAGGAAAGAGACTTATTAGTGGACTTGTCTGCCGTGGGAAAGTTAAAGATCACGTGACAGCCAGGCCTGCTGTTCCAACATGTGGCCACGGATTTTCTTTTTGTTTGAGGTGAATAACTGCCTCGCGGTTTATTATCTTCCTAGCAAAAGTGGCTTAGAATAAACTGGACCGTTTGACCCTTTCTCTTAGCGTCTCCCAATTGGCAATGCCCCGTCTCTTCTGGGTCAGTGTTCTCTTTGATCTGCAGTGGGATTTATCCACTAGAGCCTCAGCAGTCTTTGCGGCAGAAAATCAGTGTAGTTGGCCCACTGAGGCCGTTCTGACTCCTGTCACGACACCTCTTTCACTGGGTATGCAGGGAACCTTGCCCTTCTTGTATTGTGTCACCTGGAGAGGCGGACGCTTGCCACCTTACCTGAAGAAAGACTGGAAAGCTTTAGGAACATCCACCATGCCTGCCAGAGTTCTACTAACACAGACAAGGTCAGGACAGACGTGGAACTGTCAAAGTTTCTTTGAAGTTACCTTAATAGAGCTGTAAACACTACATTGTGTAGTGGAAAATTCATCAAATGACTTTTTTTTTTTTTTTGCTAGCTATGCCAGTTTGTTAGTTTGGCCATAGTTTTATAGACTTTAAAGGGGGAAAGGTAGGGTTTTGTTGAATTATTACTTTTCTAAATTGTCCTAGTAGATAGAACCTTGCCTTTGATGTTATAACTCATTTCCTTTATCTACTGAATGTTTTTGTGTCCAAAACACTGTATGGAATTGCAGAGTATACTAACAGCTTTAAGAAGATCAGAAAGGCTCAAAGTTGAACCTTTTCAAATAGATGTTCAAAAGGGCAGGCTGTTTTAATTCATGATGCAGAATAATGGGTACTATTAAGATAACATCTGAAAATCAGTCTGTTACATTTGCACCTGTCCTTTTGTAACTTGTACATGGTACGTGACAAATCTTCCTAGAGGCATTCAGGGTTCTTGTCTTCTGCATGATGCCCTCAACAGAGTACATGAGACAAGGACTGATGTATTGGGGTCACAGGGTTACCCCATAATCTGCCCAAGAAATTCTCAGTTAAATTTCTTCCACATCTTTCCCACTGGGATTTCCTATTTAAAATTTCTTTAAGATGATAATTTGGGGGCTGGAAATTGGCCATTTTAGAAAGAAAACTAGTTTTATTGTATTGTAACAGGAGAACTAGCTTTATTGTATTTCTCTGGCCATAAAAATATGTATATTAGAGTTTGTTGTGTGTGAACTAGTCACTAATAAGGCTACATTAAAAAGTGTATGTGTCCATTAACTTTGTTATCTCTGTGACAAACTGTCTGACCTGAGCAACTTAGGAGAGAAAGCATGAGCACTGGCTACTCTTCTAGAGGACCCAGGTTCAATTCCCAGCACCCACATGACAACTCACAGCTGTCTGTAACTCCAAGATCTGACACTCTCACACAGACATACATGCAGGCAATGTGCATAAAATAAAAATAAATAAGCAAATAAATACAGAGAAAGCATTTCTTTTGACCTGTGGGTATAGGGAACACTTGTGACTGATCTGGTTCCTGGTCATGGAAGCTGGAACACGAGGCAACTTGTCGCATCCAGGCTGCAAACAAAAAGCATAGGCTGGAAGGAAGCAGCTTGGTCCTGTGTCCACAGCCTCCCCATACAGCTCCTCCTGCTAAGGAGCTGGTACTCAAACATGGGCCGATGTGGGAGAGTTCACATTCAAAACAGACAAGCATCTATCTATGCACGCTTGTTTTAAAATCGACAGAAAGGGCTAAAGTAGAAAAGTCCAGTTGTGGAGCGGAGCGTCAAGGAAAGAAGGAAGGGGCTATTCTCTTGTCCACAGGGCTTGGTAATAAAGAATGGCTGTGCATTTTCACAATGAGTAAAAAAAAAATTAAATGTAGCATTCTGGAGCTAGTGTTAACTTCAACAGTGACTTTCTTATTGGTTCATGGATACTTAAAAAAACAAAAAACAAACAAGCAAACGAAACCAAACAACTTAAAAGAAACTGTAAAAGAGCACGCCTTTAATCCCAGCACTCAGGGAGACAGAGGCAGATGGATCTCTGTGAGTTCAAGACCAGTCTGGTCTACATAGTGAGTTCCAGAACAGCCAGAGCTGATACACAAAGAAACTCTGACTCAAAAGACAAAAACCAAACAAAAACAAAACAAAACAAAAAAATAAAAAAGAAATTGCAAAAGAAAAATAACTTCTGATTGAAATACAGCTAATTATTGTAGCTGAAATTGTCTTAGTTTAAATTATTCAGTTTCTTTTTCTCAAAGGGCCTCATTTTATATTCATGAAAGGAACCATTCATTTCATATAAAGAGAAAGTATTCAGGCATTAGATGTTCATTTTTTTTAGGGGACAGAGAAGACGATTAATACATTACTTAATCTTTTCTCCTCAGGCCTCTCTGTCTCATGGTGCATTTCTGAGGAAATGGTCCCAGGTAAAATGGTTCTGCAGTGGCCCATGAATGGCTCATATTTGTCATCATGATAAGACAAGTTGTTTGTTGGCTGTATGTAAAACTGTCTTGTTTCTCATCTTAGCTGACAAAAAGTATAAATAAGATTGCTTCTGATCCAAGGCATATATTGGCTGTTTGGGGAGATGCCTTCATCAACATGTTCTTTTCTATTACATTGACTGTGGACTTTATTGGAAATCATAGATTGCTCCAATCTGGTAATAATTCATGTTTTCTTAAAATCTTTGCTGGAGGGTTTCCAACAAATCTTCCAGACAACAGCTACACTAGTGGGCTCCAAGCTGCACACTTTGGAGTTTTTATTTTTATTTCCTTTGTTCCTGTAACTTAAAAAATACCAAGCAACAAAGGCTGTTAAAAGAGCTCCAAAGAAATATTACAAAATTGTGTATCTCAGAGAAATGACTGTGTAATTGTAGCTGGTGAGCTTACACATGACTATTTTAATCAGAAATCCTGTAAAATTCACAAACCCTGCAGGCTGAGCACACCACACAGATGGCAAGCAACACCATTGGGAATATTCTCGCCTAACCACATAAACCCGGAAGGGGTCCCCTTCCTATGTTTACACAAGTCTTAGTTTCAACTCATCTGAGAAACAAGTTCACTGAAATGTACATCGGTCGCTCAAACGCTTCATAATAAATTATGCCACAACATTTTATAACCTGGAGAATAATCTTGAGTATTATGCTTGGAGATTATGTCAATAGTCATTTCCTGCGCATATGGATGTATGTGACTGACACGTACATCTGCCCTCTGGGGACCAAGTGTGTTCTAGAGATGAACCATTGCCTCTTCCCCCCATGTGTATGGCCATTGGAAACAATGAGAACTCCATGAAAGCTGTTCCAAACATTTTAATTTTCAAATAAATGCTGAAGTCACTTGATTTCACTTTTACTGTATATTCTACTAAACGCCATCTCAATTCTGTGTGTAGATGAGTAGATAAGTCATATGGAACAAAAAATTTAATGAGGTTCAAGTTTTAAAACTGGTAAAGATTTGTTTCCAGTCTGTACATCTGTAACTTTGATGCTGTAAACCCATGTCCTGGAGTCATGTGACACCAGATACGGCTAAGTAAAACTCAATAGAGAGCAATGGGGACAGAGGTGTCAAGGGAAGGTAAAAGGTGGATGAGGAGCTCTTGCAGACCCTCCTTTTGGAGAGAGGAGGCCAGTCAAGCTTCAAGTGTGGAGCGGGGTGGGGTGGGGTGGGTGGACGCGACATGTGAGAATCTCATGCCTGGCCACAGAGACGCAGAAAGTGGCATCATCCAACGACACACAGTCTTCTCCATCCACCCAGAGTTTAGAGTAAGTGAGGATGGAGGTGGACATACCTTGACACAACACGGACTTGCCTCAGAAGACAGTACTCTTCTTCCCTGAACCTCCCCAGACCCAGCCATGACGGAGGCATACCAGCTTAGATTAGGGTCCTTGCTTCCTCCTGCAGCAATGGGCAGCACCCTTCAGTGTCTGGAGCCCTAAGGAAGGGAAAGAGAGGAAAGACAACGTTGATTCTAGAAAAGACCTAGACTCCACTTCATAGGTAAGTTTAAGGACATCTCTAAGTGAGTAGATAACTCTGAGGCAGACAGCACTTTGTTGTGGAGGGGAGTGCTTATTTCTAAGTAATTAACTTACCTCCCTCTGAATTGAAGACCTCTACGGGCAGATTTCTCCTAGAATAAAGTCATGTCCTACCTTGAAAATCAAATTTCAAACTGGGTGTTTGCATTTGCCCTTGCCCATGCATTGGGAGGCAGCCGATAAAGCTCTGAGCTCATAGCCAGCCTGGTCTACAAAACAAGTGTTGATGCCCATGCATTGGGAGGCACCCGATAAAGCTCTGAGCTCAAAGCCAGCCTGGTCTACAAAACAAGTGTTGTGTAACATTTTGATTGTGTTCTGACAAATAAAGCTTGCTTGGAGTCAGAGGGCAGAGCTGGCCGCTAGCTAACCAAAATTGAACATAGAGGTTTGGAGGACTCTAGACAGATAGGAGACAGGAAGTAGTAAGGCGGGGCTGAGAGAGGACCCTGTCCTTTTTTGGAGGGAGAAATAGAAAAGGCAGGAGGGGACTGGAAGTCTCTCCTCTGCTTCTCTGATCTTTCAGATTCTTATCCTTATCCCTGACTCCTGATTTTTTATTGGTAAAGAATAATAGTTAAGGCTTCATCTGGCACCCAACATGGGGCTTGAATCCATGACCCTGAGATTAAGAGTCTCATGCTCTACTGACTGAGCTAGATGGGCATTTGTAATTAAATATTAACCCTCTGAGTGATTATTTGAGAGCAGCTGTGGGAAGGGAAAGTGCCTTCAAACAAGTACCAGACCCAGAGCTAGATAGAGAAAGCTTTTCAAACAAAGGGAAGGAAAGGAAGGAGGGAGAGAAGGAGGGAGGGAGGGAGGAAGGAGAGGGAAGAAAGAAAGAAAGGAAGAAAATGCAAACTTCAGAATGTGCAATATAATAGATTTCGAGTTCAAACTTTAGTAAGGAGGGAATTGACTGCTAAATCCCCAATGTGGGAGTTAAGACCTTGGGTAAGAATTCACTTTCCCCTGCTGCCCTCAGGTAAAGAAAAACAGGATTACTGAGGCAAGATGTTCCTTTGTTTTCTGCAACTTTGGGGCGGCCCCTGTAAACACCCTAACTGGTCCTTGGAACCTGAGATGACTAACTGCCCCCCTCTACTTCCTCCTCTTCCATCTGGTGCCAGGGTATAAAAGCCAGCCCCCAGAGCAAAATAAAAAAGAGAGCATTCTTAATATCAAGCAAGAGTCCTTCCTATGTTGTTAATCCCGGCAGATTCTCGGTCCCTGGCTGCACAGGCATGGCACCCAAAGTTGCCTTCTGTGTATAAGAGACAAGATGGACAGGAGAGATGGCTCAGGGGACAAAGTACCACTCAGGTGTGAGGTTCTGAGATTGATTCTCCAGACCCTCATAAGAACAAGGCACAGTAGCCCAAGCACAGTGCTCTTACAGCATAAGAGGAGGCTGAGACAGGAGAATCTCTGGAAGGTGATGGGCATACATGGTGATGAACAATTAGGGACCTGGTGTTAGGGTTCTTCTCCAATGGAACTGAACAAACACATTAGACTAAAACAAAATCTTAAAGCCATCCCCAGGCACACTGCCATGTCCTAAGCAGTGTATTATTAACTCTTAATGGTCAGAGTGCTCCATAAATATCCTCAGGCCAAAGCTGCTATAGTTATTATCTGGCATAATACAATGTTTAAAATTTGTACATTTATCAAATTGATTTATATGTCTAATCCTGGCATTCTCTTGTTCCTTGGTCATATGACACCACAGTGGCTCTGTGTGTGCTAACTTTTCCAAGAAAGGGAGGTTCTGATGTCTTATACTTTTATCATCTTTCAGCATCATTCTTTGCCCATCAGTATAAATCTCTGTGTAGGGCAGAGGTAACTTCAACTAACCTAATTCTGTTGCTGTATGTGCCATGTAATTGCCTGAGTGTCTACTGGGAAGAGGCATGCAGTCTGGACTGTGGCCAATTCCTCTAGCCCTCTGAATCTTGTTGGCCTTTTGACTTTACTTTCTTTTGCATATCTTGTTTCTGTGTAAGTACAGGGGCAGATGTTTCAAGAGTGTCTTCAGCCTCATAAAGAGACTTCTGGCTTCTTTATGTGTGTCAAAACCTCCAAGGCATAAGGAAGACCCTCAAGCAGATAAGAATATATCTGTAAAAATATGAGGGGTAGTGTGTTCAGGACCCTCCTGGGGAAACTTAAAGCAATACTCCTGGAGAAGGCATAAACGATTCATGAGAAATTTTCAGACAATACAGTATCCCTAAATTGTACGACTATTAAGTCTCCCAAGTATGTAACAGGTGGAGATGAAGACCAAAGGTGGCCAGGTGGCCATCATGTGTTTCAGCTTTGCTGGATTTTGTCAAACAGCTCTGCTAGCCTTGTGACTCTTGCCACTGCCACCAGATATGGCTGTGCCAATGGCCACTCTTCCAGAGGACTAGAGTTTGATCCCCAACATGATGGGAGATGTCATTCTGTAAATATGTTTCTCTTATTGGTTAATGAATAAAGCACTGTTGGCCAATAGGAAAGCAAAATAGGTGGGACTAAGAGACAAGCAGGGAGGAAGTAGTAGGAAGGAGTCAACATGTAGAGACTTGAGAAAACAGAGGTCTGGGCCCTCTCTCCGGTAAGATGAGACCATGTGGAAATACTTAGATTAATATAAATGGGTTAATACTTAAGACAGAGCTAGCCAATAAGAAATATTAGAAACAGGCCAACATCTTTATATATAAACAGCATCTCTGTGTTATTTGGGGCAGGCGCAGCTGTGAGATCAGGCCGGCAGGAAAAACCTCTCATAACAAATGGCACTCAAACAGGGACCTGAACCCTGGACCCTCATCAGATCAGCACCCTTGGATGAATGGGTCCTATATACAGCCAACATTGAGTATAATGACAATAACACTGAAGCTTGCGTAGAAGAAGCCATATATAAAGGTCTGAGAAGACATCAAGATAACAGAGGTCTTAACTATGATGAACACATCTTGTCTCTATGCAGTACAGCAGCTTAGAATGCTTTGGATAAGGTTCATGAACTAGGGGAGAGATCGCTACCAGATTCTTAATGATCTTCAAAAATTACTAGGAGACATTTCTCAACTGCAAACCATTATTGGAGTAGAAGGGCATGATTTGAAAAACTTGTAATTGGCCCTAAAAGGGGACAAGGACTTGAATAGTCCATGAATACTATCAGCTGAAGCTGAAAAGGAATTAGAATGGGTAGAAAAGAGGATACTAGAAGCACATGTGGACCGTGTGTCCAAAACTAGACTGTATTCTGGTTATATTACCATCTAGAGAATATCCTTCAGGGATTTTGATGCAGAGGGAAGATATATTAGAATGGATATTTCTACCACAAAAACAGAATAAAAACTAAAAACATATAAAAAAGATCTCTGACTTGATTATAAAAGGTAAATTAAGACTAACAGGAAGGGACCCAGCAGAAATTATAGGACCTTTAACTAATGAGGAAATTTCCTCCTTATGGAAAGATAATGAATATTGGCAGAGTGCATGCAATAATTTTTTGGGAATGAATAGCAACAATTAACCCAAAAGTGAAAGAATCAAATTCATAAAGAAAAGGATTTGGATCCTTCCATGCATTGTAAGAAAAACACCTATCTCTGGAATTTGTACGTTCTACACTGATGCAAACAAATCTGGTAAGGCAGGATATAAATCAGGAAAAATAAGTAAAGTAGTTCAAAGCTGTTAGAATTCTGTATAAAAGGCAGGATTGTACGCCATTCTCATGATACTTACATGGATTTTACAGAACCTCTCAATATAGTTACTGACTCTCTATACACAGTCATCTTACACATTGAGACTGCAAAATTTATTCCTGATGATACAGAATTAATTCCATTGTTTATACAGTTACAAGATACTATCAGAAAGAGGACCCATCCCATCAGATCCCATACGGGTCTGCCAGGTCCTCTAGCACAAGGCAATGATGAAATTGATCAGTTATTGATAGGAAGTGTGCTAGAAGCTTCAGAGTTTCATAAGAAACACCATGTGAACAGCAAAGGTTTAAAAAAGGATTTTTCTCACTTAGCAACAAGCTAAGAAAATACTAAGGAAATGCCCTACCTGCTCATTCTATAACCAAACTCCTTGGGGGGGGCTCTCGAAGGCCCCCATGTCAAAGGTGGTCCGAACATTCCCAGTCACCATAGACAGCAATCTCCCACAGCACAATTAGAAAATCCAGTGCCTATTGTAAAAACTAATACCGCTCTGGATGACAAACTAGTGATGGAAGTTGAATCAAACATGACAGAAGAAAATAAAAAAACGCCGCATATTTTGGCAAACCTCTATAAACAGTCAAAGGCTTCGGTTGATAGTTAAGATGAATAACAGACTATTTGGAGGCATTGTTGACATAGGGGCTGATGTAACCATCATAACTAATACATCTTGGCCTCGAAGATGGCGCCTGCAAGAGGTAATTGTTCAATTCTTAGGGATTGGAACCCTGTCTCAGGTAAAACAGAGCATGAGATGGATTGAATGTGTAGGACCAGAAGGACAGAGAGGAAGGTTGAGACCATATGTGGCTGATATAGCAATAAATTTATGGGGTCGTGATCTATTACAGCAATGGAATACACAGATTAACATTCCTCCAGTATTAGATAGGAACCATAAACGACCTCCTGATTGTGGAAAAAAAATGTTACAAAGTATTATACAAGACAGACACCAAATATCCAGACTGTACAAAAACAGAATACAAGTACCAACCAAACAGAGGAACCAGGCCAGCAGGGAAAAACTATTCATAACACCAACATCCACATGGCAGCTCACAACCATCTGTAACACCAGTCCCAGAGGATACGATGCCCTCTCTGGACTCTGCAGGCACCAGGCACATGGATGGTAAACAGATACACATGCAGGCAAAACATTCACATGCATAAAATTAAAGCTAAAAATGAATTAATTAAGTCAGCTTACATTAAAATAGCAGTAACAGTTGTCTCACACCTGACTGTCTGAGAACCAGGTAGTTCTTTGGGCCACAAGGCTGGGAACCTCTTGGCTACCTCGGCTGTCTCATCCCGGAGGGTTCGTGGAAAGCCACTTGTCCTGTGACCACGATGGAAGATTAGACGCACAGGTCCTTTTACCCGTGAAGGGTGCCTCAGGACCACAGTGTGAACCAGCTCTGTAGCAGGTGGGATGGGCAATAGAACATGAAAGCCACCAGAAACTGCCACCATAGTCAGGGCGGGTCTGCCTGTGTCAATTGACGCACTCAAGACAGTTCTTTGATGAGGCTAGCTTATAGTTTCAGAGTTTAGATCATTAATATCAAGGGGGACATGGAGGCACCCAGGCAGGCATGGTGCTGGAGAAGGAGCTGAGAGTTCTACATCTTAATACGCAGGCAACAGAAAGTGAACTGTGACACTGAATGAATGAAGCTTGAGCAAAGGAGACCTCAAAGCCCGCCCCCACAGTGACACACTTCCTCCCACAAAGCCACACCCAATCCAGCAAAGCCACACCTCCTAACAGTGCCACTCCCATTGAGGGCCATTTTCTTTCAAATCATCACAAGGTTTTAAACAGGACACCGGCTCTCAACAGTTGTACCAGTACAATTTAGGGACCACACGGTCACAGGTCATGCCCTCAACAGACCCAGAAGACAGACAATACAGGGGCCTGTGCTCCCTCGCATGTCTTTGCTTTGGATGCTGAACTTTCCCTAAAACTCTGGGGATGGGAGAAAGTAAAAGTAGAAAGGCAGATGAGACAGTCTCACCCATAGCTGAGGAACTATGGGCAGCTGGTGACCGCTGGCAGGGGGAGAGTCAGTTTTCCGTGAGAGTGACGATCTGATAAGCCAACCAGCTCCTCTGGAAAGCCATGCATTCTAGAATATTTGGGTAGTACAAACTGGCAGATCATACCCTCTCTGAGGAGTGGATGGGGGTCGGGTGAGAAGAAGGTGGGGGTGTGGGGTTAGGGGAGGGGAACTGAGATTGATATGTGAAACTGAAACATAAAATAATTGTTTTAAAAAAGAGCTCTAAGCTGGGTACTGTTGCATCTACCTATAGAACCGGCTACCGGGGAGGCTGAAGAGGAGGAACCCTTGGGCCCAAAGGTCAAAGGCCAGGCTGGGCAACATAGTCAGAACAAACAAAATGCACAAATAAGATCAAAATCCAAAGAGCCGAAAGTAACCCAGGAAAGAAGGTCAAAGGAAAGGGTTGTTTCCTTTATATAAAGCAATTCTAGTTTTCAAGAAGAAAATGAGTAGAAAAATTCCACAAAGGTTATGAAGGAGCCATTAATAGAGTTTTTGTGAAAAGTTACGGGAAAGCACTTAAAAAGAAGAAGTAAAAAGTGTGAAAGACAAGCCGGGTGTTGGTGGCACACGCCTTTGATCCCAACACTTGAGAGGTAGAGGCAGGTGGATCTGAGTTCGAGGCCAGCCTGGCCTACAGAGTGAGTCCCAGGACAGCCAGGGCTTCACAGAAAACCCTGGTGGTGGGAGGGCAGGCAGTAGGACCGAGGGTTACCAGCTCAGCTTCCATGCAGGCCCAGATGTGGTGCTTAGAGTTGGTCCACCCCAGTATCCACAGCTAGAGCATGCGAAGGAGCAGGTTCTGCAGGACCAGAGCCTTAGGATCCGAGATAGTCCAGTGCTGGTGGCGTGTCAGAAACCAGAAACCTAGAACAGGACCAACGGCGTGACGTGGACTTGTTGCAATGAGCACGTGTATGTAAAACTGTTTGGGCTTATATATACATATATTTACTTATGCATATGTACACACACACCCATGCTGTGCGACACGCTGCAGCAGCTTCCAGTGCCACTGTGACGAATGGGTTTGTGGAGAGGTGAGAAAGATAGAAAGGAGCCATCAGAACTAGAGACACTCGGCTGTGCTGGATGTGAGCGAAGGCTGCAGTTGAACCGTGGAGCGGATCATTGCCTGCTAAGGCTGGCAGAGCGGTGAGCAGCAGACTGGAACTTGTGCACACTAACACCCCTCTATTAGACTGGACCTCCGTGAGAGCCTGCATGGTCTGTACTTGCCCTCAGGCCACGCTGGTACCCTGGAGAACCTGTCGATGATGCTCAGGGTCCAGAAACAGTGTCTCTCGCTCTCACTGACTGTAAAAGGCAAGGGAGCTGCTTTTGCAGTGGTATCAATGACTGCGGATACACAGTTGAGAAATCGGGGCATTAAAGGCCTCTGTGACAACCCCTACCTACACCCTAACCCCCCACAGAGGAACAGCGTAAAAGGGAAGCCATCAAAGAAGACTCTAAAAAAATTATTTATTTATTTATTTATTATGGACACAGTGTTCTGCCTGCATGTACGTTTGCACACCAGAAGAGGATACTAGATTTTTTTTTCCCTCTGAGACAGGGTTTCTCTCAGGCTGGCCTTGAACACTCAGAGATAAGCCTGCCTCTGCCTCCTGAGTGCTGGAATTATGTACCACCACTGGCTTGAGGGTACTAGATCTTATTACAGATGGTTGTGACACCATGTGGTTGCTGGGAACTGAACTCAGAATCTCTCTGGAAGAGGAGCCAGTGCTCTTAACCACTGAGACATCTCTCCAGCACCCAAAGAGAAGTCTTAAAAATTGTGAGAAGGATGTTGAAGTGTAGCTCTGCACAATTGGATGGCTTTTGTTTGGGGTGCTGGGGCAGGGGAAGGACTCAGGACTTTTTCTTCCTTTCTTCATTTTTTTTTTTTTTTTTTTTTTTTTGCTGGGGTTGGGGGTGGGGGAAGGTCTCAAGGGTTGGAGGGTGAAAATGAGAGAATTAGGAAATGAGTATGATCCAGACACATGATGTGAGATTCCCATATACTCAATAAAAACATTGAGTTGGGAAAAATGTAAAAGACAATAAAGCTGGACGTGAGGAAGCAGGCTTAGAGTCCCGCACAGATGAGATGGAAGGAAGAGGTCAGGAGTCCACCGACAACCTGGGCTACCTAAAACCCCACCCACAGTAACGACAGTAAAGCAGCAGCACTCTGATGTACATCACCTCCCAGGATAGAGCAAACACAAATCACCCACTATCCGTGAGCAGAGATGAGAGCCGGGGTGGCTGGAAAATGAGCTGCTTATGCCCGGTTCAACAGTGACTCTCAATGTGTAAACTGTATCCATGCTGACAGCAATTCTGTGTTCAAAATTCCCCACAGAAATAGTCCCTTCATCAGCATACCTAAGAATAAGTACTGCAGATGCACCTTTATAAGGTATAGCATCAATAGTTTCCCTGGGTTTTGGTATTAACTGTACCTAAGTAATTTATGAATAACACACACACGCACATGCACACACACACACACACACACACACACACACACACACACACACCTGGAAATGTGACCAACTTGTTTAAATCCCTTTAGTTTACTCCATGTCGAGAACACAGTGCGAGGAATGTGATTCTATGGTCGGAATCAGAATCACTGACTCTGGATACCGAAAGGACAGACTGTTGGTTTTGAATTAGCTTTAATGAACACTTCAATCCATACAACACACAGAAAGATCTTAATGGCAAGAATACATAAAAATCCAAGTAACAACCAAGTGGTCCAGGAGAACCACATAACATCTCTCAGTTAATTGAACATCACACCAAATAATGAGTTATACAACCTGAGTGGAGGCTTCGAGGTTCACATCTCGATCTGCTTTCGGGTTGACTTCAGGAATAAGGCTCGACATCTGTGTTGAGGGTCACAGTCTTCGGCGTTGAGGGTCACAGTCTTCGGCTATTCGTATATCGCAGGTAAGAGAGTCTCCGAGTGTTCTCCTCTCTACTGCTTCATGGCGAATAGCCAGCTGGTCTTTTACTCAGGCTACAGAAGGATGTTTGGCTGTCTTTGTGTAAATAACCTTTGACCTTTAGGTCTTATGACTTGCTGAGGACAGCTTTGAATTCTCTGTCCTTGTGCCAAGATGGAGCACAGCCATCTTTATGGCCACCCACACTGTTGTTTTAGCAGCAACTTTTTTTGCCAAGAATATTTTAGGAAGACCCGTCAGTGTGCACCATGACTTGGGGGGCTCGGGGAGAGGCACCATCTGTGTGTGCCATGGCCCTCATGCTCACAAGCGCCTGCCAGGTCCTGGGGTTTATAATTTGTCTCATTCAGTTGTGTTAATATTCTTCTTCTATTGAGGAATAGGGAATCAACTTAGATCATGTTCTAATAAGCCCAACATAAGAAGAGAGCCAGGAGCATGTGGTGGTCAGGTTGAGGTTGAAAGCTGAACAGGAATTGACAGGGAGATGTTAAATATACCCGTCACCGAGAAAGCAAAAGGAATGACCCTACACGTGAAATGCTGAGAAAGTGGGAGCAGGAAGATTCACCAATCACTCTAAACGGTTGACTCGTGAATCAGAAGACACTTGCTTTCCTTTGGTTTGCATTTAATCGTTGGTGGTATGTGCTCGCTTCGGCCGCACATACACTAAACATTGGTGGTGTGCACACACGTGTGCATGCCTTTCGTATGTGGAGGTTAGAGGACAATTTGAAGGGGTCGGGAGTTCTCCCCCTTTACATGGCCTTGGGGACTGAACACAGGCCGCCACAAGCACCTTTACTAGGCAGTCGCCTTTACTGCCTGAGCAATCTCAGCAATCCCTTCTTTGTTTGCTTTTCTTGCAAAGGGTGCTAGCTATTTGCGTTTGTGCCGTGTGGTTGACAAGTAGATGGGCAGGGTGTGTGTGTCTGCGCATTTCTTGCCAGTGAAGCAAGTTTTCCAAGTTCTTGGGAGAGGATGCTCACAAAGTACGACGCCCACTGGGAGGGAGGCTCAGGGGCCTCTGACATATATGCCTACTATAAGGCAACATGTGGGTAAGCATGCACACCGAGGGCATTTACATTCCCTTTCTGTGTAGCTGTGATTGTGGTCTTACGCCCTCCAGTTAGCTGCTCCTTCCAGTCAACATACTCCCTGTCAATCATTCAGATTTCCCTTGGAGATTTCTGAGAACAGCATGTTTATTGTCCTTTAAAAGGGAAGCTGGCAAAATTTGAGAAAAGAGTCATTAATTCCTTTCTGAAATCCACTGGAGGTTTGATGGGATGTTAATTACAGGACATAATTTATATTAGACTATGATTGAGGTATAAATAACCTTAATTTAACCTTGGTTTAAAATTTTCAGTTACTTACATTCTTGACTATGTAATCATTCTTGGATAATTTTTTTTTTTAAGCACTGTATTATTTCACATAACAGGAAGCCAACGCTGGTGGCTCTGCAGTTAGTAAAACCTGGTTCATCCAGTGACTTAGCAAGGTTTCTAGGGTGTTCAGCTCTCTGAGGCCTATTTTGCTCTTGGAGAAGACACAGGAAGCAAGGCCAGGCATCCTTTCCTAGATGACCCCGGAGGGGAAAAGAGGAGCCACTTCCTCCCATGTGTGTCTCTTCATCAAAAAGGAAACGTCCCCTCAAGTCCCTTTGCCTAGTTGGAACAATTTGAAAACATCCCCGTACACTGGGAACTTCTCGTGGTGGGATTTAAGTAGTTGCTTTCAAAGCTTATTAACATGAAAGTTAAGTTAAACGCAGAAGGAAGGTCCTTGTGGTTCATGCTGACAATTAAACCACATGGCTTCAGATCCAGACAGAAATCATAAGTAATTTAGGTAATTTTCCCCAAAATTATCCCAGTAAAGTCCATGGGCTTTAAGGATTTGAGCATCAAATTCCTGCCAGATCAATGTCCTACTTTCTGACAATTTAATGTATTTTTTTCACAGATTTGGAATTTTAAGTTGAACAAAATATATAAATGCTATGATTATCTCAATGTCAATATTATGATTAAAAATAATCTCGCTGGAGGGTGAAAGGACTTTATAAAGGAAAGTCATCCGTTTCTGACTAGGGTCATTTATATTTCTCTTGCATTAACTCTGTCTTGACATGCTTACTACTGAGCAGGAGAGAGCACATGAATGTGGTTATTACGTCTAGTTCCTACCAGCTCCCACCAGTGTTCTGTCAGAAGACCTAGGGGCCTTCAAGTCACTCACCACTACGAGCAAGGGCTAGTGGCCAAAGGGATTAATTTACTAATGGCAGTTGCATGTGGAAGTACCAATTATAGATTCTGGCCACCTGGAAAAAATAATATCCACATGTATTTCTAGAACTAATAACCTTTTTTCCCTTTCTTATTTTTTTCTTTTCTTCCTTTTTTGTCTTTTCATTTTTTTCTGTCTTTCTTTTTTCCCTCTTTTTCTTTCTTTCTTTCTTTCTTCCTTTCTTCTTTTTTTTTTTGGAGACAGGGTCTCTGTAAACCAGGCTACTCTAAAACTCCCAGAAACCCTCCTGCCTCTGCTCCAGAGTTAGAGCATTAAAAGCATGTACCACTACACTCTAGCTTTTAAAAATAATTCTGGTTTCTATTATCAATGGGTAGTTGCTTTTTAGTTCTATTATACTTAAATCAGGGAGTGTTGCTCCTGAGGTGTATTTGCAGATGGCAACAATTCATCATTTTAGGAACCAGCAACCCCCACAGTTCTGCTTACTGCTGGAGATTGCTAGAACCTTTTCGGGAAGCCAGCTGTGATGGCTAAAGATAAGTTTTAAGTTTAAATTGCTGTGCTTAAAAGATCTATAAAACAAGGACAGACAGATTTCTGGAATGCGGCTGCTGTTCACGGCGTAAGACCCGTGAGAGCATGGTCGCTTGCTCTCCCACTCAGGAAAGGCGCCCCCCCCCCCAAACCACTCATGAGAAGCGGTCTTGATGCAAACGATAAGGTTCTTTATATTCCAGTATACTGGGGCTGTCAGCCATACGCCATGCAGGGTAGAGGGCTGAGCGACCCCTAGCACAGAATTGAGACAGCTTTTATAGGGTTACAGCGCATCATGAACCAATCACCTCGTAGCATCCAGTGCAGACCAATTACTTTAAAGTATCCAATCCTGCTCTTAGCCCAGGAAGTCTGCTTTCACACAGGCTTCTGGGTGTTCATTCACTCACAGGTGCTGCTGCAAACATTAAAGTAGGTGACCATCAGCTTGGGATTTAAGACTCCCAGCTTCCTCGGGTCACTGGAGAATTAGGCTATATTTTTCCATCCTAAAAACGGAAGATAACAAGACACGTGTTCTCACCGCTGTAAACAAGCTTGGTTGCAGCATCTGACAGGATGTGCTTGATTACGCTGGGCATGAGGAACATAGGCAGGAAGTTCGTCAGGATGTATGCTTGCCCCTCATTGGACAAAGGTGGGAAGTACATAGCTTTGTGGGTTTTACATTTACAAGCCCCTGGTTAATATAATTTTGATACCATACTCTGGGAATCAGGAGCCTAAAATGTGGACCTGGCCAGTATCCATGGTCCTGGCCAGTATTAATAAACCTTGCTTCAAATTTGGCTGAAAATTGTGGTAGTGGTCTTAGTCCTGCGTGGTGGGATTAGCAGAGGGCACAACAAGATGAGGAGGGGTTTTCTAGGTCTCACATACTGTTTGGTGACGTTCTTAGCTTTTGAATTAGTGTAAGCCAGTAGTCTGCTGAGGTAATAGATTCCAAAAGGTTTATCTATTACTTACAAAATGTTAGTTCAGACAGACAGCTGTGCAAGGAAATGGCTGTTTTGGAGGGCTAGAACTAGACCAAAATAAAGTACTGACTTAACCTGTAGACCCGAAACATTGCCGTGTCTCCTCGGTGCTGAGCTCCTCATCAGTCAGCGCCTGAGCAGATCGCCTGTCAGAAGTTTCCATTCACATGCTGTACTGAGGCTAAGGAACAAACACACTTTAAAGCAGATTTCTGATGGGCTTTTGGTCGGGTTTTGTCTATGATGTAAGGTTTCTTCCTTCCCCCTTTATTTAGTCTGGAACCCTAGCCCAAGGGAGGGCACTACCTATATTCATGGTGGGGCTTCTCTTCTCTTTGGAAACTCCCTCAGAGACACCCAGATGTGTCTCGGAAGTGATTCTAAATCTGGTCAAGATGGCGATGAAGAGGAACTGTCACATAGTCAAGGTTATTAGACAACCCCGCGTCTGTGGATTTCCCTAAGCCCCCCTGGCCCTGACAAACTGGAAGATGAAGAGTAAGCTGTATTTTTTTGAGGCAGGCTCTCTCTACTGTGAAGCTCTGGCTGTCCTGGAACTCACTATGTAAGCCAGGATGGCCTCAGACTCACAGAGATCCACCCTGCTCTGGCTGCTGGTGCTGAGATTAAGAAAAGGGAATTTAAATCTCAGAACTCCTTTTATCAGAAGTGAACACTATGCTTTACTCAAGAAAGAAGCTCAGTGAAGAAGCCAGCGAAGGAGAGGAGGAAGACATGCAAAGGCTCTGTCAGGAAATGAAAGGGAGAGCAGGGCGGTGGTGGCGGCACCTGAATCCCAGCACTCGGGAGGCAGAAGCAGGCGCATCCCTGTGAGTTTGAGGCCAGCCTGCTCTACAAAGCTAGTTCCATGACAGGCTCCAAAACAATACAGAACATAGGGAGTTGCTTTGCTCTTGGCAGCTGACGATGACACTCCCTGCTTTGTTCCTGAAGTCAGGCTGGTGGAAATGCCCGAATGCTAGCTAACACTTGGATCAGGACAGATTTTTATGATTAAATATAGCCAAGGGTTATAAATTCTTAAGATTATCAAGGTATACTCAAACTAACAAAAGCTAATTTTACAAGTGTATGTCTAGCTACTTGTATTTTTCCTAACTCTAGACACATTTGATAACTTGGATTTATACATTCCTAAGGTTATTCAGGCTCTCAGTAATATCTGTCTAGATCCTTTGTCTTTGCTTGCTTCGTTAAGCTTAGCTATTTGGATAAATTAAGTCAAACAAATAACTGAGATATTTTATAAGGGGTCAGTAAAGTTGCCAGTCTCTCTATGGACTATGTTTTATAATGAAAAGTTTTGACACTAAAAGGGTTTCAGTTAAAAAAAAAGTGTTATTTTTTTTTCAGGCTAAATATAACGAGGATAAAATGTAAAGCCATAATTGTAATAGGATTTTTCTTTGGGCTGCCAGCTCACAAAACAAACAAAACAAAATAAAACAACTCGGAAGCTTATTATTAATTATGGAAGCTCAACCTATAGCTCAGGCTTGTTTCTAACAAACCCATTTCTATTCTTCTACGTGCTGCTATGTGGCTCTTGGCTTTTACCTCTCCTCCTGCATATCTTGCTCTCTCTACATTCAACTGGTGACCTACCTATTGGCTATTTAGCTTTTTATTAAACCAATCACAGTGACATATCTTTACACAAAGTGATTAAATATCTGGCAACACCAATCTTGTAAAAACTACTAATGTAAACTGTTAAAGGTAATTAAGACATTCAAGCTAATAGTCCAACACTTACAAATGATCAAATTCTTTAGTATAATCAGAACATGCTTATAGTCATGCTAAGGTGTGTAAAGTGATTTAAGGTATATAAAAATTAAAAATGCTTCATATTTCTTTCCCTCCCTATGCTATTGTTATACTAAGACTCCAAAAATTTAAATTTTAAACAATCAACAGACTTCTGATAAGCTATCAGTCAAGCTCTGGGAAAGTATTGCTAATATTATAATCACAAGCTGAAAATTTCAAACTTCCTTTGGTTGTTGTAGTGGTTTGAATACTAATGGCTCCCATAGATTCATTTGGTCCATAGGGAGTGGCGCTGGAGAAGGCGTGGCCTTAATAGAGGAAGTGTGTCATTGTGGGGGTGGGCTTTCACATCTAGGAAGCTCAAGTCTCTGCAGTACATCTCAGTCTCCTGCCGCTGCCTGCAGATCAGGATGTAGAACTCTCACCATGTCTGCCTGCGTGCTGCCATGTCTCGCCGTGATGGTAATGGGCCAAACCTCTGAACCTATAAGCCAGCCCCAAGGACATGTTTTCTTTTACAAGAGTTGCCATGGTTATGGGGTCTCTTCACAGCCATAGGAACCTGAAGACAGTTGTGTTCTAAGTATAGAGTTAAAAATTGTTTCTCATGCCAGGCAGTGGTGGCGCACACCTTTAGTCCCAGCACTTGGGAGGCAGAGGCAGGTGGATCTCTGTGAATTCGAGGCCAGCCTGGTCTATGAGAGCTAGTTCCAGGACAGGCTCCAAAGCTACAGAGAAACTCTGTCTCAACAAAACCAAATAAATAAATAAATTGTTTGTCATTGTGCTAAAAACATCTCTGTGCAATCTACATATCCAGCCCTTTGGAAAGAGTGTTAGTGCTATTAACCCTAAATCAATTTTTGGTTCCCGAGCTTTTACTATGACTCAACTGTGGGAGTCTACTGTCTTTTGTACACTTTTACATTGTGGATTTCAGCACAGATTACAAACCGTGGTAATATGATGGGAGATGTTATTCTGTAAATATGTTTCTCATACTGGTTAATTAATAAAGCACTGTTGGGCCAATGGGAAACAAGATAGACAGGGCTAGGAGACTAGGAGGAGGAAAGAGGAAGTAGTTGGGAGGAGTAAGCATGTAGAGCGAGAGGAAGCAAGATGCTGGCCCACCGCTCTCCAATAAGATGACCACGTGGAAACAATAAGATGACCACGTGGAAATACTTGGATAAGTAGAAGTGGGTTAATAATTAAGACAGAACTAGCCCATAAACAATAATGGTAACTGGCCAACAGGATTGTATCAAATACAGAGTCTCAGTGTGTTATTTGGGGCTGGCGCGGTGGTGGGCCCAGACCGGTGGGGAGAGGGGGAACTGGCGGAAAACATACATGCTACAGTAATACTAATCTATCTAAAGCTTTCATCTCTTTTTGTAAACTTAAAATTCTTGTGAGCTTCAGGGAATCACCCTGAACCCACCTTTCACTGGTTAAACCAGCTCCAAATGAGAACTCCTGTCAACCAACAGCCTGTTTGCTCACTTACTGCTTCTTCCTGAGGGCAGAATCTCTCTACCTTTCCCCGGGTTGGGGACTACCCTCCCCCTACTACCAGAGCCATGGACACAAACATTTCAAATGTACACCTAAGGAAAAGAAAATCTCCCCTAAACTCTGTAACTTTACCTTATGTCCCTATAATCTTCTGTCCCAGCAGGTTTCAAATCAACTGCAGGCTGCTGCAGCTACTCCCGAGCTGCACATTTCCCCTCACAATCTGCACAATGGCTCCAAAGTGGTTAGCCCCAGGTGGTCCAGCCTCATAGACTGCTCCAACGCGGCCTATTCTTCCCTAACTCCAGAAGGTCCTGAAGAGCTTGGACAGTGAGTGAAACAGCCTGCTCTCCCTGGCTTTGGCCAGCATTCCAGCTTTCTTGGAAACGAAGCCCCAGTGTCCACAGAAAATAGTCATAGATTAATTACTCCTTATCATTTCTTATCAACCAAAAGTCTGGGCTATTAAGCCTCAGACCCTGGAACAAAGGGCTGAGGTATTTATTTAACATATGAAAATGGATCTTCCCACCAGGGACTCCCAGCATCTGTCCCTCGGTCACTATCCCTTAAAGGGTTGGCTCGCACACCCTGCCCTCCACCCCAGAACTCTCGGGCCCAGGTCTGAGTTGTCTTTCCCTCAGAGGCTCTTGTCTATATATCCCAGCCATTGTGGCTACCCACCCGCTTTTAACCTTCGGCCCTCTTGTCTATATATTCCAGCCATTGTGGCTACCCACCCGCTTTTAACCTTCGGCCCTCTTGGCTGCTGCACTTGGTTCCGTTCTCCCCTCTCCCGCCCCTCCTCGCATGGGCGAGTGGACCGGTCATGCTCACTCTGGACTCTCCCGTCGCCTCTGCCTCTGCCTCTGCTCTCCCTTTTATCTACAATAAACCTTTCCTCCAGCACACCCAGGATCAGTCATGGCCTTCCCTTTTCGTTTCTTTTTCATTCACAGGGTTTTTAAGAGCTTCAGGTAATGCAATTAAGACAAGACTTTCACTATTGAGCTTTCACCAGATTATGTAATGGTTATGACAAAATATCTGAGATAAACAATGTCATAACCACCAGTAACTCCAGCTCCGGGCACGAGATGCCCTCCTCTGGCCTCTGTAGGCACCCGCACTCATGTGCACACACATATACATACACACAAAAAATAAAGAATAAAGAAAATGTCTTCTTAATACAAAGAGATTTGTTAAGAGAATGAAAAGATGCAGACTATAAATCTATATGTAAATCATATATAGTAAGAAGTTATACTAAAATATGTAGCAAGCTTTCTTGGATTGCTAGCCCCCAAATCACGACATGGAGCCTTAACTTAGGCTTCTTTCTTATCTAGGATTTTTTTTAACTTAAATTAACTCATTTCTACTCATCTATGTGCTGCCCCCAGGATTGTTCTGTCCACCCTACATTCTACATTCTGTCCACCCTGCTTTCCTGCTTCCTCCATGTCTGGCTGCCTGGCTCCCCTTTTCTCTCTGCCTGTCAGCCCTGCCTATCCCTCCTCTGCCTAGCTATTGGCCTTTCAGCTTTTTGTTAGACCAATCAGGTGCCTTAGGCAGGCAAGATGAAATAGCAATACATCTTTACATAGTTAAACAAATATTCTATTCCATAACAAAAATATATAAAAAAAAATTCTGAGGAGCTGGAGGGAGAAAAGGGGGAAAAAAAGAAGTGCTGTTATTACATTTTAATTAAAAAATCTAATTAAAAAATAATTCTTACAGGGAAGTGGTGCCACATGCCTTTAATCCCAGCACCGAGGAGGCAGAAACAGGTAGATCTCCGAGTTTGAGGCCAGCCTGGTCTACAGAGTGAGCGAGTTCCAGGACAGCCAGGGCTACACAGACGAACCCTGTGTCTTAGTCTTAGTCCATGTTCCATTACTGTGAAGAGATATTGTGACCATGGCAACCCTTACAAAGGAAAGCATTTAATTGCAGCTGGTTTCAGAGGTTTAACCATTGTGTCATGGTGGGAGGCTTGCGTCACACAGGCAGACATGGTGCTGGAGAAGGAGCAGAGTGTTCTATATCTGGGTGGGCAAACAGCGGGAAGAGAGGGAGACACCAGGCTTGGCTTGAGCTTCCGAATCCTCAAATCCTGCCCCCAGTGACGCACTTCCTCCAGTAAGGCCACTCCTAACGGTGCTATTCCCTGTGGCACCATTCTTATTCAAACCCTGTCTGGAGGACAAAAAAAGAATTCTTAAACTGTGGCCCAGCTATCTCTTGGTGATAGAGCTTGGTGGGTGCCCTGGGAACACATACGAGGAGGAGGCACCAGAACGCTGTGAGTGTAGAAGGGGCTGCCCCATGGGTAGAGGAGAACACGTGTTCATGTCTGTGTCCAGTACTTTCCTACATAGCCCAGGACCGAGTGGCACTAAGAACTTGCTTAGTTTCTACCAACTCAGCTTCCAAACTCACTTCCTCCTATCCCCTACATCAGCTGCTCACATAGATAATACATGTTGAATATTGCATTGTTGGAGCAATATCCAAGGAGAATGAGTCTATGAATTAGGCTACTACCAAACAGAAGAAATAGCTTGCATCTGGGGTCCAAGACAAATTCCTATGTTAGTTTCAGTGTTAGATGGATTTTTACAGGATTGTTGGATATAGTAGAAGGGTGCTGAGACAATTATCCTTTAAAAGAAATTTATCAGGATTATAGCATCAACATGATAGAGAGGGCAGTAGGGTCCTGAAGAGAGAAATTTCAGTTCAGGAACAACAAAGGTAGTTTCTCTCTTACAAATTTCTGGTGGGCTGGGAGCACCACACCACGTGACCTAGCCTAGGAAAGATAGGTGTAACAGAGACTGAAGACACTAGATAAGACAGTAAAATTGAAAATCAAAGTTACACTGGACCTGAGCAGGTGAGGGGGGTGGAGGTGGCAGTGTGTTCTGAGGACTGAGTAGGGGCTGCTTATCAACCTTCTGTCTGAAGAGAGGCTTCAAGGGGTAGGAACAGATTTGGGTGGGTGGGTGGGGGGTCTATGATCTAACACAGTCATGTGAGTGTGTGTAGTGCGTGTATGGATGTGTATACATGTTCTGTGTACGCACATGCAGAGCCCAGTTATCAGTATCAGGTGTAGTCCTCGTGTGTGTGTGTGTGTGTGTGTGTGTGTGTGTGTGTTGCACGTGTGCGAAGGCCAAAAATGGACCTCAGGTGGTCCTCAACCACTTTCCACCTGATTTGTTTGAGACAGAGTATTACTAAACCTGGAATTCACAGATTAAGCCAGACTATTTCAGAGCACAGAGTAAAGAGACAGAAGACAGAAACAGACCTGAGTCTGACTTCAACAAAGAAAACTATTTATTTCAGATAGCAAAGGTAGGACACTACACTGGAGAATCCATGAGGACTGATATAGTCTTTCCTTCCTGGAATTGTTTGCTCAAGCATGACAGATGATTGTCTTTGGAGACAGGCTGTCTCAACAAGCTTCCCTCTCTAGGTAGAGGCTGACCAATCACTGTTGAGCAAAGTCAGCTGGCCTTTCACGGGATCCTGTTTTTACAGCCTAGGCTTTCAATCACTGGCTATGCACAGAGCTCCTGGGATCCTCCTGAGTCCACATCCTTAGTGCACTGGGCTTGTATGGTGTCCAAGTTTGTTTCTCTGTTACTTTGTATAAAACACTGACCAAAACTGATGCAGGGAGAAAATTATTTCAGCTTATAATTGAAAATCGTAGTTCACCATTGAATTCCAAACTGGGATTTACGGAAGGAACTGAAGCAGAAATCACAAATGATACTCACTGACCTGCTTTCTTATACAGCCCAGGACACCTGCCCAGAGGTGGCCGCATCACAGCAGGCCAGGCCCTCCCACATCAATCATTATCAAGAAAACTCAAGAAAACGTCTAACACTTGCACACCTACAGCCAATCTGATGGAGCAGTTCCCTGATTGTGGCTGCCTCTTCCCAGGTGACTCTAGTTTGTGTCGGGCTGTCAAAAACTACCCAGCATACTGCAAGCTCTTTACCTACCCAGCCAACTCCCCAGCTCCTTTTAAAGGAAACATGGCCTTATTTACTTCTTTACTTATTGTTATCAATCTATGTGATTTTACTTTTTCATGTATATTTTTCAGACAAGATCATAAACATTTCTTTTCCTGGCACCAAGCCTAATGTTTTGTAGCCAGGACTCAAGTATAATGATTGAGATGAATGAGATCGATAAATATGAAAGTCCACACTATTGAGACGGCTTGGCAGATAATGGTATTTGCTGGGGAACCTGCCATCCTGAATTCCAGCCCCTGAATACATGTAAAGGTGGGAGAATCAAGTCCATAGAGCTGTCCTCTGGCCTCCATGTGAACATAAACACGAGGCACCCCCATAAAAAGTTAGAAACAAGACATCAATAGCAAATCACAATATGTTCATAAACACAGTAACTGGTGGCTAGTTTGATGTCAGCTTGACCCAAAGTACAATCATCTGAGAGAGAGGGAGCCTCAATTGAGACGCTAATCTAGAAGATCAGGCTTTAGGCAAGCCTGTAGTGCATTTTCTCAATTAGTGACTGATGTGGGGAGGCCCAACCCATTGCAGGTGGGAATACCACTGGGCCGTGGTCCTGGGTTTTATAAGAAGGCAAGCAGAGAAAGCCAGGAAACAGCGCTCCTCTGTGACCTCTGCATTGGTTTCTGTCCTGCTCGAGTCCCTGTCCTGATTTTCTTCAGTGATGAACAGGTATGTGAAATGGGAAGTCAAAGGACTCCTTCTCCCCAATTTGCAGTTGGTTGTGATGTTTCATTACAACTGAAACCCTAAGACAGTAGGTGACTACAACTATGAAGGAAAACTTGTATTACTGGTACAAACCAAAGTAGTTAGCCAAGTTTTCTGTGTGTGTGTGTGTAAACATATGCGTGTGCATGCACATGATCTAGAACACTAACTAATGAAGTTGCTGTGGGCTGCAGATGGTTTCGCTGTTAAGACCACTAGCTGCTCTTGCAGAGGATCCAGGCTTAGGTTCCCCCCACCCCCACTCCCAGTAGGTTGGCTGAGGTCTGGCTGTAATATGACTCCAGGTTCAGGGGATCCAATGCCCTCTTCTGAACTCTGTCGGCACCCATACACACATGCAGGCAAAACACCCATAAACATAAAATAAATCTTAAAACAAAACAAACATTAAATGGGGTTGGCTAATACCAGTTTTTAAAACACAGGAGTAGGTGAGGATCTAGGAGACCAAGCAGGTTCCAAGGATTTAGAAGACGGAGATAAGCACCAGGACTGGGGGACTGTCCTATTTTAGGTAGGCATTATTCATCACTTGCAAAGTCAATTAAAAAGCTCTTGCTAAGGGATTCCTGAGCCTCACAAGCTCCCACAACCGGCTCCCTCCGCCCCACCAGCCACGGAGGGCGGGGGGCGGGCGGGGAAACCGGAAGGGGCGGGGCCCGCAGAGCGCCTTGGGGTTGCGGCAAGCTCCGCACTTCCTTTCCACGGCGCGCCTGGGAGTGCGAGCTGCGCGTGGAGCATGGCTGGCGGCGGAGGCCCGGGGCTGCGGAAGCGGCGCGACCGCGGGCTCTGCCAGGTGCGAATCCGGGTGTGCCCGCCCCCCGGGGCGGGGCGGGGCGGGGCGCCCAGGTGACGGCGCGGGGCGGGCCGCACGGCCTGGTGGGCGCAGTCGGCCGCGTGCCCGCCCGCGCGCGCGCTCTGGCTTTTGAGTCACCTGCAAGTCTTGACTGAGGCTGCTCGGTGACAGCGGCAGCCCCTGGTTAAAAGGCCTGCGCCTGGGGACACGTCCAGGTGCGGGGAGGAGCGGCGCTTCTGGCGGCGGCGTCCGCTGGGCCCGCACCGTGGCTGGAGACCCTTTTGTGTCCCCAAGAAAAGCCACCGTGCAACCTGTTTGAGGCTTCCTACTGCGTGGCCTGTTATCTGTAGGACATTTTTATAGAGCTGGAGAGTATTGCTTCCTAGAGAGCAAGACCGTCAATTTTAGGTCTTGAAAGTATGCTCTAAAAGAGGCTTTGAAGTTGTAGCGATACTTGGCGCATCTTGAAAGCCCGGAGGGTGGGGATGCTGGCTGTAAGGAGGTAGTGATTAAGTTCCGAAGCGTGACGAATGCAAAGGAAGGCACCATTTCACAGCTAGGATAGTGCACTCATTTATAAGCCAGGTTAGGTACTCTGGATTCGTGTTCACTCAAGCATTTCAAGCCATGAAAGTGATCAAAGTTTCTAGTCGAATTTTACAGGTCTTCATGAGTCATCTACAGTAACTGGTTCTGTGAGTTAGTGTTTTGGACCCTGGCCCTGCTCTTCGCTGTTGTAGTGTGAGGTGGTGGTGTGCACAGCTGTAGTTACAGTTTCCACCTGTAAGTCCTGAGACTAATAAGCAAGGGCTTGGAAATCAGTGAATCCTTGTCTTAAGTCACTATAGCCACAGTGAAGGGTGTGAGTAAAATGTTCTGTCCATGATTGATGGATGACAGCTGAGGCTCTTCTGGAACCCAGGACTTGCAGCTCAAGGGTATCTCCACCCACAATGGGCTGCCCCTCCCCCATCACCTAATTTAGAAGATTCCCTACAGGCTTGCCTGTGGTCCAGCCCTCCACAGATACTGTCTCAAAAAGTTGAGGCTTTTTCCTCCAGTGACTAGTGTCAAACTGACACACACTAGCCAGCACAGTCATACAAGGTGCTAAACATGGAAGTAATTACAAATGAGAGTTAACAATCAAATCTTTAATTTTTAGGTGCAGCAAAACCTCTCTCTTGAAGGTGCCTGAACAAATGCTTTCCCGAAAGCTTGTCACTGCATGTGATTTAAACTAGCCACCAGGGCTACAGTTGCCAGTAACATGACAACGATACTAAGGTGTGTGCATCGCTTTTTTTTTCTTTGTGGTTTGGCCTATTCAACATAGCTTAATAGCTGGCACAATGATGACTTAAGTCTTTGCCGTTTACCCAGCTGAGGGTTTCTTTGAAGAAGTAATCTCAAGTCTGAGATGCCAGCAATGTATAGATGTGAATTCTTGAGATGTGATGGGATTGTTTTTGAAACCCGTGTACTTTCTTTTTCCTTTGTAATCCAGCATGCAGGTAGCTGCAGGTGAATGTGGAACTTCAGTAGCTGTGATGTTTACAAACATGCCATTGGGTAAGGTTGCTCAGTCACATCTCTTGATTGAGTGTTTGATGCCACTTGGACTGGGCCATTGGTTTTGAAATAGCCTTTGAAGTGTGTTTGGCATTCTTTCTAAGGTCATTAAGATTAACACCTGGACTTAGTTTTTAAGCTTAAGGAAAATGATATGGGATTCTGACTGTCTTTGTCTTTTTCCTTCAGGAAGGTGCAGCACCCTTTTTGGATGTAAAATGAAGAATAGGTCAAGAAACCGTGAACAGAAGCAAAAGATGAGAATTAATATTTTATTTGATACTAATTATGTAGAATTTTAATTGTGGGCAGTAATTTCTTTCAAATGTATGTCTTAAAGTGTCATTTTTTAATAAAAAGTTCTGACTTTTTCTTGAGCTGTAGATTTCACTTTTTGTCAAATTCTGATTGCTAGTAGAGTAAGTAGCATCCACTGTAGGAAATCCACTGGATTTCCTCTTTTGTGAAGACTTCCTTTTGAGTGTCTACATTTAGTAAACAGCATAAAAATACTTGATGACTTGAAGCATTTAAAAGCCTTTATGTGCTGAGCGGTGGTGGTGAATCCCCTTAATCTCAGCACTTGGGAGGCAGAGACAGGTGTATCTGTAAGCCAGCCTGGTCTACAGAGGGAGTTCCAGGACAGGCTCCAAAGCTATAGAGAAACCCTGTGTGAAAAAGCAAAGGGGAAAAAGCCTTTGTCTACGGCTGGGGAGTGGCTGCTTCTGGGCTTGATCACCAGGAAAAAGAAAATTCCTGATTCGAAGACTGTGGTTGTGGGAGGTACCTCGTGTGGTTTGTGTCTTTGTTAAGAATTGCTTTACCTTCATCCCAGAGACCTAGACTTTTCACACATCATATGTAACGGCACAAAATAGAGGTCTTAATTGTATGTACTGTTACTGACTTGCTTTTCAGAGCCAGTACCTAGAAATACCAAGTCGGGTACTGTATGACAGAGGCAGAGAAACCATTTCCCCCAAAGGTAAATAGTGGCTGTACAGAAGGTGTGTATATCACATTTCCACAGCTTTCCTTGACTCCTGCTCGGGCTTACAAAAACAATATACCCATAATGCACATGTTTAAGATATAGGAGGTCTTACATTAGACACTTTGGGTCTTAAAAATTGCAGTGATTTGAATTAAATCAGTTTGGTACATTGACAAGTGTGTAAGCTGGTATGTTGGTAGGTAAGTGTTGCTTCCTGATGGGTAATGGGTAATATGAATGGAACTATTTTTTTACACTGCAATATTCTTTGCTATGTGTGTATCCTTGATACACCAGGGTAACCAGGAAGTTTTGAATGTGCATCTCCTTGGTAATTCAATGTTTAAATATGAAATTTTGTTGGTTTTAGATACTTAGATTATTTGTATATTTGATAACTAAGGAGGGGCCACATTTCATACTCTTAATGACATTCTAATAGTGACTACACTTCTGAAGCATCCCTCCAAAATCCCTCATATATTAACCAAGGCTTGTAGATGTGTGGCAAGTAATCCTTTGCTCAAATCGTTCATTCATCACTAGAGAAGAGAGCTGTCCCAGGTCCACATGTGGAGATAAACTGTTGGAGCTGCTGTTGGCACTGAGTCAGGTAGAGCTCTCTTTGCTCTAAGTACTCTTCATTGTACAGTTCAAATGGAAACAGTGCATTGGGAGCAACACAAAATGCTGTGGCCCCTAAATGAAGAACAGAAAGACCGTGTAAAGAGACTTACAGATTAGACATGGACAGACACGTGTCTCAACAAAAATTGATACTTCGTCTCTTTTTAAACACTGCATACATAAATCTGGTCTGACTACATGTGTGGCTGCAGACCAGAGGAGGGCACCATATGTCATTATAGATGGTTGTGAGACACCATGTGGTTCCTGGGAATTGACCTCAGGTCCTCTGGAAGAGCAGCCAGTGTGCTTAACCTCTGAACCATCTCCCCCTCCCGGCCCTAACATCTGGTCTCTTAAAACGGTGAGTTTCTCCCCATTTGTTCTAGGTCCGGATCCCTAGTTCCCATACTCTGAGGCTCGCAGGTCTGGCCCCATTTCCCCTTAGAACTTGACTGGCCTTTGCTTGATTGGCAATGGTTTAGTCACCCTGGACTTCTCCTTTTCTTGAAAGCACCTGAATTTATTGTAGTGCCCAATACCTGGATATCTCATCCTTCAGGTTAAATAACTTCCTTATTTGTTCTTAACTCAGGAAGTCTGAATTCTCCATAGCAATTATCTGTATTTGTTAAGTTCAGCTGACCATCTCCCCATGCACATGATTGAGTGTCCAGTTTTAAGGACAAGGAATTGGGCCCCAAGACCATTTTTCTCTTTTAGCCGGTCTTTTTTTTTTCCTTTGTCCCTTTGTCTACTCCCCCTTTTTGTGCACTTTGAGCAATATCTTTTACTTTATATTTCTCCATCTAATATTTTATGTACTTGCCTATTTCTCCATCTAATATTTTATGTACTTGCCCATTATTTGGTAATTTACACTCTTTTCCTATGTTTTTCTTTTCACTAACACTTTACTATGTTTCCCTTCTGTTCACTATGATTTGAAGTTTAAGACTCAATATTTTAGTTTTTATTTTCCATCTTACATTTTTAAATTGTCTCACAATTGGAAAATTTTTTCCCTTTTTAAAATAACCTCTTGGTCTTTTTACTTCTCCATTACATTCACTAGTCTTCTTTCCCTTACATTTATTTGATCTTGCTTGTCCTTTATGGCTTTTCTTTGCTTGCCTGCTGCTCTCATCTCACTCTGTTTGTTCTTTACTATTTTGGGGGAAGAGAAGCAGTGTGAGGAAAGGGATATGGGGAGCACTGTCGGAAGGGTATGGGGACCACTGTCAGAAGGGGCTTAGTAATGACAGTAAGAAAATACAATGGCAGTTGTATGAAAATCCCATAAGGAATCCTGTCACTTTGCTAACTTAAAAATTAATAAAAATGAATATTGCTAAATGAGTAATAAATGAAAGCTACATGAAATATCACCACATAATATTTAGGGAGCTTTTAAACATTGTGATTTTTAACTCTTAAGTAAAACAAACACCTAAGTGAAATTCATCAACTAAAGGGATTAAAGACTTCCCTTAAATGCTTTCTTAAATGGTCAGTGAAGTCTTGACAATTAGTCATTTTCTACCACAAAAGAGTCCTCACTATCATGAAATCTCAATATGCCTTAACAATTATATAAAATTGTCAGCACCCTCCTTTTTCCTCCCCCCCCCACACTTTTTGAGACAAGGTTTCTTTGTGTAGCCCTGTCTGTTCTGGAACTCGCTCTGTAGATGAGGCTGACCTTGGAACTTAGAGATCCCCCTGCCTCTGTCTCCTGAGCACTAGGATTAAAGGCTGGCAGCACATTTCTTTATGGTATATAAAATAAGTGTATCTGATTTGAAAAATATGACCTTAAAATAAGACAAATATTTATATATCCATACTATTTAGTATTTATTGGAGCCCATGTTTTATCTAAACTAATTCAGGATGACAGTCTTTACTAGCAATCATTAACTCTATAACCTTTCCCATAAAGTATGCAATCTATCTCCTTTGTAAAGGACACACAAATTTGTAGATAATGATTTACAAGGCTTGTGGGCTTGAAGCATCTGTGGATCCTACGTTAAAAATGCTTGGCTTAGTCTGGGAGATGAAGGGACCACTCAGATTAGGGATGCTTGCAGTGGTTAGGATTTCTTGCAGTGGTTAGGATTTCTTGCAGGGGCGAGGGATGCGTGCAGGGGCGAGGGATGCGTGCAGGGGCGAGGGATGCGTGCAGGGGCGAGGGATGCGTGCAGGGGCGAGGGATGCGTGCAGGGGCGAGGGATGCGTGCAGGGGCGAGGGATGCGTGCAGGGGCGAGGGATGCGTGCAGGGGCGAGGGATGCGTGCAGGGGCGAGGGATGCGTGCAGGGGCGAGGGATGCGTGCAGGGGCGAGGGATGCGTGCAGGGGCGAGGGATGCGTGCAGGGGCGAGGGATGCGTGCAGGGGCGAGGGATGCGTGCAGGGGCGAGGGATGCGTGCAGGGGCGAGGGATGCGTGCAGGGGCGAGGGATGCGTGCAGGGGCGAGGGATGCGTGCAGGGGCGAGGGATGCGTGCAGGGGCGAGGGATGCGTGCAGGGGCGAGGGATGCGTGCAGGGGCGAGGGATGCGTGCAGGGGCGAGGGATGCGTGCAGGGGCGAGGGATGCGTGCAGGGGCGAGGGATGCGTGCAGGGGCGAGGGATGCGTGCAGGGGCGAGGGATGCGTGCAGGGGCGAGGGATGCGTGCAGGGGCGAGGGATGCGTGCAGGGGCGAGGACTTAGAGGCTGAGGTGGTACTATTTGAGTTCACAGCCAGCCTGGGCTATATGGTGAGATTCTGTCTTGAACAAACAAAAATATATTCTATAAACACTAGGTGTATGAATTGAAGTAAGTCATATCTAATAACAATAAGGATTTGTTACTTTGAAGTATTTAAAATGCATGTAGTAATTGAATAAGCTAAGACTGTTTAGGAATCATTAGTGAATTACCATATTTCAGGGTGAGGGATATTTCAAACAGTAAGGCTGCAATCAGCACATCTTCTTTGAGCACTTTATTCCTTAAGTTCAGTCGAGCATGAGCTTCAGATAAAGAAACTCTAAAAAGGAAAACAGTTAATGAAAACATGTCAATATTACAAGAAAACCACACATTTAGACAAGAACAGACCCAGATATGGCATGAGCCACATGTTAGAGGTCAGCATACTGGTTTTTGTTTGTTTGTTCCCTTTAAGCTGTTTCTTTCCCACCAACTTAAATTGTGCCAGAAGAAACAAGTTAAAAAAAAAAAAAAAAAGGCTTCCATTTAGCAATCCACATCCCTATCCCAAGTAGGGGGAGTAAACCTAACTAATATCTCTCATAGATGTATAGGTGTATAGATGTATAGATGTAGGGTGGGTGCGTGGACGGCGTGTGGATGCATAGATGTATAGTTGCTTGCTGCTCCCATCAGCTCTTCATCTATGTAAAGTCCCCATGGAATCGTACAGTTCAAAGTTCTTGGCACGTAAGTGAATTCTGGCCATGGCATACTGAACTACTCATTACCTTTGAACATACACTACCATTCAATACTTCCTCGAATGACTGACTTCTTTAAACATGTAAATTGCTTTCCTTGCGTGAGATCGCTCCTTTCAGTTTTATTTGGCAGGTATGAGGTTCAAGAAACTGAAATTGAGTCTGCAGAATTTACTGACTGGATGACTTTGGCACATATTAACTTTGAGTGTGTGAGAGTATATGTATATAAAATGAGGATACTACAAAGTTTATATAAATCTGAGCTGAAATTAGTGTTGTAGTTCCCACCAACTGATCGAGAACTAGAGATCAAAATGTGACAACTTTTCAAATGGTTTCCTTTTTTCCAAGGTAAATATTCCAGTACCTGCAATGGCATGAGGGCTAGTGCTGTGCCTCAAAGGTATGTGTCTCTAAGTTCCAGCCTAAACAACACACAGACACACACAAAGACACACAGACGCACACGCACACACAGACGCGCGCGCACACACACACAGACAGGCACGCATGCACACACAGACAGGCACGCATGCACACACACACAGACGGGCACGCACGCACACACACACAGACAGGCACGCACGCGCACACACACACACCACCATGAAACATAATTTCTTTTTGTTTTGGTTTTTGGAAACGGTCTCTATGTAGCTCCAGCTATCTTGGAACTTGCTACCAGGCTGGCCTTGAATTCACAGAGATCTACCTGCCTGTGCCTTCTGAGTGCTGGGATTTAAAGATGTGTACCACCACATCTGGTGAAACATAATTTTCATTTCTTCAATATTTATTCTAAGTGCTTTCCTTATGACAAGATTTGGTTAACCTTTACAACATAGTACTGTGTGTGTCATTTGAGTTTATCATTCTCTTGCTCTTAACACATGTTCTATTAATACTGAGTAAAATGGTAAGTCACTTTACATGCTTATTCACATTAGTTATGAACAGATTGAAATCGCATGCATGCTTTCTCATATCAAGTGGCATTCCCCTCTTTCCACACGTTCACACTTTACTAGAAAGCTTGGGAACCTAGTTGGAGTCTCCACATTTACTGTTAACTTTTTTCTTGCTAGACGAAGATCATAATTATAATCTGTGAATGTCTCTCAACATATCTTAAAATATATTTGATTAACCCTAATGTCCTCATGCAAAATCCTGAAAATATGTGTGGGACCTTCATAGAAGGAAAAATGAATATTCTGTGGGAGAGAGGAAACTGAAGGTATAGGACTTTTCTGGGTAGTAAGGGCCTTTTACCGTACTAGGCCATATTCGCCGTGTCCACTTCCAGTGTTTGCCCATATAATATGAAAAGGTAACGTTATATTGAAACTAACTGGCCTGAGTTTCAGGTCGACACAGTCATTTGTAAAGTGAGGTTATAGAACTTTAAGCACAGATATTTCTACTGCAGACGAAAGACAACGTTGACTTAGGGGGGCCCCCAGAACTGCAGCTGTATGGTCTATTACCTTATTACACAGTGCCGGTTAGCATTTTAGAATGCTTGTTAAGGAGTTGATTTTATCCATCGCTTACCTTTTGCATTTTCAGCTTTATTTAAATAACCATATAATTGAGGAAAGCAAACATATCTAACTCTTATAGGCCCATACTTAGTGCTTCACCTATTTTATTTTATATTGCAGTTATAACAAGAAGCTACCTTAACTTGTTTAATGAATTATTCTACTCTTGATCTTTATATTTGAGATTTCATTTTACTATATCAAATGAAATAATGGCCTGTAAGGGACTATAAATTATGATAGAGACTGTGATGCAACTGTTAAAACAGAACTAGATCATCTTTCTCTGTGTGTATAATTCCATTGGGGAAACAGAATGTCTACTATCAATATCGAATACTTCTGCATGCTTCTGTTTGTGTTTAACATAACTGTGTTTAACACTTAAATGGGCTGGAGAGAGTTAAGTCTCAGTGATGTGCATGGACCCCGGGGCATGAGGGCCCAAGTTCAGTCCTCGGCACCATGTAAAGAAGCCGATGCAGCCATGGGAGCTGCAATGCCAGTGGTAAGGATGGCAAAGGAGGCTTCCTGGAGCTTGCTCAATAGCTAGTCTAGCCCAGTCAGTGAGCTCCAAGTCCAGAGTCTCTGTTTCAGAAACAAGGTGTAGAGTGATTGGGGAATGCACCTGACATCAACTCCGCTTTCTTGCTCCCACCCCATAAGTGTTTGCACATACACAGATATGTATACTTATGCACACATACAAAAACCAGTGTGTGCACACATGTACATACCCATTTACATGCTCAGGGAGGTAGCTCAGTGGATAAAGTGCTTGCTGTACAAACACAAATACCTGAGTTCAATTCCCAGCACCAGTGTGAAAAGCTGAGTCTGGTTGTAAGTGACTGTGATTCCAAACAGTGGAGAGGCAGAGAGTGGCCGACCCATCCCTGGGGATCTCAGGCCAGCCACTTTAGCCTACTTGGTGAACTCCAGGCCAGAGTGAGATCCTGTCTCCAATGCAAGGTGGATGGTATCTGAGGAGTGACACCTGATCTGATCCATACCTTCTACATGTGGGCACACACCCACACACGTGAAAAAATGTACATTTGCTGCTGCTTTTTATTTATAGGTCTTACCTAGCATAAGCTGGCCGCGAGCTTACACAGTAGGTGGAGATGACACTCCTGTCTCCATTTTCTTAGGTTTAGATTATAGGGGAGCACCATGCCCATTTCAGGTGGGACTGGGGATTGAACACAGGAACCTGTACATGCTAGACAAATTCTCTACCAACCGAGCTACATCTTCAGCCTATGCTGATATTTGAATAAATAATTCTGGAAGCATTCAGTAGTACTTAGTGTGATTTTTATCTCTGGTGGGGGGACAGATAGGAGTAGATAGTGTTAGTAGGATGCATTACTCATTTTAGATTTTGTGATGTTCATAATTTCTTTTATAACAAGAATTATTATTTACTTCTTAAAAGAATAGCAATGTATTTATTAAAGTATTTTAAAGTATAAGGAATAGAACTGGGAATAAGGCTTACTGGTAGGGTGCTTGCCTTGGAAGTAGAAGTCTTGTGTTCAATCCTTGACATCATGCTAAGTAAGTAAGCAAATAAATAAATAGAAGTGTAAGGAGCGATGTAGTGTCTCTTGGGGAGGGAGGTTTGAGGAGTTGGAGGGAGGGAATGGAGGTGGATTGGATCTGAATATGAATATTAAATAAATTACTTAATAGGAAAGTTTCTTTAGGTCCAACTATAACATACTTGGAACACAAACAACCACATTAAAAAGCAATCATTTATACTGAAATCTTTGTACTTTTCTTAGGCATATCTCATATGGAGGATCCAACAAAAACAAATTAGGGAAAAGAATTATTAGTGGTGAAAATGACTTATAATGTAACAAAGAAAGTCATTAAATCATAAGTTCTTAGACAAAGTAAATAATCAACCAACCAACCATAAACCAGAGGGACAAATGCAAAAACCAAGTAAGTCAATTAAACTATCTAAAAGTCAGTTTTGGCCTTACAACCCGAGGTGAGTACCTACAAGTGTTTTAGAGCAGATGCTGACAGCTTCGACCCATGGATGGAGTCTGTTCTGATTCTGCGGCTCGCTAGGTAATAACCATGAATCATTCTTTCGGCCTCCAAGCTGAATTCCATTATCAAATCCTTTGCAAAAGCCAACAGCTAAGTTAAAAATATAAAAATTAAAGAGATTTAGTTTTATTATGGACCCATAATTCCAAATTATACTGGCATCTGATTTTAAGTCCTGTAATCAGCTATAAGTAAGTATCTGGGCCATTTCCAAGCCCAAGCACTTTAAGTCCTATCTTCCTCTTGTAAATACTCGAGTTTACCCGGAAAGAAGTGCACACTGTGCAAGGACTGAGCAGCTGGCTGATGCTGGTGCTTCCAACCGGAGGAGACCTCGCCTCTCCCAGATGCTCATGTCTCTTCTGAACGGTTCATTCCTTCGAGTTTATTTCTTCACAACTTTCTTTTCCTTAGAACTACCCCCCCCACTTCCCCTCCATCTTTTCAAAAGGCCTTAGATACTTTCTGCGAGTGAGAGGTGCTGTGTTACAGCAATAAAGCTGAGCCCTGATGACTGGGAGGTCTGGGTAGAGGATAATTATTTTTAAAAGTTCACGTTATTTGGGGGTGTGCAGTGTGTGTGTGCTGTGGCATGAGTGCAGTGTTCTGGGTACCGAGCTCGGGTGTTCAGGCTGGATAGTAAGCTGAGCCCCCAACGGCTGGAGAATGATTCTAACACAGCAATTAAGGCTGCCTCTCTGAGTCCTGCTTGCGGTTCTTTCCTTGTCTATGATTCCCAGTTCCTTAGACCCTTATTCTTCCCATCGTTTCCAGGTTTCTTTTGTTGGCTTTACTTTCTTAGCTGTTTTCTTCTTATTTTAAGAAACTCATATGATGGGAGATGTTATTCTGTATACATGTTTCTCATACTGGTTAATAAAGCTCTGTGGCCAATGAGACAGCAAGATAGGCGGGGCTAGGAGACAAGGAGGAAAGAGGAAGTAGTAGGGAGGAGTCGAGATGTAGCCCCGGGAGGAAGGAGGATGCCTGCCGTGGCTCCCCGATAAGACGACCACGTGGAAATACTTAGATAAGTAGAAATGGGTTAATAATTAAGACAGAGCTAGCCCATAAACAATAATGGAAATTGGCCAACAGGATTGTATAAAATACAGAGTCTCTGAGTGTTATTTGTGGCTGGCGTGGCTGAGGGCCCAGACTGGCGGGCTGGCGGAAACATACATGCTACACTCATAAGACCCAAGAAAAGACCAAACATGTCTAGGATGCTATTAATTTTAGTTATACTGATATTTTCAGGTTCTGTGGGGTGTGAACCCCGGGCCATGCACAGCTAGGAAAGGGCTGTCCTGCTGGGCCACACTGGCATCCTCACTTTCTGTGATTCACTTGTAAGCTCTTAAAGAAGCATTGCTATATCCTGAATTGGATGTATCCTGCCTTTGTTTGTCTGCATTTTTCTCCAGGCCTCAGAACTGGATGATAGCAACACAGCAGCCCTCTCTGTGTTACTCCACAGAGGCATGATGATGCCACCTCAGCTGTCTTTCAGAAAGGATTTATTGTCCTGGGAGTGTTTTCCTCTTCAGCCTCTTCAGGGATTGCTTCAGGACAGCCCATATCATGTGTCCAATGATAGAAGTTAAGGGTGGCTTCATGAACTCCCTCTATTTTTGTCTGAAGGTAGACAACTCTGATGGGTCTCGAGCTCCAGAGCTTCCTGTAGGCTTCTGGGTGCCAACGCTCGGCCTCCCTCACTCTTGACTCTAACCTCTGCCCAGCCTGGTTTCCTGCCTTCCTGAGATAATGATAGGGGACACTTTATATCACACATTGGGGCACCACACCCTGTCTTCTCTACATCCCCTGTCCTCAGCAAATTCCATGCTCTTTGATTTCAGTGTGGCAAGTAGATTTCCATTTTTACTATTTCATATCCTTAGTAATGTTCACAATTGTTCTCTTCTACCTGAGCCTCAAAGGCTTTTTGCAAACTGGGAAAGCCTTAAGATTCCATAATACATTTTGCTTCAGGCAAGTCAGTTTTCGCATAGCTTCCAAATATATTAATTTCTACTTCTATGTTCTTGTTTTTACTGTTAATTTCTGCCTAAAACACCCACTATTCTTGTAATATTTTTCTACTTTTTCTTAATGTCCAACTAAATTCTCATCTCTTTCCTAAAGTTTTCATGCATTCTATATTCATATTTCTATTCTGAATCCCACATATATTTAGAGACAGCAACACGAAGCTCACCACTTAAGTTGCCCCCAAATGTTTCATGTCTCTTGATTCTCTCTCAATTAAATAATACACTATTTTTAAAGGAAATTCAATAGTCATGAAATGTGAATAAACATACTTATAAGGCCTTGCTTAATTCTCTATAAAAACATTCTATTTTAATACAGTGACTTTAAAAAATATTTATTTATTTATTTGAGACAGGGTTTCTCTGTAGCCCTGGTTGTCCTGGAATTAGCTCTGTAGGCCAGGCTGGCCTGGAACTCAGAGACCAACCTGCTTTTGCCTCCTGAGTGCTGGGATTAAAGGTGTGCTCCATCACTGCCTGGCAACACTGATCTTTTTTAAGCTATGGATACTGGGATAGTAGTAGAAATAATAAGCTTAACATTTTAATATTAAAATTTCCTCACACAGCTGTTTAGGAAGCAAGCCGGTATAAGAACACAGCTAAGCACAGTAATGCCTGTAACAAACACAGTAACAAGCAAAGCCTATTGTACTCTTAGCCCTTGAGAGGTAGAGAGAAGCAGATGGTCAAAAGTTCAAGGCTACCCTTGGCTACCATAGTGAGTTCCAACCAAGCTAGCCTTGGGCTACATGCAACCTTGTCTGAAGATGAAACAAAACAAGACAGAACTAGATAAACAAAATACTAGAAGAAGAAAAAGATAATGCCCAAATAAATGTCTATTTAAATTAAGAAAGGGGGCTGACAAGATGACTCGGAGAGTAAAGGCACTCATTTCCAAACCTGACAACCCGAGTTTGATCCCCAGAAGCTACAGGGTAGAAGGAGAGAACTGCATTCTACAAATTATTATTTGACCTTTATGTATACACTGGGGTACACTGTGCCCACACACATGCTAAATGTATGAGCACACATGGACACACTATATACACAAATAAATGTAAAAATAAAAAAAATGAAAAAATTAAGAAACAATTGAAATAGGCATTCTGGGTAAGCATTTTATCTACTGTTACCTTTTCAAAATCTTCAGTTGTGAACTGTTTAGAAGCTAAATAAAGCAACCCTTCGGGATTCGTCGCTTTCTTTAATGTATGTTGCACAGTAGGGAGACATGGGTAGCAAGGAGATGATTCATTGCAGTTAATCAACAATCCAAATGCCTCCACAAGATTCGCTGGAATCAAACTGCAATCCTATATAATCCAAAAGGTAGGGCAAACGATAAGCCAACTAATTGGAAATAGTTAAACACAAATTGATCATTATATTATTTAGTGATTATTTCATTATTAGCTGGAGTCTAATTTCTGAAAAACGTGAAACTTGTGCAAAGCAACTTTTAAAGAAAGTTCTTACTGAGTATTTGTTATATGTTGTTTATTAAAGCCTTCTGGGACTCAGTTGGTAAAGTGCTTGCTGAACAAGGGGCCCTGAACTCTGCCCCAGGACACATTAGAAAGGCTGAGTGCCACGCAGGGGCCTGTACTCTCAGTGCTGGGACAGCAGAGACACAAAGACCCCTGGTGAGTTCACAGAGAGACTCTGTCTTAAAAACTAAGGTAGACTGCAATTAAGGAAGACATCTGAGTCAACCTTGACTACACACACACACAATGTCCTTATTCAAACAGAAGTTTCTACTGACTAGACATTAATTTGCATGACTACAAATTTAGGGGTGGATATGTAGCTTAAAACAAAACAAACATTAAAACTACTATTAACCAACTGGATCATTATTTAGCTGTAATATCTGATGCATTAATAAGAAAAACATTATGAAGTCATATTGCTCGATATATTAGTGCATGTCTGCACCCAACTCTCATCACTCAGGAGAATTGCTAGTTTGAGGCCAGTCTGGGCTGTATAATGAGTTACAACATTGCCTTGGTTATATAGTGAAGCCTTACCTAAAAGATGAAGAGGAAGAAGAGGAAGAAATATAGGGAGGAAGGGGTTGGACTGGGAGAATATGAAGACAAACTAACAGTTTCTGAGAAACATTTAAAAGCATTTTTTCTTTTTGAGACAGTTTCATGTAGACCTAGACGGCCTAAAATTGACTGTGGAGCTGAGTTTGCCCTTGAATTTTAATCCTCCTGCTTCCAGATCCCAAGTGCTAGGATTATGGTAAGGTGACCTCCAAAACAATATCCTTTTTAAAAAAGATGTATTTATCACACATACAATAAGTATCCTGCCAGCAATGTTTGCCTACCTGCCAGAAGAGGGCACCAGATCTCATTATAGATGGTTGTGAGCCACCAAGTGGTTGCTGGGAATTGAACTCAGGACCTCTGAAAGAGGTCATCTATCCAGCCCCTGAACAATATTCTAACAATAAAATAGTCAGAGGCCTTACCATCTGGCCAATCAGAGTACTGGTTTTCTGGGCATTTCTCCTTGAAGATGAACCCACATCAACAAAAGACCAAAAACTGCACTGAATAGGAAATGTCATTTGCTGGTCGACATCATCTCCAAATTTCTTTCCTGGGATAAACACCGTAAGGCTTCTGCTCTCCAAAACTGCGTCAGAGAAGACACAACCCTTGTGTTATACACCAATCAGATGCTGTACACCCTAATGGTTGTCACTGACACTCTTTTAATACTTTGTTATTCTAGTAGATGCTCTATGGGTTTACAAGTCAATCATAAGTACCATATGAAATGTTACTATCTAAACAGATTGCTTTACAAGACAGTGCTAAAATCACAGCTCCTGCCATAGAAAAGAGCAAGGTAAGGACACCACTGGAATGTGAACGCGTTATTTGCTTGAGAATCACCAGTGCAGGGCACAAGCTGGAACTGTGGTTAGGCATCTGGGTGACACAGGCAAAAGACTAGGACACTCACACAGTCCCGGCTTTCATTAACCCAGGCTGGCCTCACACTCACCATATTGCTGACGATAATCAGGGCCTTTGACCCTCTTTTCTCCACCTCCCAAGCGCTGAGATTATACGTTTGTTTGTCCACTAAGCACAATGTATGCAGCACTAGGGACAGAAAGCAGGACTTTGTGCATGTCAGGCATATACTCAACTGACCCACATTCAGTAATGTCCTTTTCTATGGTTAAAAAAATGGTACAAAGATGATATGATCCATGACTGGGGAAAAGTGTATTTCAAAGCCAGCATGTTCAAAACCAAAGGCATCAAAGCCCTCTACCATTTAAAATCCAAACAAACAGAAGGTAGAAAGATCTTACATTTTTATCTTTCCTTTACACTTTATAACATTTAATCTATGGATTTAATCTCATCCTAGGATTCTAACTCACAAATGGATTCAAATTAACCTTTTAATTCATTTAACAGTCATTTGTGTTCACATGTTAGACTTCTGTAACTATGAAAAAATACCCGATGTAGGCAACTTCAAGAGAAGAATTAATTGGCTGTCATTCTAGAGGTTTCAGTTCACCACGGAGGGGAGGACATGATAGACAGAGTGGCTCAAATCACAGTAGTCAAGAGAGAGAGAGAGAATGCTGTGCTCGTTCTCCGGGGGAAGGGGCCACCTCCACACAGGGCCAGTCTCTCTGGAATGACTTCCAGACACACTAAGAAGTGTGCTTTATTAATCTCCTGGGCGTGCTCAACCATTCAAGCGTACAGTCATAGCTATCACATTACACTTTCATTCCCCTGAATTGTAAATGTTTAACCTTATAGAAATTGATCAAGCAGTTTTCACGATGATCACAGTATTTGCCACTCTCACCAATACAGGAGAACTCAGGGATGCCACATCCGCAACAGTTTTTCCTGTCAACTGTTGAAACTTTTTTTGCCATTCTAGTAGGCAGGACTAGTTAGAAAACTTGTGGGGTCAGTGTAAAGCAAAAATCTAGCATGCCGTTAAAAAGCAGGAAAAAAATTACTCCTATTGAAGGCACTAATATGAACAGCTTTTACTTTTAAATGTATTTTATATGTCAGCTTATAGTTATATTTTGTTTTATTAGAACATTACAGATAAGATGTAAGAGGAGTGGTGTAGAAAAACCACACTGCTTATGCATTATAGTGGGAATGTGCAACTGGTGTTCCCTCTTGAAATAGTTCAATGGTTAACTGAACAGTGATCCAGCAATTCCGCTCTTGGATACACTCAAAGGAGCTAAGTGTAGGACTCAAACAAGTATTTGTACACCCGTTCTGTGGTGGTTTGAATGAGAATGGTCCCCCACCATAATGGTCACCATCTCTAACCCTTTGGAATCATAAGCCCCAAATTAAACACTTTCTTTTATAAGTTGCCTTGGTCATGGTGTTTTATCACAGCAACAGAAAAGAAACTAAGACAGATGCCCATAACAGATTATTCACAATTAGCAAAAAGTAGAAAAAAGATTTCTGTCAATACAACACAATGTTTTCAGCATTAAAAGGAATGAAATTCTATTAATAGCCAAGTTCATAAAGACAGAAAATGGAATAATATTACTAGGGAGCTAGCATTTAATAAGTATAGAGTTTGCATTTGGAGTGATCAAATCATTCTGGAAATGAAGGGTAGTGACAGATGTACACAGCTATGAATGTACTGTCTTAAGTGTCTATTGCTGTGAAGAGACACCACGACAGAAGGAGGAGGAGGAGGAGGAGGAGGAGGAGGAGGAGGAGGAGGAGGAGGAGGAGGAGGAGGAGGAGGAGGAGGAGGAGGAGGAGGAGGAGGAGGAGGAGAAGAAGAAGAAGAAGAAGAAGAAGAAGAAGAAGAAGAAGAAGAAGAAGAAGAAGAAGAAGAAGAAGAAGAAAAGTATTTAATTAGGGCCTTCCCTACAGTATCATGGCAGTATTACTGTGGAATGCTACTTTTGTATACTACGAACATGTTTTACTCTCTCTCATTGGTTAATAAAAAGCTGACAGACCAGTAACTGGGCAGGAAGTTAGGTAGGGAACTCAAACTGAGAATGATAGGAAGCCGCCTAGAAAGCAAGATAAGCTGGAGGAGAGGTAAAGCCATGAGCCACATGGCAATGCATAGATTAATAGAAATGGGTTAATTTAAGTTGTAAGACTAGTAAGACTAACTGAGCTATTAGCCAAACATTTATAATTCATAATTCAGTCTGAGTTGGTTATCTGGGACTGGCCAGTTGGGACAGGAAACATGCATCTGTTTATAAGAATGCATGGCAGGCATGGTGCTGGAGAGGTAGCTGGGAACTGCATGCTGATCCACAGGCAGCTGGCAGTGAGTGCAAGACTCAAACTGGCTTTTTTCTTTTTTCTTCCTTTTTTAAAATTTAAATTTGAAACAAAGTTGTTTTACATGTCAATCCCAGTTCCCTCACCCTCCCATTCTCCCCTATCACCCTCACCAAACCCCAGCCCCCCAGCCCCTTCCCTTCCTGCTCTCTGGGGAGGGTGAGGCCTTCTATGGGGATCTTCAAAGTCTGTCATAACATTTGGAGCAGGGCTTAGGCCCTCCCTCATGTGTCTAGGCTGAGAAAGAATCCCTCTATGTGGGATGGACTCCCAAAGTCCATTCGTATACTAGGGATACATAGTGATCCATTACTAGAGGCCCCATAGACTGCCCAATCCTCCTAACTAACACCCACATTCAGGGGGTCTGGGTCAGTCCTATGCTGGTTTTCCAGTTCTCAGACTGGGGTGTATTGCATGAGCTCCCCCTTGTTCAGGTCAGCAGTTTCTCCAGCCTGGTCTTGACATCTTTGCTCATCACTTCTCCCTGTCTGCAACTGGATTCCAAGAATTCAGCTCAGTGTTTAGCTGTGGGTGTCTGCTTCTGCTTCCATCATCTACTAGATGAAGGCTCTAGGATGGCATATAAGGTAGTCATCAATCTCATTATTGGGGAAAGGCATTTAAGGTAGTCTCTCCACTACTGTTTAGATTGTTGGGTTCATCCTTGTAGATCTCTGAACATTTCCCTAGTGACAGATTTCTCCTTAAATCTATAATAGCTCCCTCTATTATGGTATCTCTTTTCTTGTTTTCCTCTATTCTTACCCTGTCTCAATCTTCCTGCTCCCTCATGCCTCTCCCCTCCTCTTCTCCCCTTCTCTTTCTCCTAACTCCCTCTCCCCTCCCTCCATGTTACCAATTTGCTCAGGAAATTTTGTCCCTTTCCCCTTCTCCAGGGGACCATGTATGTCTCTCTTTGGGTCCTCCTTGTTTCCTAGCTTCTCAGGCGGTATGAATTGTAGGCTGGTGATCCTTTGCTCTATGTCTAAAATGCATATACGAATTGTAGGCTGGTGATCCTTTGCTCTATGTCTAAAATGCATATATGAGTGAGTACATACCGTATTTATCTTTTTGTGACTGGGTTACCTCACTCAGGATGGTTTCATCTAGTTCCATTGATTTCCCTTTGAATTTCGGGATTCCATTGTGTTCTTCTGCTGAGTAGAACCCCATTGTGTAAATGTACCACATTTTCTCTATTCATTCTTCAGTTGAGGGGCATCTAGGTTGCTTCCAGGTTCTGGCTATTACAAATAATGCTGCTATGAACATAGTTGAATAGATGAACTTGTTGTATGAATGTGTATCTTTTGGGTATATGCCTAATAGTGGAATTACTGGATCTTGAGGTAGACTAATCCTATTTTCCTGAGGAAACCGCCATACTCATTTCCAAAGTAGCTGTACAAGTTTTCACTCTCACCAGCAGTGGAGAAGTGTGCCCCTTTCTCCACATCCGCTCCAGCATAAACTGTTTTTGGTGTTTTTGAGTTTAGCCATTGTGACAGGAGTAAGATGGTATCTCAGAGTTGTTTTGATTTGCATTTCCCTGATGGCTAAGGATGTTGAACACTTTCTTAAGTGTCTTTCAGCCATTTTAGATTCCTGCATTGATATTTTTAGATTTCTGCATTGATATTTCTCTATTTAGTTCTATACCCAATTTTTTAATTGGATTATTTGGTGTTTTGGTAACGAGCTTCTTGAGTTCTTTATATATTTTGGAGATCAGCCCTATGTCAGATTTGGGGTTGGTGAAGATCTTTTCCCAGTCTGTGGACTGCCGTTTTGTCTTGTTGACAGTGTCTTTTGCCTTACAGAAGCTTCTCAGTTTCACAAGGTCCCATTTATTAATTGTCAATCTCAGCGTATGTGCTACTGGCGTTATGTTCAGGAAGTGGTCTCCTGTACCAGTTCATTCAAGGGTACCTCCCACTTCCTCACACAGGCTTTTGAAAGCTTACTTCAGTGACACAGCTCCTCCAATAAGACCACAACTCTTAATCCTCCCTAACAGTGAGTCAGTAGAGAAGCAAACCCTGAAATATGTGAGCCCTGGGGTCATTTTTGTTACAAAATGTGCAAACATTGAAATGGTTACTTCTGAAGAATGTGTACATTTGTGTTTTTAAAATTACATTTATTTATTCATTTAGGAGTGTGCGTGCATAGGTTAACGGTCCCTTCTTTGTACCACGTGGGCCCTAGGTATCAAACTGAGGTCACTGGGCTGGTATCAAGCATCTTTATCCTCTAAGCCACCTCACCATCATTTTTTGTGTATTTTAGAAGAGTCTGGCTATATAGCTCAGGCTGGCCTCAGACTCACTCTCTATTCCAGACTAGCCTTAAACTCAGGACCCTTCTACCTTAGCTTCCAGAATGCTGAGATTATATGTATCTGCCACCATGCTTAGCTTAAGTAATACAAATTTTGTTCAACTAAAAACATGAAATAGTGATATATGTTAAAACATGAATGAAATAACCTAAAAATATTCTTATTTTTTGATAAATGAAAGGCAGTCACAGATGACCAGATATTAAAGGATTTGTTCATATGAAATGTCCAAATTAGGCAATCCCATAGAAAGAGGAAGCAAATTTGATTCCAAGGACACAAGAGCCCCTTTCTCAGTCACAGATGGTAAGGAATGTGAACTGCAGTTCATGGTAAGGAAAGGTAAGGGACTGGGCTGTAGATCATAGTAAGGGATGGGAAGGGGTTAGACTGTAGTTCATGGTAAGGGATGGGAAGGGGTTAGACTGTAGTTCATGGGAAGGGATGGGAAGGGATGGGAAGGGGTTAGACTGTAGTTCATGGGAAGGGATGGGAAGGGATGGGAAGGGGTTAGACTGTAGTTCATGGGAAGGGATGGGAAGGGGTTAGACTGTAGTTCATGGGAAGGGATGGGAAGGGATGGGAAGGGAAAGACTGTAGTTCATGGGAAGGGATGGGAAGGGGTTAGACTGTAGTTCATGGTAAGGGATGGGAAGGGGTTAGACTGTAGTTCATGGGAAGGGATGGGAAGGGATGGGAAGGGGTTAGACTGTAGTTCATGGGAAGGGATGGGAAGGGATGGGAAGGGGTTAGACTGTAGTTCATGGTAAGGGATGGGAAGGGGTTAGACTGTAGTTCATGGGAAGGGATGGGAAGGGATGGGAAGGGATGGGAAGGGATGGGAAGGGAAAGACTGTAGTTCATGGTAAGGGATGGGAAGGGGTTAGACTGTAGTTCATGGGAAGGGATGGGAAGGGATGGGAAGGGATGGGAAGGGATGGGAAGGGAAAGACTGTAGTTCATGGTAAGGGATGGGAAGGGGTTAGACTGTAGTTCATGGTAAGGGATGGGAAGGGGTTAGACTGTAGTTCATGGTAAGGGATGGGAAGGGGTTAGACTGTAGTTCATGGTAAGGGATGGGAAGGGGTTAGACTGTAGTTCATGGGAAGGGATGGGAAGAGGTTAGACTGTAGTTCATGGGAAGGGATGGGAAGGGATGGGAAGGGATGGGAAGGGGTTAGACTATAGTTCATGGTAAGGGATGGGAAGGGATGGGAAGGGTTTAGACTGTAGTTTGTGGTAAGGGATGGGGAGGGATGGGAAGGGATGGGAAGGGGTTAGACTATAGTTTGTGGTAAGGGATGGGAAGGGATGGGAAGGGATGGGAAGGGGTTAGACTGTAGTTCGTGGTAAGGGATGGGAAGGGACAGACTGTAGTTCATCAATGACAAAGGAGAAGTCACTGAGAATCAAAAACAAAGGGCAGATTTTGTCCTGAAGGCTGCACAGAGGCTGCAAATGCTCTGAGATGGTGGAAGTCCACTATTATACACACATGGGTGTGTTTTCTCTGTCTCGCTGAACCTCCTTGCAATATACTGTTTCAAAGGAAAAGCTATTTTTTTATTTATTTAATTTATTTATTTTTGGGTTTTCGAGACAGAATTTCTCTATAGCTTTGGAGCCTGTCCTGGAACTCAGTCTGTAGACAAGGCTGGCCTGGAACTCACAGAGATCTGCCTGTTTCTACCTCCCAAGTGCCGGGACTAAAGGCGTGGGCCACCACTGCCCGGCAGGAAAAGCTATTTTAAAAACTCTTTTTTATGTGTGGTGCTAGGGACCAAACCTAGGGCTTCCTAGGCAAATACTCTATCAATTAAGTTATACCCCAGCTTAAGTTATTAAAACTTTTAAAGATGGTGACAGCAGGGTTCTAGGCTCTTCTGGAATAGGTACTTGTTCTGCTCATTCCTGCTGCCATCTCCTAGTGGTTTTGTTTTTATTTCCCTGATGACCAGTGATGTTCAGCAGTCATATATACTAAGCATGCACTGTACCAGAGCCCAAGAGCTGGCTTATGGACACTTTCTATATTCTGACTCTATCCCTCATCCCCTAGTTACTGTCCCATTGCTGCAAAGGACACCGTGGCCAAGGCAGCTCATAGAAGAACGCATGTAACTGGGGGCTTGCTTACAGTTCAGACGGTGAGCCCATGATCATGGTGGGGAGTATGGCAGCAGGCAGGCTGGCATGGTGCGGGAGCAGAAACTGAGAACTTACATCCTGACGCACAGGCAAGAGGCAGAGAGAGAGAGGGTGAGACTGGGCCAGGCCTTCGAACCCTCAAAGAACACCCTAAGTGACACACCTCTTCCAACAAAACTGTACCCCCTAATCCTTCTTAAACAGTTTACCAACTAGGAGCCAAACATTTAAATGTATGAGCCTGTGGGGACCATTCTCACACAAACCACCACATTTACACACACACACACACACACACACACACACACACACACACACACACACACACACACAAATAAATGGAAAGGAATAATCAGATTGGTGAGTGCCCTAACTGTCATCACAGCACCTTCATCCAATAACTGATGGAAGCAGATACAGAGATCCAGAGCTAAAAGTTGAGTTACCGCAGTCCAGTTGAAGAGAAGGAAGAGGGATTATATCAGCAAGCCAGGTCAAAATCATGATGGGGAAACCAGAGCCGGGTGAGCTGAGCTAGTGGGAGCTCACAGACTGTAGACTGACAGCTGGGGAGCCTGCATGGGACCAAACTAGGCCCTCAGAAAGTGAGCAACAGTTCTGTAGCCTGGTCTGTTTGTGGGACCCCTGGAAGTGGGAACAAAATATAACCCTGGTGCATGAGCTGGCATTCCCTATGGTGGGATGGATACCTTGCTCAGCCTGGATGTGGGAGTGGGGGGTGGGGGGGGTTGGGGTGGGGGGTGAGGGTGGGGGGTGGGGTTTGGTCTTGCTTCAATTTAGTATGCCAGACTTTGTGGATTCCCATGGGAGGCCTTACCCTTTCTGAGGATCAATGGAAATTAGGTTGGGGGAGAAAATAGGCGGGGTGAGTGTGGTGGGTGTGGTGGGAGGTGGTGGCAGGAGGAAGGCAGGGCAGGGGAACTGTGGTTGGTATGTAAAATGAGTATAAACCTATAAACCTCTCTCTCTGCTTTCTGACTATGGATGCAAAGTGGTACCAAGAGTTGCCATCTTTCTTTCCCTGACAGGATGGACAGTACTCTGAACTGTGAGCAAAATAAATCTTTTCTTTCCTAGTTTGTTTTTTTTTTTTTTTGTTGTTGTTGTTAAGTATTGTGTAGCAACAACAGGACAAGCAAGTAATACACTCTGCAAAAGTAAGACTATTTTGTAGCAGGCTGCTACTTAGCTGTTGTGTGCTGACCATAAGTGTGAGGCTCCCCTAAACAAAGTCTTGCTTCCCATGGTCTGACTGTTTACTAAAGCCTTCAAACTTTCCAATAAGGACAAGAACCAATGCTTCCAAAGACATGTGTCCTCTCTAGAGCCGGCCGGTTTCTGTCCTTAAATTCAGAACTCTATAAAATAGGAGTTGGGGAAGTGATTTTGGTAGGGTTGCTGCCTGAAAACTATCAAATTTCCTTCAGCGACCTCTAATAAATGCATTGATCATCAAGCTGGACTTGTGCCTGTCACTCCTTGGTATTTGTTCATCAAGCTTGACTTGTGCCTGTCACTCCTTGGTATTTGTTCATCAAGCTTGACTTGTGCCTGTCACTCCTTGGTAGGTTGGCAGTGTCCACTATGTACCACTTTGTACACTATGTACAGTGTCCACTAGGCACCTCTTTTGCACCTTTCCAGAAAATTCACACAATTCTACACTCTGGTTAAGCCAGATCTATCTCAGGCATGCTCCGCTGCTGGTGCAACACTCAGAACTAATCAATGTGGAGTGGGGGTGGCTGAGTGGTTAAGAGACTGCCTGCTCTTCCAGAACATCTGGATTTGATTCCCAGAACCAACATGGCGGTTCGCAACCACCTGTAAATCCACTTCCAGAGGATCCAATGCTTCCTTCTGGCTTCTGGGAGCACCAGGCATGCATGTGGTGAACAGGCAAAACATTCATACTCATAAAATAAAGCAGCAAAAAGCAAAAGCAAAATCAATATAAGCTATCACATCAATAGAGTAAAGCAAAAAAAAAATCACATAATCAAATTAATAGGTGTAAGAAAAAAGATCTGGCAAAATCCTACACCGATTCATAATAAAACATCTTGACACAGTAGGAATAGAAGGAAATCTCTTCATCAAATTAAAGCAACAACAAAAACCCCACAGTTAGCATTTATACTTGATAAGAAACATGAAGCTCAGATCTATTTTCCACATTGTGCTAAAGTCTTAGCTACTGCAAAAAGACCAAAAGAAACAAAATTGGCCCAAAACAAAGTCATGTATTAGAACCTAGAGTAAATGCTGAAAACAATGCATTTGCAAATTAAATCCTTATTTTATTTGTCAAGTTGAAGTGAGAAATGACATTTGGTCTAACTTTCATCTTTTAAGCCCCATGGAGTACTATCTCATCTGTTAAATGACTCCTTGGTACTGGTAAGACAAGATTAGAACAGGCAGAATAACCCGAGGAAGTACTGTTTACCTGACTGAAGCTGTTCGAGTTTATCTTTCTTATATGATGTCAGGTCTCCTATGAAGCAGACACCACCCTTAGCTAGCAGAGCGCTGCCAGCTTGAATGCTCACTGCTCCAGTTCCATATTTATTTCTGGACACAGTCGGGAAAACATCAGTAGACACAGGATGGCGTATACCACGGGAGATAAGATTCATGCTGTAATTCAAAAGTCTAGGGAAAAATAAATTATTTAGTGATGATGAAAAATTGAGTTTCAAAGTTCATTACTTGCTAAAATATATGCTAAAAAACATGTTTAAATTTAATTTGTTCTAATGTCTATCTACCACCATATATATGAAATCTGGTGTTTTATTTTGGCCAATTTATGGCATAGAGAGACTTAGAGAAATAACTTATAATGGGGTAATTCTAAAATAATTTATTGAGAATATCCAGAGGGGAGTATTATGTCCTCTTAGAAAGGAATCAGAGAAAGCTATAGAAGGTAACAGTTGAACTGGATCTTTGTTGTTTTATAGATTCTTTCCTTTTATGAATTCTAAATGTACTCGTTAGATTTGTCAATGTCTTCTCTTGACTTTCCCTGCTGTGTCTGTGTAAGGACAATGCCTGCTACATCTTCTTTTTGTTCTTCATGTTATTGTTAACTGCCTCAAGGTCTTCAACTCTCCAATTTAAATTATGAGAAAGGAATGTCACCCTAGTTTAGTGTTATGGTAAACCTGAGATAGCCGCCTAGCACTCATGTGTTGGGGTTGGTGCATAGGTCCTGGTGGCTCCTGCCTGATCAATGGATTCACTTCCATAGATCCGTAGTGTGTAGCAGATATCGGAGGTGGGATCTCTTAAGTAAATAGGTCACTATGGACTGTCCTTGAGAAAAACAGACCCTGTCTCCTTCCCCTTCCTGTCTCTCTTCCTCTACTTCCAGTCTACCGAAAGTCGAACTGTTTTCTCTGCAATCACTTAGTGCCTCAGCTTTGGTCCATAGCAATGGGAAATGTAAGTGACAGAAAAACATTGTGAGCAAAAATAAACCCTTTGTCCTTTGAATTGTTTCTCTTGTGTACTTACCACAGCAGTGAAAAATATGTCTAATGTGGCTATCTTTAAAATCCTTACAGATATAGACATGCAACACAAAAAGACCAGGTAGTGTCCCTTAGATGTAGACAGGTGGGTGCCAGAACGTGTGTTCAGTGTATCATCATCACAAAACCCGTTAGTCTAGGGGTATGTAACACATAGGACAATAAGTATGTATGTAACAGACAGAAACATTTCTAGTGGTTCTTAGCAGTAACCATATTAAAATCATATTAAAATAACATAGGGAGTCTTTGTTTTGCTTTAAAACAAATTCTAATGCCCATTTCTATTCCTCAGCTACTTAAAGTAGGATTTTTTGAGGTGGCATACAAGTTTTACAATTTTTGTCATTTTGGTTTTTATTTTGTTTTGAGAAAGGGTTTCTCTGTATAACAGTCCTGGCAGTCCTGGAACTCATTATGTAGACCAGGCTGGCCTCGAACTCACTGAGATCTGCCTGCCTCTGCCTCCCGAGTGCTGGGATTAAAGGTGTGTGCCACCATTGCCAGGCAAGTATCTTATATTTTGAGGCAAGATCTTACTGTGTTGTCTTGCTTGACTTCAAGACTGAATAATCAGAGCTCTGTGCCACCAGCCTAAGTATAAAACAGAAAATTCATAACAGAAAATAAAGTCCAAATAGATTTACACTCAGATTGATTTTACACTCTAGTTTCATTATCAAACATGGGACTAGAATCATTAAATAAAGAAAGTCATAACAAATAATGTAGGAAAACTGCATAGGAAAAACATCAACTTTCACTATACTCTACACGGCATACAAATGTTAACCCAAGGGCCAGTCGGACAGCTTAGTGAGTAAAGACACCTGCCTTGCAACTTGAGTCTAGTCCCTGGAACACACACAAGGAGTCAGCATCACCAAGTTGCTCTCTGACCCCCATGTTCATACTGTGGGATGTGCTCCCCTCTCACAACGTGAACAGATGGGAGGGGGACTTAAATTGAATATAGAGAAAAGACCCCTCCAAAAAAGCCCAAATATTATACATCTAGAAAGAATTTTTACAACCTCCAGGTGGGCAAAATTTTCCTAACTGGAACCCAGAAAGCATGAAGCATAATAAATTAGACTTCCTTAAAATTGAAGTGTCTGCCTGTCACAGACATGTTTCAGGAAACTCATAAAAAGCAAGCTTAGGAATCTCAGTCTGCTCATGTGACAAAAAATGCATCTGAACAACTTACCTAAAAAGGGAGAAAAACACAAACATTTAAGAAGATAATACAAGGGGTCAGTAAACTCACAAACAACAGCTTAGGTCAGGAGACAAGAGAATTGCCTGGTGGAATCCTGAGATACGATTCACTTGTACTGCAAAGGCTCACATAATAAAGGCTGACAGCACCAAATATTGGTAAGGACAGAGACAAACAGAAACCTTACATTGTTGGCAGGGATCTTTGAAAACTGTCTGGTGGTTTGCTGTAGAATTAAAAGTGCATCAACCTTACATCCCAGCAACGCTACTCCAGGTCTTTACCCAAGAAAATGGAACACTCCGCAAAAGTTATATAAAAATGTTTACAGCAGGGATGGGCAGGTGGCTCTGTGGTAGCGGGCTTGTCTACTACATACAAAGCCCTGGGATTGGTTCCTATCACCAAAAACAGAAAAGTCAGAAAAGTTTATTTATAATAGCAAATATGCACAGCCCAGCTATCCACCATCGGGAGGAGAATAAAAACATTGTGGCATACTCATACTAAAGGACTCCAATGAAAATGGCAAACTACGGACTCACACAGTGAGCAAGACAGACCATACTCAAAAGAGAAGGCTTGTTAATGTCAAGTTCAAGAAGAGGAAAATTAGACGGGTGTGGTGGTACATCCTTTTAATCCCATCACTTGGGAGGTGGATCTGAGTTCACAGTCAGCTTGGTCTATAGAGTGAGTTCTAGGACAGACAAGGCTACACAGAGAAACCCTGTGTTGGGAAAAAGAAGAAGAAAAGAAAAAGAACAAGAAAATTATGTTATGGTCGTAAGAAGTGAAAGGAAGACTGAAATAAATGTTAAGAGTGATAGTATTGTTTTAGTATGGGTATGGTTTATAGGAGTGTATATACATTTGTGTATACACCGGGTATTTTTGTCGACCCGACACAAACTATTGTCACCTGGGAACTGCCTCCATCTGATTGGTCTGTGGGCATGTCTGGCAGATATTTTCTTGGTTAAAGATTGATATGGGAGGCCTGTGTCACCCCTGGGCAGGTGGTCCTGGATTGTATAAGAAAGGTAGCTGAATAAGCCACAGAAAGCAAGTTAGTAATCAGCGGTCTTTTTGGTTCCTGTGTATAGGCTCCTGCCTTGAGCTCCTGCCCTGACTCCTCAGTGATGGTCTGTTAAGGTAAGCTGAAATAGACCCTCCCTTCCCCCAAGGTGCTTTTGGGCCATGGTGTTTACCACAGCAATGTAAAGCAAACTAGAAAAATCCGTCAAAACTCATTGTTTCTTAACAATAATAATGGAACCGGAGAGATGACTCCGCAGTTAAGAACACTAGCTGCTCTGATCTTCTAGAGGTTCTGAGTTCAATTCCCAGCAACCACATAGTGGCTCACAACTATCTATAGTGGAATCCAATACCCTCTTTTGGTGTGAAGGCATGCATGCAGACAAAAACACTCATGTACATAAAATACAAATAACCTTTAAAAATAATAATGATAATATCTGCTTATATTACAATATGTACATTTTATCTAACATCAACTAACCAAATAAACAAATTTCTCATATAATCCAAGATGTCATAAGAAAAGCCAAAGGTTGATGGCAAACAGGAAAAGAGAAAAAACGTTCCAATTTAGAATACATATCACCAATCAATAAGAAATAGATAACTAATATAAGAGAGAATTGATAATGATTAAAAATAAGAAGTTCACAAAATAATGTCTTTAATAAGCCCAAAATCATCATTACTACTTACAATTAAAGAAATGCAAATTTTACCTGGTTAAAATAACTTTTTCTGTGTGGTAGAAGTAAAACTGTAAAAGCTTGACCCTCCCCAGAGCATCCTGAGACAGAGATGCAGTTTCCAGTAGTTAGTACAAGATTACATTCAGACACTGCTGGATTTAACACCACATTCCATTACACGGGCTTCCTAAGTAAGTCAATGCTGACTAGAACTTTAAAATCTCCAACTCTACAAATGTATTTTGCTTCATAACTGCGCCCTAGCTATAAGAAGTTTCTTTCTAGCTTTAGGAACAATGTGGCGACTTCCTTTTAGAGGCACTGACTAAGTAGGCACTGGGCCCAGGCCAGGAAGTGACCCTCATCCCCAAAGACAACTGGAGAGAATCTCAGTTTTAATTACACTTAGGGGACCTGTATCACTGAATGGAATCTGTCAGAAAAATAAGAAAATGGCCGCAAAATCCTAGACGGAAAATTATTTGCAAACGAAAGGATAAAAGCAAAATACCGAGTTAAAGAGTGTGGGCCAAGAAAGCCTAGGAAAGATGCTAGGAAAGATGCTAGGAAAGATGCTAGGAAAGATGATGCTAGGAAAGATGCTAGGAAAGATGCTAGGAAAGATGCTAGGAAAGATGCTTTTGTGCAGTCTGACTGCGGACATGGGCTGGGATTTGAGGTTAGATCCTTAAAATATTAAAAGCAAATATTTCAGTTCTAAAAGCGTGTTTTAAAAGTTTCAAACTTTATTAATAACAATTTATTGAAACATTTTAGTATTCAGATGAATTTTAAATAACCATCTTATAGTATGTGAGCAATATATAATTTGAAAACTTCATGGCCCACATCTTACCTATCTACAAGCAGACTGTCACTGGTGATAATTAAAATATCCAAGCAGTCTTCTGGGTCCCTGTTGCAGTCGCTTGTCTGAACTAGACTCATCAACAAACAGAGTTTGAGCAAATTGTAAGTCCCAGGAGGAACTATCTGTGATGCAAAGATATTGGCAAGTATTGCTGTGAATTTCCAGCATGAGCTGGAAGTTAAGGACAGGAGACACTTGAAGTTGTCACTAATCCCTGAAGGAACTGAAAGAAAATAAAAATGACAGGTGTTTGATTCCATTTGTCCAAAATAAGATCAAACCATAGTCTTCAATTGTGCCAGACTCAAATTTTATGATATGATTGCAGTCATGCTTGTCCATCATTTTGTATCTCGGTCACCTCATGCACCCATGAGAATTGGTTCTAAAGGGAAGGCAGATGGCTTGTTCTCCTTTGAAGGCCTGTGTGGGGCAAGCAGGGATGGGCCTCTGCTCTGCTGTGTTTGCTCCTGCCCACAAACGCTGGGGTGTTGTGCTCTGAAGGGTTTATATTCCTGTACCTGGAAAACACTGTCCTATGCTACACTAAAACATTCAAATTTTCTCCACCCTGATGCTGTCCAGCTCCTGGGAAAGGTAAATGATGGAGAAGCTGTGCATGGCTATCCCTGCTCTTGGCCTGGGCTGCTCTCACAGCACAGACCTCCTCTGCTCACACATGCCCATGGACAGGAAGGGTTATCTTAGCCTAACTCTTGCCACATATATGGGTGCTTACATCTGTAGACTCCTAGAGTTCATCACAAAAAATCAGACTTTCCACCTCCTACACTTAAGTTGTGTTCTGCTAAACCCGTACGTTGCTAAAAATCCTGTACACCATGAAGTATGATGTAAGGTCCCCAAACTGCTGATTTATGTTGCTTGCTTTCTTCCAGAGTCTTTGGTTTAAGGAGAACTCTCTCCTGGATAAGCTGAAGAGTCCAGAATTTACTTTTGTTTAAATTCACATTGAGCGTCTATTACTGCAGATTCTAAACATCCCACTCTAGACTCAAGTTTAACCAGTTCTTCCTATGTAGTATGAAGCAAGAAGGGCAGGGCTGCTCTCCATTTTGTAGGTATGTAATGCTAAATTATGGTGGTGCTGTCCAGGGATACTGTTGGCCAGGAAGGTGGTGTTTTAGTCTCCTGCCTTGACCTGTTCTCTTTTCAGGACTCAGGAAAGAAAAAGGTACAGCTCACCAATGTCTCCCTCAGGCCACAGCAGTTACTGCGAACTGCCTTAGTGAGGAAACTCTCTTACCTCTTAGGACTCTGAAAGAGTTTGTTTCTTACTATGTGTACTCCGGGTTGAGCAAGCCTCTGCCACCAAGCACCAGGCTTGTTAAGTGTGCATTGCCATGCTCAGAAAAACGTCAAAACATTTTTATCATTGCTAACTTACAAAGCCAACATAAGATGTAGTTTAAGAAAGATCCTCAATTCCATCACGATTGTAATCACCTTATTTCCTTCCTTACTGACACCTGGATGCAGGGCTTGCTTTACTGGCTAGTTTTGTGACTTTTATTTGGAGGTACAGCCTTGCTATATAACCCCAGCTGAGTGACATCTCAACTTGTAGCTCAGGCTGGTCTCAAGCTTGTGATTGGTCTCTCCAGTGCTGGGGTTACATGTGTGAACTGCCACACTTAGCAACACAGTTTGCTGAACAGATGGACTGGAATATGTTAAAATACATGATTTAGCTTACCTTTTGCTGTATATGGGATGATACTATTTGCTTCTACACAGAGAGCAGTCTGTGAAGTTTTGACACAGACTGGAATTCCAATAATTTTATATTCATTTCCTATTTTCATTTTATTCACTAGTTCATCTATGGTTATTAAACACAAAAGAAAATAGCATTCACTAATTGAAACATCTACAGCACTGACCTCTGTACCTTCTCACAGGAACAAATACCACACACACACACACACACACACACACACACACACACACACCCTCTTCCTCTCTCCCTTACGTTTCCTCTCTCACTTGAACACTTGAATACATTTGATTGAATGTATCAAACCAACCAAACAACAAAGAAAAAACAATGAAAGGATATAGAATTACAAGTCATCACTCTAAATGTATATTTTTAATTTCTCAAATTTTAGTACAAAGGAAAAAGTAAAGCTCCATTTCTATCACAACTCTAGCTTCCCTAGGTGTCTGCTCCTGTGAGCTGGGTACCCTACTTCATGGCACACACTTGTCTCCTTGTACTTACCCATTAGTTTTCAACAAATAGTCATATGTGAGTGTCATTCTCATGTTTAACAAATATTTAAAAGTGCAGCAAATTCCCCAAATTTTTTTTTTCTGGTGTTCATATCCTAATAATCTTTTTTGAGATGATGGGGGTCTCACTGTGTAGAACTGGCTGGCCTGGCCTGGAACTTGTTATGCAGATTAGGCTGGTCTTGAACTCACAGAGTGCCTCTGCATAATGGGATTAAAAGCACTCACTATCACATCTGGCTCCATGTTCTAATATTAACACAAAGCAATCACATATATAACAATGTGATGTCATTACTATAAAGAGACCATGGCTCTGGGACTTGGAAACTCCTGATAAAGATGGCTAGTGTGGGGGACTGTCTCTGATTCTTGCCTGCTCTTGTGACCCTTTCCCTCCTACTGGGCTGCCTTGTCCAGCCTTGATATGAGGGTTTGTGCTAACTCGTATTGTATCTTGTTATGCTGTGTTGGGTTGCTATCCCTGGAAGGCCTGCTCTTTTCTGAAGGGAAATGGAGGAGGAGTGGATCTGGGGGAGAGGAGATGGGAGACTGGAGGATGGTAAGGAAGGGAGGCTGCAGTCAGAATGTGATGTAAGAGGGACAAATAAATGAAAGAAAAAAGAACGTGGCTTTCCATTCTTAAGCTTTCAGCATGCTTCTAATCTGAGAACATAAACAGGATTCCATATTTTATAGCACTTTGTTTTGAGTTCAAACAGAATATTACATACCTCTTAGGAAAATACTAAGTGACTGAAACCTAAATGGCTGGTGTTTAGCATCTCCTTGGAAAGCATGAAGCACTTTTGTAGTAATTATTTCAACTATCTGTTTATCTTAAGGTAAAGAACAAAAGAAATTGTTAACAGAAAACATATTCAGTTTGTTTCCTATTAAAACACACAAAATACACAAAATGCAAGTGCTTTTTTTTTTTTTTTTTTTACCACCAAGTACTCTAAATTTTCTGTCTTCTTCCAGTGGAGATGAACACAGACTGCACACAAAGTCATTTCTTACTGTTGCAGATTCGGTAGCACCAGGCACATGGACTCTTATGTACTGAAACCCTGAAAGGAAACAGTGGTGGGCCAAACTGCTCTCAGCTTTTGTTATTTTCAATCACTTACTATTATCAGTTAGTGCTTATTACATGCTTTGTTTATTGACTTGGACAGGCTGTCACTGTGGAGGAGATGTCTCACAGAAGGGATGTCTACAGAAGGGATGTCTCACAGAAGGGATGTCTACAGAAGGGATGTCTCACAGAAGGGATGTCTCACAGAAGGGATGTCTACAGAAGGGATGTCTACAGAAGGGATGTCTCACAGAAGGGATGTCTACAGAAGGGATGTCTCACAGAAGGGATGTCTACAGAAGGGATGTCTCACAGAAGGGATGTCTACAGAAGGGATGTCTCACAGAAGGGATGTCTCACAGAAGGGATGTCTCACAGAAGGGATGTCTACAGAAGGGATGTCTACAGAAGGAATGTCTCACAGAAGGGATGTCTACAGAAGGGATGTCTCACAGAAGGGATGTCTCACAGAAGGGATGTCTCACAGAAGGGATGTCTCACAGAAGGGATGTCTACAGAAGGGATGTCTCACAGAAGGGATGTCTACAGGAGGGATGTCTACAGAAGGGATGTCTACAGAAGGGATGTCTCACAGGAGGGATGTCTACAGAAGGGATGTCTACAGGAGGGATGTCTACAGAAGGGATGTCTGCACAAGGGATGTCTACAGAAGGGATGTCTACAGGAGGGATGTCTACAGAAGGGATGTCTGCAGAAGGGATGTCTACAGAAGGGATGTCTCACAGAAGGGATGTCTACAGAAGGGATGTCTCACAGAAGGGATGTCTACAGAAGGGATGTCTCACAGAAGGAAGGGCTGCTGGGCTAACCCTGAAGCACGCACAGAGGGAACTGCAGGTTCGACTGTGGAGCGCAGGGGAGGCGTCTCAAGATCATGCACAGTAAGCACGCTTAGGAGGCACCAAAACAACTGCGTTCATTACAGTCTGGCTGGTCCCGATCGTAACTAGGGCCTGGGATGGCCCATTTGCACACTGACCTTTTGAGAGAGGGCACACTTCATCTGAGCAGAGGAATCTTGCACCTTGTGTGTACTTGGTTACGGTAGTCGTTGCAATCACAATTCCTTGTATCATATAAAATCTTTGAGATGTATAATTCAGTGGAAACTCACAAAGATCAAGACTATAACTCGGGAGGGGAGGTAAATGTGTTAACTTCAGCACAATATTGATCTGATAAGAACACAAAAAGGATATTAATAAAACTTGTAATTCAATTTGACTTGGCTTATTATGTAGTAAGAATACTATGTAGTTTGTTATTATTGCTATGAACCAAATACTAAACCAGATAAAACATGAAATTTAAATACAAGCCCTGTAACATTTTAAAGTATCATAATGAGTTCATTATTTTTCCTTTAAAAACACTTATCATGATATGTCTACTAAAAAAAAAAAATGTGAACGCAACAGCACTGGAAACTTTAGTGCCTAAAATTGTGATCTCAAAATATTAATTCTCACTGAAAGGAATCAGCATTTTTCAGCAGGAAATCAGTGACTCCAGGTCTGGGACAGAAAATATAGGCGATAGCACTGGGATAGCTTTAATTTTTTTAAATTGTACTTATTGTACATAAACATAGGCATGCACGCACACATGCACGCACACACGCAGGTCAGAAGACAATCTGGGGATCAGTTTTCTCCTTCTGCCATATGAGTCCTAGGGATTGAACTTGGGAAGTCAGGTGTGGAGACAAATGCTTCTACCTGCAGATATAGTAAACAGTTCAAGTCCTCTTGTTGAAGAAAAGAACAAAAATATTGGTCATTATTATAGTTGCTACCTGTTTTCAAATCATTATTTTTCAAAACCTTTTAAGGAAAATAATTAAATATCCTGTTGTTACCCCAAAAAATGTATCTCACAGTAACCAAATAAATGATGATATATAACTTATTTTTATTTTCATTTTTTAGTAAGAGATTAAAATCAGAGCCTTGCCCATACTTGGCAAATACTCTCCTACCCAACTATATCCCAACAATTTCTTTTATAGGATAATTTCAGATAATAAATTCAGAAAGGGTGACAAAATTAGAAAAATTTTTAAAAATTACAACTGCTAATGGAATAATAGGCTCCAGGTATTCTAAAACTATCAAGTGAAAGTTGATAAGAAATTTTATAATGATAGCATGTGAACCACTGATCAACTATGACATCACTAAAAATGGCATCTATTATATCCTTATAATGTGGACTATATAACACTATGTTATATAGTGTGTTGTTAAAATGAGTAGAATCTAGACCTAAGCCTCAGAGTCTTGTCTCATTTAATAACTAAAAGATATAAATTAGGGCTTATGGCAAGAAGAGAAAACTAGAGAGAACGGGAACTCCCGCCAGCAGATAACTCCCTGACTGCAAGAGTATGGGACCAGAGACCCCATGCAGTTCTTGGGAGACAGAGAAGAAAGCCAGCCTACCACCAGCTGTGTCAGCATCCTCCCTGCCCCATTATCTTGAAAACAAGGCCACTGAGCCTGCTGGTTGGAATCTTGCCTAAACAGATAACAGTTACTATTCACTTTGATCCATGATGCTTGTATGGAAGCTTTGTACTCTGTGAACACAATCTCTGTAACCTTGGTAACCTTGTGAACTGAGCTCACACCTGACTGTAACTCCAGTTCCTGGAGATCTGACGCCCTCATACAGACATACATGCAGGCAAAACACTAATGCAAATGAAATAAAAATAAGTAAATACTTTAAAAAGAAAGTAATTAGACAGAACCAGATTCATAATATTTTACAGGATAATCAATGAGTTTCTTTTTAAAAAAAAAAAAAAAAAAAGTCAGTGTTGCAGGGCAGTGGTGGTGCACGCCTTTAGTCCCAGCACTCGGAGTGGATCTCTGTGAGTTCAAGGCCAGCCTGGCCTACAAGAGCTAGTTCCAGGACAGCTAGGGCTACATAGAGAAACCCTGTTTAGAACCCCCTCCCTGCCCACCCAAAGTCGGTGTTACAAAAAGTAAGGAGTGGGGTAGCCCTAGACCAAACTCAGATAGCTGCAATATGTGAGCCTTGTTAAATACTAGTTTGTTTTCCTTTTGCCGGGGTGGTGGGGGAATTGCTTTGCTTTTTATTTTTTGAGATAGGCTCTAGTGTAGCCAGGCTGGCTGCATTCCCTGTGTGGCTGAAGATGACTTTAAATCACTGATCTTCCTGATTCTGCCTCTCAAGTGATGGGGTTATCGGGCATGCACCACCTCATCCAGTCCTTGGTACTGGCTCAAAAACAACAATAAAAAACCTCTCCAGGTAAGAAATGGAAAAATTAAATATGGACTAGATATTAGATGATATCAAGAAAGGTGATGATGACATTGTGGTTACATCAGATAAAGACAACAGTTTTTAGAAGCTGATACTGAAGTATGTGTGGGGTGAGATACAGAATATCTGGGATATGCTTTAAAAATAGTTCAGATAAAAATAGGTGATACACATACACTGTATCACTGAGTTTGAACGATAGATATATGGAGGCCCATTGCATTAATTAATCTCTTTACTTTTGAAATAGTTATTATAAAAATATTTACTCGTCAAAGAGGTAGGAAGTATGGAAAACAATGAAGCATATTAAGGTACTGGTAGTTAATGTTGGCTGTTAACTGGGGGGTCAGTTGCACCTTGGGACTAACAAAGTATACTGGTAAATGTATTCTTGGGAGATGATTTACCACAGGAAGCCCATCTACCCTGAACATGGGTGGGTAGCCACAGGGAGCAGATCTGTCCTGAATGTGGGTTGCATTGAAACAAATCCTTCCTCCTTTAAATAGCATCTGCCAGGTATGTTGATACAGCATTGTAAACTGGACACAGAGGTCTTTGAGATGGCTGAGCAGTTAGGGCTGTTACTGCACAAACTGACAGCCTGATCTGAGTTCTATGCCCTGAGCTCACATGGTGGGGGGAAAGCATCCAGAAAACTGTTGTTTTCTGTCCCGCAGACACCAATGATGGAATAAATAAAAATGACAAATAAATTAAAAAGTATATAAAAAAGAAAAAAAATCTGACACAGAAAGTAATATATTAAACCTTGGGAAATATACTCATTTTAAATTTTTATTTATTTATATTTTATGTATGAGTGCTCTGCGGTCCAGAAGAGGGATGAGATCCTACTATAGATGGTTATGAGTCACAATGTGGGTGCTGGGAATTGAACTCACGTCCTCTAGAAAAGCAGCCAGAGCTCTTAACCACTGAGCCATCTCTCATCCCCAGGAAGTGTAGTTTAGTGAACTTGTGAAAAGAGTATTTATTTTGAAAAGCTGTACTTGAGTTTTTAAAACTTACTTGAGTTTCAGTCTGTAACTGTCCAATTAATGATAGAGTCTTAACAGCAACGAAGCAGACCTGTGATTTCAAATGAGCAAACAGGTTACCAAATGCCCACATGATGGGGAAATGATGTCTTCGTTAACTTACTGATTGAAACACTTGAGCAGCTTTTAAGGGATGGTGTAAAATGTGATTTCCAAGTTCAGCATCTAATTCGACAATATCAGAGGGGTTTATTAAAATATTGAACCGATAGACGGCATAACTTTGTTTTGAATCTGTGAAGATATAAAGGTGACAGTAAGGATAGATAATGTGTCGAAACCTGTCTGAAGGGTCTCTCTCAACAGCTGCCTTTGCTAACATACCATTGTAGTGCTTGCAGTCGTCCAAAAACTTTTGGAGCCCTCCACTTCTGTCGAGATAGACAAGGGCTGCCTCTTTCATTTGTAGATTTGTCATTTTCTCCTTGTTGATTATTAGCAAGTTAACCACAGCTGCTGGTAGAGATTACAAGTGATGAAACCCACATAAAGAATAAAGAAACCTAGAAACAAAATAAAGCTTACTTTGAAGACTTCTATAAAACTTACAAATTATTAAAACTTACAATTGAGACTACAGCTAGGTAAACTTTCCAACTCTAAAATCTTCCAATTGAAGGAGAAACAAAACCTTTCGATTGAACCCACACCTCACATGAGCAAGCATGTACCACTGAGTCATACTTCCATCCCCAAATAACATTTTAATCAACAGTTAGTTCTGACTTAAAAGGCCACAAACTTAACAGGATGCTCACATGTCTTTCTAGCTCAGATACTGCAAAAAGGAAAATTGAAATGAATAATCTTAGATAATGATAATCTCATGTAAGCATAGGCTGAAGGATGATTGTGTTATGAATTGTTTCATAAATTCGTTCTGGGATGACACATTGGGTAAAGAACCTTGCTGCCAAGTCTGATGAGTTAAGTTTGATCCCTGGGACAAACATGGCGGAAGGAGGGGCCATACTGCAGCAAGCTGTCCTTTGATCTCTCACACTTGAATGTACACACACAAACATAGATGTAACAAAAGAAATATTAAATGTAGTACTATGAGCATCAACTTGAAATGTCTGAGAAATGGTTCTTGATCCAACATTTGTTGGGGAAATTGGCTGACCTCTCTTGGCTCAGAGCGTATCTTTAGCTGAAGGAGACAAAGGCATTGGATAATTAAGGCCTCTTTCAGCTTTAAATCTTTGTCAGGGACAAACATAGAACATTAAACTGTAGTAGAGAGGGGGATATAAAAAACTCATTTGAGCAGAAAACACAGATTGAAAACAAGGTGTGCTACACAGTCACTGTGATGTTTGTTAGGAATGATATGGCTAAGATTGGAACCTGCCTCTAAGGGATCCAATTTAGAGAATGACTAACATATGTGTCGAATCATTATCAACTGCTTAATATCTATTATTTATTGGCTAGCCCACTTTCCCTAGGCTCCAGGAACATAAAATGTAGTATCTATCATTTGTAAGAGTGCAGCCAAGTGCAGCAGCTATGCAAACAATTATGTGATAATTTGTAGTAAAAAGATGACTGTCAGTGACCACAGAACATAAGTGAAATCCTTCACAAATCTGGGCCATGCTCATGTATGCGCCATGATGTTTCTCTAATGCTTTGGACTCTTTAGGTTGATACCCGGGAGTTAACAAAGAAGCTATGCACTCTACTTTGAAGGGATAAAGTGAGTTTCTCTGAGGCCCTAAACACCATAATGCTGTCCTGGAGAACCTGCCTAGCATGCACAAGGCTGGCTCAATCCCAATATAGAATAAATTAAGTTGGTTGTAGTCAGTATTTCTAAAATGGAGTTTTCCAAAGATAGTGACTGACACCCCCATTGTAAATCATACATAACTGAATTAATTAATTCACTCTCTTAGTACCTGAAAGGGGTAGGCCTATCCTGTTTGCTATTACATGGGGCTCAGAATCAGTAATTTTGAAGGCTGACATCCTTAGTATACCAGGTTTTTGCTGGGTGTGGTCATGCACACCCTTAATCTCAGCACCTGTAGGCAGAGGGAGGTGGATCCCTGAGTTCAAGGCCAGCCTGGTCTACAGAGTGAGTTCTAAGACAGCCAGGACTGTTACACAGAGAAACCCTGTCTAAAACAAACAAACAACAACAACAAAAATCAGGTTTCTGAAGTTGGAGGACATTGGTGAAACAGTCGTGTAAAGCCAGACTGAGACTGAGTTTTGACACAGGAAAAGAGAAGTTTACAAAGTGTTTGAAAACAGAATTAAATCTATTTTAACTTTTTCATTTTGGAAATTAGCTTTTTCATGTTGCCTGTGTGGGGAATACTTTGAAACAATGAACAACCAACTATCACTTTTCAACTAGTGTTTTCTAAGAGATGGATAGATCAGTCCAGAGTATTTGGAACAAAATGGAATGGATTCCATTTATTCTAGATTTATTTGCTTATTTACTTGTTTGTTTGTTTATTTTCGAAGCAAGGTTTTTCTGTTGCCCTGATTGTTCTAGAACTCACCCTGTAGACCAGGCTGGCCTCAGACTCAGAGACCAACCTGTCTCTGCCTCCCAGGTGCTGGGATCAAAGGTGCGCGCCACCCCCGCATGGAGAATTCTAGAATTTTAAAGACTGGACCTCATGATAAACCTGTACAGCACATAGGAAAACCTTAGGTCGGGGCGGGGTCATGGTTGCACATATTCAGGAAGCTGGGCAGACAGCTTACAGATAGTGTGCGTAGCTCAGGCAGACACGAGCTCTAGGGTAGTCTGAGTTGCACAGCAGAGGCTGGACTTGAAATCAAGAGCTGAGATGCCCTGGTCAGGTTCCATCCTCGCGCCTCCAAGTAGGGGAGAGTTCCAGAAGCAAGCAGGTGTGCGCCCTCAGACTCAACACCCAGTCAGTGAGGAAAGAGGGCGCCGGGAACCGGGTGTGCAGTTCGAGGGCTTCATACGATTCCCAAGAGTTAAAGGCGTTAAAGACACATCGTTATGGTTGTAGTTCACACGGAGCCGACTGTGGGATAGGAATGAAGTCCTTCCGGGTGTGGGGGCGCGCGCCTGTAGCCCCAGCACTCTGGAGGCCGAGGCAGGAGGTTCTCTGTGAGTTCCAGGGCAGCTGCGGCTACACAGGGAAACCGTGCCTCGAAACACACACGCGCGCGCGCGCGCGCGCACACACACACACACACACACACACACACACACCACACACGCACGCACGCACATATACACACGCATGCACGCGCACACATGCGCACACGCACGCACGCACACGCGCACACACACACACATACACACACACACACCACACACGCACGCACGCATGCACACGCACGCGCACGCACATATACATACGCATGCACGCGCACACATGCGCACACGCAAACACGCGTGCGCACACACGTGACACACGCATGTGCGCACACACACATGCACACGCACACACAGATCTTGGGAATGGATGCATTTACAAGTAGGGGATTGAGGAGAAAACGACACAGGGCGGGGGACAGTTCCCAGGCTTCCCTCCCCCCCCCCGTCGGGGCTGAGGGAACCGTGAGGAGCAGGGAGGCCAGGGCTCGCACACCCCGGGCCTCGGCCGTGAGAACTCCCGCCGCCCCCGCCCTCCCCGCCGCCCCCGCCACACCCACCTGCGCCGCGCGGGCTGCACACATGGGCGGCACCGGCCCCTGCGCACGCGCACTCCCCCCACCGACCACCGACCGTTGGCGGGCGCGCGGGGGCTGCCGGGAACTCAGCCTCTGTCACCAAGGCAACCAGTTCCCCCTGTACCACTCCAGCGCAGTGAAAAGATGCAGCCGCCTTTGCTTTTGTTATCCAGTGTCAAATCTGTTATGACATCTGTGTTAAAACAAAAACAAAAACAAAAAACAAATCCAATTCCGCGGGCGGGGATGTGAAAGAGCACCGGGAAACGTCGAGGTAGACTCCCAAGCCTAACTCTGATCGGAGTGAAAACGTGTCCACAGAAAAGCTGGCACATGTAAACTCATACCGTTACTCCTAACTGTCCTGAAGTGAACACCCCAGTGTCCAAACATCGTCAAACAGTCGTGGTAAAGCAACGCAAGGCAACATGATATTCTGGAATTAAAAAGATCTGAGTGCTCGCGCAGTATGGATGGCTCTTGAGTGCACTGCAACATGAAAGACACAAAAGTCATGTGCTGTATGATGCCGTTTATATGAAATATACAACATGGGCAAACGTACTTAAATTTGTGATTACCTAAAACTTGGCAAGGGTGTGGAAGGTGACTGATACTGGGTAGGGGATTTTTCCCCCCTAAAATTGTGGTAAAGTACACATAACAAAATGTACCATTTTAGACATTCTCAAATGGAAGTACACTGTCTCGAAACACTGTTTCCAATACTTTTTCATCTTCCCCAGACTCCATACATTAAGGATCTCCCGAGTTCCTGGAGTAACTATCCTGTTTTCTTCTTGAAATTGGCTACTTCAGAACTCAACCATGGAATCTTATGGCATTTGTTGTTGTGCCTCTTATTCTACTTCATGAAATGTCCTCAAGTCTCATCCATGCTGTAGTGTTAGAACTGTCTTCTTTGCAATACTCCACTAAGTGGATTGCATATTGTTCATTATTTCCTTTCTTAGTGCTAGGGACTGACACTGAACTAGACCCTCAGATCCCCTGGGTTGTTTGTGAAATGATGGAGATATACCAAAGTTGACCAAAATAATAGCTGCACAATTCTGAATATAATTAAGTCTGTCAATTGTTGATTTTTAGGCACGGTCTCTCTACTCCAATCCAGGATGGCCCCGAACTCACTTTGTAGCATAGGCAAGCTTTGAACTCAGTTTTGCCCCAGCTTCCAAGTGCAAGGCTTATAGGTACATTTCACTATATCTGGCTAACAGTGCAGTTTTATATGGATGAGTTGTATAGTATGAGCATTAAAGATCATTAAAAATTTCACCAAACAACAGAGCCACTGAAAATCATGCTGGCTCAAGTGTACTTGCTTGGCATGGCAAACCTCCATCTCCAGGTTTCAATCAGGCTACAACTACATAGCACTTGTTCCACATAATTCACGTCACAATTCATGTCACATGTATCACTTTGGATGCTTTGTGTTGACTCTCAGGGTTTTTTGCTAACTTAGTGGTTGTGAACGTGACAGTACAGACACCTCTTTTGACATACTGGTTCCAAACTTGGGGACAGTTTTCTTCATGTAAGTGAAAAAGCAACGGAGTCCAGTACAGTCTTTTGCTGCTGAGTCACATGCATTACGCCGGGCTCTTATCCCCACTTTCACGTCACCAGTATGAAGAACATTACTGTAAAAAGGGGCAAATGTTATTTCTACATCATTTTCTATTTTTTTTATTTTTTCTGAGACAGGGTTTCTCTGTGTAGCTTTGGAGTCTCTCATGGCACTCGCTCTGTAGACCAGGCTGGCATCAAACTCAGAGATACCCCCTGCCTCTGCCTCCCAAGCGCTAGGATTAAAAGCGTGCGCCACCACTGCCCAGCGCACTTTTTATTCTTACAGCCCTTCTGGAAGGGCCTGTGTGAATGATTAAACCCTGTCTTAAAAAATCAAAACAAACAAACAGACAAACAAGTTTGCTTGCTTTTGCCCCGTTTGAGGGAGGATCCGTCCTGGTGGAACAAGAATGCCAGTGTGGTGGCAGCAAAGGCGCAAAGCAGTTGGTTACAGGAGAGACACATGGTGGTATCTCACATGCTTTGTCCTTGTGTCCAGACCAGGACGACAGCCCACAAGGTGTAGCTCTTCAGCATGGTCTTTCCTCTTCTGTTAAACATCTCTGGGCCAGTTCTCACAGACCCACCCCGACCCACGTTTCCTGGTGATTACAGATCCCATCAACGTAACAATCAGTCAAGATTATTTGGGGGCTCTTTACTACAGTCTTCAGCCACATAACCTCCCTGTCTTGTATCTATGTCTTCTCTATTCTTACATCTGTTACCCATTTTACTTTAATAATAACTTTACACAGATTTAACAATCTGTAACATTTGTGGACTCTCAGTATTCTAACTTTCCCTTCCCAGCTATTTTACCTATCTGGAGGTCCCCCCTCCCAATTAGATTAAATATTTAATCTTTGTTCTTACCCACGCCACTGCTCTCTCTTATTAACTGAAGTCTGAGTCTACTCCATACCATCCTTGCTGTCTATCCTTCACGTTACTGGAGTCAAGGGGCCGAGCTATTCATTGACTAGTGTGACATTGCACATTGGGAATAAAAGTCAGTTGTAACTGCTCTTCCAGTTAATATCCTACTCAGGATAATATAGAACTTACAGCATGTGCTCTGAGCTCCTAGACTAAGGAATTACTTTCTGAACCCAGTTCTACCATATTTCACCCATACTGTCAACCTGGGGGCTGGAGCGATGGCTCGGTAGTTAAGAGTGCTTACTGCTCTTGCAGAGGACCCAGGCTTGGTTTGCAGCTTGCATATGATGAACCACAACCATCTGTGACTCCAGCTCCATAGGATCTGATGTCCTCCTCTTGCCTCTTCAGGTGACTGTTCATACGTGGTGCACACACACTCACTTAGGCCCTCCCTCCCTCTCTCCCTTACACACACACACAGCTTATGGTGAGTTAGAGGAAATCCCACAATTTTAAGTATGTTCAAATACACAAATATCTGAATCAAATAAGGAAGACTATGAATAATATGAATGAGGATTTAAAGAAACTTATCTGAAATGCTGGAAATAAAAAAAGAAACAGTAATCCAAATAAAAATTTATGTGGAAAATCTCGACGATACAATAGAGCAAGGAGAGGAGAGGAGATCTGAGCTTTGTGGAGACAAGATGGAAGAATTAAAACAGTCCAACAAAGACAAAGATGAAATAAATAATGGGTACCAGTGGGAATTTCAAGATACAGCATCCTGAAAGACCAAGTCTATGGTCACAGGCATAAAAAAAAAAACAAAAACAAAAACAAAAACAAAAAAAAACCCACCTCAGTCTGAAGGCACAAAAAAAAACATTTTTTTCTTTTCTTTTTCTTTCCCCCCCTAGACACACAAAAAACATTAAAAACAAAAACAAACAAAAAACACAAAACAAAACAAAATAGCCCAGCTTTAGGAAAATGTCAGTCCCAATACAGAAGGCACTTAGTACCAAAACAACAGCACACAAAACCTCCCCTAGTCATATTTAAATGAAAACACTGAATGAAAAGAACAAACATCAAAAATGTATCAAGAAATGCCAAGCCTGTAACATCTAAAGGTAGACCCATCAGAATAATAGCAGATTATTCAAGTGACCTTTAAAAACGAGGAGGGCCTGGACGGACAGACAGACGTATTTAAAGTTCTGAAAGACAGCTGCCACCCAGACTGCTGTGCTGTGGAGGCCCCAGGGGCTCATGCATTTGGATACATGGTTTCCATTCGGTGGTGTTGGATGGTGAGGTTGTGGGATGCTGAGGATGCTCAGTCCTGCTGCAGGAAGTACGTCACTGGCTGTGAGCTCTGAGTGTTTACAAGCCTGGTCCACTCCCATGTTCACCCTCGACTTCCCGTGAACAGTTGTAAATGTGCGCAGCCAGCTTCCGGCTCCTACTTCCCTGCCTCCTCCACCATTAATGACCCTCCCTCGGGAATGGGAAGCCAACATAAGTCTTCCTCTAAGTGGCCTTTGGTCAGGGTGCTCTACTACAGAAACAGAGAAACAGAAAAGTTCTCTCATAACTGAAAACAGTAACTTCCCAGGATAAGCCAGCTCAGCGGAAAATACATGAAGAAATCTTTCTGACCAAAGGGGAAAACAAATCCACCTCCACAGCCACAGGAAAGATAAGGCATGTTAAGGAAATAGTTAAGCTAGAGAAGAGGAAAAACATCAAACATTGTGAAAATCGACACGATGTTAGGGATCAATACAGCGTTTAATAGTCATTCTGAATAGTAACAGTCTGGATTAAAAGACACCACACAATTCGATCAAAATGCAGAGTTTATATATTTGTTGTATTAACAGGACTCAGGGGTAGTTTAAAAAAAAAAGACATGAAGTTGGAGAGGAACGTGTGTTGTGGGCAAGTCTGGGATTGGGGGACGCCAGAGCGAGATATGGATACGTGCTGTATTCATGTATGAAATTCTTAAGAATATAAATTTTTTAAAAATCCAGGTAACTGGTGAAATCATCTCGTCACTGTACCATCCATCAAAATGTACCTCAGATTCTTTTTCTTCTGGACTTGTGATAATGTTCTCAATTAAGATTAACAGTCAGGCTAGAGAGAAGGCTCAGGGGTTAAGAGCATTTGGTGCTCTTCCAGAGGACTAGGGTTTGGCTTCCGGAATCCATGTCAAGTAGTTAATTCACAAGCACCTGTATCTCCAGTCTCAGGCAACCTGACTCCTCTTTTGGTGTCTGACTAACACCTGCATACATGTGACATACATATATTCAGTCATATGTATGTATACATACTTTCAAAAAGTCTTTAAAATCAGTAAGCAAGTGTTAGTGATCAACACCAATAGATCATTAATAAAGAAAACCAATGTGTGCATGCATGTATACATACAATTGGGAACTGAACCTAGGGTTCAGGGATATTAGGCAGGCATCTACCACTGAGCAATGCCCTCAGATCATACGCTGTAACTAACAAAACCTGTGACTACATTTACTGTCCACAGAGCCCATGTGGACGTCACAGGACAACTATGCAGCCCTCTTTCCTTTCACCACGTAGGTCCTGGGAATCAAACTCAGCTCATGAGGCTTGGTGGCTAGTGTTATTATTGCCGAACCATCTTGCTGGTCCATAAGCTGTCATTTTTGAATGACTCTTTGCTGCCACTGGATCACAGAAAAACCTAACAGTAAGGCTGTATTTACTATCCAAAAAGAACTGAAAACATCCAAAAGTGATTCCAACTGGCCACATGCATGGTCTGGTAGAACTTTATTTCAACCCTCTGCATTCCTTGAGTTACCTTATTAAAGCATAAAAACATTTAAATAGTGACAGCTCATGGTAGACGTTCCCACAAATATTTAACCAAAACAAAAATAGAAATACCCAATACCTGTCTTTATTAATAAACTCAAAGTATAGTGGATGTGAGAAACATCAAACCTATGAAATACATCCCAAAAAAGAAAATTTAAGGTAAAAATTTACAACTGTGCGTTGGTGGCACATACCTTTAGTCACAGCACTCAGGAGGTAAAGGCAGGCAGATCTCTGTGAGTTCAAGGCCAGACTGGTCTACAGAGCTAGTTCCAGACAGGCTCCAAAGCAATACAGAGAAACCCTGTCTTGGGAAAAAAAAAAAAAAAAATCTAAAAATTTAATGTCGCTTTTGAATTCAGATTTAAAACTTTTTAAATTTATTTTTTAAAATGTCATTTTATATTTCAACCACAGTTCTCCCTTCCATCCCCCTCCCCGCAAACCCCTCCCCTCCATCCACTTCTCCCAAAGGGAAAGAGCCTCCATGAGTAATCAACAAAGTTAGACAGGATGTATAAAATCATCAAATGTGTCCATTTCTCCTTGTGGGCAGGGCCAAAGAGTGATTTAAACATTCACCTTGTAGCAACCATGTTTTGACATGTTATTTATTTGACCCCCTCATTGCTGCAGGATGACTCTCAGTATCTTGGCTTTTTGGCATACTGTTGATTTAAGTTATTCTCTACTGTTGGAACTTTGGTTAAATTTTCAAAAATTGTATTTGAAGGCAGTGCAGCACTTTTCCTTTCTTGGTCCATTTACTTGTGAAAAACTGAATATTAAAGAATCAAAAAGTGTTTTTAGAAATTACATTTGCATATGGAGGATGCACATGGTGTTCAGAGGACAACTTACAAGATTGTTCTCTCCCACTATGTGGGTCTCAATGACTGAACTCAGGTCATCCGCCACAGTGGCAAGTGTTGTTCCTGCTCAGCTATCTTGCCCACCCTGAAAAATTATTTGTGTATAGGTCTGTTTAGCCACCAAGGAATGTGTTTAAAGACTGCAAATGAATTGTATTAATTTGCCAACAAACTAAAAAAAAAGTGACATGAGATAAATCTCCAACTGGAATTCTATCAGTGACGTTTAGAATAATTTTTCTTATATTAGTTTAATAAATATGGAAAGTGAAAAAGAACCCAGATGTTCTGTAAAAATTTAAAGATTTGTTTTCATTTTGGGTTTCATTACGTGTGTGTGTGTGTATTTATGTATGTATGTATGTATGTATGTATGTATGTATGTACGTAAATATGTGTACCACATTCATGCCTGGTGCCCAAGGAGACCAAAAAAAAGGTGGCTGCAGTCTCTAGACCTGTAGCTTCAGCTGTTGTGAGTCACCAGATGGGTACTGGGAACCAAACCCAGGACCAAGCAGGAAGGTCAAGGGCTCTTAACTTGGGATCCATCTCTCCAGCTCTGTCCCAGTATTCTTATACATCTGCTGGACGTTACTGTAGAGAGCTGCGAAGTGCCCCGCCTTAAAGATAGCGCTGGCTTACGCCTTCCACCTTCCTGATGGTGAGCAATCTCGGAGATAAACAAGTCCTTATTTGGCTAAGGCTGAGATCTAGGCTTGCTTCCGCATATGTGGACCTATCAGCATTCGCCACGTGGCATGCCGGGATTGGCTACCCCAAGGCCTTATAAGCTGTGGGCTGGTTTTCCCTCAGGTCAGAAGATTGTTCAAGGTTCCTGAGTAAAGCTGCATAAAGAAGAGTCCGAGCGTTGAGTCTTCCTTGCTGGTCGAGGCGGTCGGGACAAGTTGCCACTCATTCTGCCACTAATTTTTTACACCACCTTACTTCAAGGTACTGAGACCATCAGAGCGAATGATACGGTGTGCTCACAATGGCTGTGTTCCCAATGGGTGCATAATCCCTAGAAAAATACTGGAGGAGGGACTCGGGAAAGTAAAGGGATTGCCTCTCAGAAAACTAAAAGCCCCTTCTACCCCATCAAGCTCCAGCAGAAAGACCCCAACTATGAAAAAGCAGCCTCCACCATCAACAAACCTGTATTGCCCTGAAGAGAAAGAGCTGCAACAAGAAGTAAAAAAATTACCTTTAGAGGCCCAACAATAAAAAAAGAAAAGAAAAAAAAAAAAAACCTCACTTTAACAAGCCATAATTAACAAGCCATAATCCCTGGTCCGGGAGACTGAGCTAAAAGGGTCCGGAGTTTGAGTCCAGGATGGGTTTCAGAGACATCCATAAAAACTAAACAAACAGGAAAGTGGAGCTGACTTCCCCATTGTAACCAGTCTGCATCTAGACCTTTGATTATTTTGGTAGTTAACTTGGAACTTTGTATCTATCTCTATCTATCTATGTATCTATCTATCTAATCAGCATAAAATAACCCATTAATTCATGTCTACCCAAATAATCTAAGTTTTATACCTTTTCTTTCACACAAAAAACAATTCACTTTAGTGGTGATTACTGTAACCATTACTAATTTTAATTTCAAATAACAACAGGAATTAGATGTTCATCAATAATCTCTGACAATTTTATTATACTACATAGATCTGTATTTCTTGTGATCCAAGAAATATCAAAAATCTAGAATTTATTCTTAAAAATACAATATTGCACTTTGATTTTTGGCAATTTAATTGAAGGATATCAGAGTAAAAAAATCATACATGTACAATTTTTGTCTTGATTTATAATCAACAAAAAGCTGTATTAAAGCAGAGCTTACAGAAGTGCCCCCAAATCAAGTATGTACAGTGTAGAGGGAACATTTCACCTGTAAGGAAGGTCCAGTGTCCTGCATATAATACCTCCTGTCAGAGCCAAGCGCTGCCTATCCCCATTCTGCCAAAGGGTGTTGGTGAGACATGTTTCTGTCATCTTTGTCAAGGTAACACTAGCAAAGAAGTTTGTTCTTAGAGCAGCTCATGATACTGTTCTCTGAAAGACCTGAAAAACTCTCCTCCAGAACTGGGGTCCCAAGATAAGCACTGTCTTTTTAAATAGCTTCTCTGCATCTAACATCTTTTACCATTACAAATGTAGATGTTAGCTGACATGTAATTTTATGGTCAGTTTTCTGTACTATTTCTAAGATGCATAAGGGTCTCAGAGGCAAGCGTGTACCTCAGACAGTAGAAATACTCTTATTAGTGTTCATGAGGCTTTGCACATTGTCTGATCCCTGTCACTACCAAAGAAATACTGAACATGAATCTCCTAAATTACTGTTACCTTTTGTTACAGTGTAGCAGGTGGCAAACATTTACACTGACCCAGATTTACTATTGTATTTTCTAATTCATAATTAAGTAAACATTATAGAAAGCTACTTTCTTCCCCAGTCATTTAAAAAACTTGATCGATTAGGAAGGCAGTTTTGAAATAGCTACTTGCAAAAACAGACACCAAGGTTTAGACCCACTCAACAGTCTACTAAACCTTCAGAGTCAAAGGAACATAAATAGAAAACATTTGTAATATAAATATATGACAGAGACATTTATTTTTGGCACCACTAAAAGACATCTGGTAGCATTTCATTCATTCTCAGTTCCTTGGGAATTCTGAACATGTCTAGCCATTAACTATTTTCTTTTCCTCAAGAGGAAAACTGGTGCATGGAAGAGAACTGAGTCTTTAAAAAGCAAAGGATTTCTTTTGTTTTCTTCTAGGGGCTGCAAGTGAGTAGCCAGCTGTTAATGTCCACGAGCAGCCAGGGTGTTTAACCTGCCTTTGCATTTGACTCCTACCAAAAAGCAAATTTCAAATGGTGACTTATCATGGGAAGATAGGCTCCATCTTAAACCACCGGGTACCATTTGCATAGTTCTGCTATGATAAAAGTCATAGAATTATAAAGATATTAATGCATCTTAGCTGTAACAGACTATTAAAAACAGTCTATCCTGGATGTGTTAGTGTAAACAGGGAAAAAAACAGTCAATAGCAAAAAGTTATCTTTAAAAATAGGTTAATGCTAAGAATAGCTTTAAATTTTTGTTTAAAAATAAGCTTAATAAACAAGAATACAAATTTCAATTCAAAACTCAGCTCTTTTGAAATGCCCTATTTCTTGCTTACAGCAGAAAATACGTGTTTCATAGTTTCCAACATTATATGAAAAAATGAGGCACTGTTATACATGGTTGAGTTATTCACACAAATCGGCGTTTCCGTCTCCTCTGCAGGCTTGAAATTGCCCCATGGTTTCTGAGCATCAAACTGTTCACAAAAACAAGTCTTCTGAAGGAGGGGCGTAAGAAAAGCCAACAAACGCATCATCTGCCTCCAGAACACTGGCATTCACTATGGAATAGTCAGAAGACACACACACAGAATAGGGAACCTCTTCTTCTGTGAAGACTGCGTCAAAGTTCCTGATGTCATCCGGTCCGGCCTAAAACAGCAGCACAAGCACGAGATCATTAAGAAAAACCACTAAAGGTTTACAGTGTATTTTAAAATATACGTAAGCTTGGGAGAGAAAGAAAAAGAAAAAAAAAAAAAATCAAGATAAAATCCAGCCAGCCCCAAATAACACACCGAGATTCTGTATTTGATATAATGTTGTTGGCCAGTTACTAGTTTCTTATCAGCTAGCTCTGTCTTAAATATTAACCCATTTCTATTAATCTAAGTATTTTCACGTGTTCTCATCTTACCAGAGAGCAGGCCCAGACCTCTGTTGTCTCCAGTCTCTACATGCTGACTCCTCCCAACTACTCCTCTTTCCTCCTAATCTCCTAGTCCCTCCCATCTTGCTTTCCTATTGGCCAACAGTGTTTTATTCATTAACCAATAGAAGAAACATATTTACAGAATGACATCTCCCATCATCTCCTCTTTTCTGTCTAGAATAAAAAGAAGGGTTTTAACCTTAACACAGCAAAGTACATCACACAACAGTTATCAAATAAGAATCACAGTTAACAATATTTAGTCCATTAACATTTAGTAAGACTTAAAATATTTTATCATCTATCTTATCTTTATGAGTCTAAAATCCTATATGTAACTTGTCTCTAATATTAATTAAGAAAAACTATAACTATTCATCTTTAACTCCTTTATCTTGCTTTCCTATTGGCCAACAGTGCTTTATTCATTAACCAGTATGAGAAAAACATTTATAGAATGACATCTCCCATCATCTCTGTGAGTTCAAGACCAGCCTGGTCTACAGAGTGAGTTCCAGGACAGCTTCCAAAGCCAGAGAAACCTTGTCTCAAAAAACCAAACCAAACCAAAACAAAACCAACCCAACTTACTCTTAAAGTAGGAGAGTAGCAATAAGGTTAAGAAAGGCCTGCGTAGCAGGGTTGCATATACATACATACATACATACACACACACACACACACACACACACACACACACACATACACACACACACCACACGACTCCAGCATTCTCTCTATACATCCCCATCCCTATGGGCAGAAACACAGCTCAGGGAGAGAGAGCTCCAGGACAGTGTTTTACTTTAAGCTTGCCTGTTCGGCATCAAGTCTGGATGGGCGATGCTTTCTATTGGAGGAGTGAGGCCGCTTCAAGCAAAGCTGTGAAAGGTAGCTCTGTGGTGCTACAGAGATGGCCATGAAGCTCTTGGTGAGAACAACCTTAGCTGGAAAGGCCCTAGGGATCAGCTGACGGACAGTAAGATGAGCAAGGCAAATGCTTAGCTCCAAGGCAGTATTTCTCACTCACGGTGATGACACTGAACCTTTCCCTCCAACTGCATTTACAGACAGGAACTGAGATACAAACTCAAGTGAGTGCTGATAAGAGGCAGGCTAAACCTCCAGGCTGCTTCTGCTCCATAGGAAAGGGAGATCCTTAACAGGTCCAGGTCAAGAAGTGCAACTGAATCACTAATAACCGCAGGGTGTCAGTACGGTAAATCAACAATTAATCAGAGAACAGGGAATGAATCAGGGATGCTACATTCTTCCATATAAGAAAACCTCCCTCAGAGTACGAAGTTCTCTGGGGATTATAGCATTGAAGATTTTAGAAATAAAAGGATGCCTTTAGTCCCAGCACTCGGGAGACAGAAGCAGGTGGATTTCTGTGAGTTTGAGACCAGCCTAGTCTACAAAGCTACATAGAGAAGCCCTGTCTCAAAAAACAAATACAAAAATCCTAATAGAAAATAACACTGGCTGCTCTTCCAGAGGATCCAGGTTCAAGACCCAGCACCTACATGGAAGCTCACAACAATCTGTAACTCCATTTCCAAAATATCCGATGCCCTCTTCTGGCATCATGAGTACATACATTCAGGCAAACACATATACATACACACACATATAAAAGAAAAATAAAATCCCAGAAAAGTTTCACATTAAAAAGTGAGTATTACTATTGCAAAGGCCCCAAGTTTAGTTCCCAGCTCACCATGGCCTTTAACTCCAGGTCTGGGGACCTAATGCCCTTTTTTGGCCTCAACAGGCAGCAGGGATGCACATGGTACTCGTATGTGCACACACATAAACAAACAAGTAGATATTTAATTTCAGCGTGGCTGAGAGACAGCTGTTAAGAGCACTGCTGCTCTTCCAGAGGACACAGGTTCAATTCCCAGCACCCACATGGTAGCTCATAACCGCCTGTAACTCCAGTTACAGGCAATCGGACACCCTCACACCAATGCACATAAAATAAAATACATTACTTAAAAAAAAATAATTTCAGAGCTGGGGATTTATTTACCTCAGTGGTAGAGCACCTGCTTAACAATTTTTAGTCTCCAGCAACATCCACATACCAACGTACTCAAAAGCACAGACACAAACCAATATGAAACTCACCAAAAACCTGCATCCTTACATGATTACCTTCTCTCTTATGTCTGTTTCCTCTTCAGTGAAGAATGGGGATTGAGCCCCTCTAACCCCGAAGTATGAACACATAGATACACTCACACAAATAGGTATACACAGACCACACAGGCGCATGTGTATGCGCACATCCTAGCACACATCCTTAGCGGAAATGATAATGGCTACCTTAGTTTCCATCTCTTTTATTAAGATAATTCTTTCAACATCTGCAAAGAAGCATTTCATAATTACTATGCAGGAAGATACTTAATCTAACTGTGATCTTATTGGCCACTTTTAAGTTGCTGGGTTTTTTTTTTTTTTTTTTTTTTGAGGAAGACTAGGCAAGTCCTCTACCCCTGAGCTGGAAGCTTCTCGGTGACAGATTGCACAAACACTTAGCAACTGTCTCCTTTTCATTCAGGTTAGCTTTGGGATCTATCTTCAGAAGTCACGGTTCTCTGTTTCACTGTTTCAGGAAAATGCAGACTTACCACATTAGGATTAAATGGTGGCGGGATCTTCTTTTGTACGAGGTCAGTCCAGCTGAGTGATTCAAAAAAAGGATGATTCTGGATTTCAAGCTAGAAAATTAAAAACAAGTTAGTGATGATGAAGACTTAAGTTTCGGTGAAGAATGGTACAAGGGTTCACTGTTTCCAGTTGGCCACCCAGCTTTCGAATGGGATGTTTATGTCACTCCTGGTCACACCCTGGAAAGACTAACTTAGAATCAGCGGCTTGTGTTTAAGCAACGTGCCTTCCACAGGCGTTTTCAGGGTCAGCCGTTCTTACATATTTCAGGGGTTTTAAACGACAGGCATAAAAATGTGGGAATGACAGTATTACTGTTAACTGTTAAGCAGGAATAAATAGCTAGGATCTGAAAACAAGTAAGACGACCATACAGTCTTAGCAGTGGGAAGAAGGAAAAGCCGGCCAGGGCTCGCCTGCCCCACAAACATACCCCACATCAGCACTCTTTCTAGCTTTTCACTGTCAGGGCTCTGTAGGATTACAAAGCAGGATGCTACCCAGTGTTTGGTGGGTTAAAAAAAGTTTTCTGAAAGGCAGTATTTCCTTCTAGTTTATTGTGTGTGTGCACGCATGTGTGTTTATGTGTGCGTGCACACGTCCACAGAGTCAGAAGAGGTATCAGATTCCTTGAAGGTGGCGTTACAGGTGTTTATGAGCCACCCAGTATGTGTGCTGGGAATCAAAGTCCGTTCCTCCCCTGGAGCCATTTCTCTGGTCCTGGGCAGCTCTCTCATTATTGTCTTTTCTGCTGCTACTCACAGTGACAAAGTCAGCTTTCATTTCTTCACACACACACACACACACACACACACACACACACACACACACACACACACACACACACACACGATCACTGAGATCTGAAGGTACATAACAATCAACCAGACAATAAAGGGAGAATGTTCCAGAAGAGGAACTTAACCCTGAAGAGGTTAAGTTTGGTCAAGCAAGCGAGAGTCCTGTAGCACAGAGAAGGGACAGTCTCATTCCTGTTCATATCCACCCCCACCCCGACATATATAGTTGGTAAAATGTGGAATTTGGTAGGAAACAGAAGTGAGATTTGTTTCTCAGACTCTGGCCAGAATAATCAAAAGGAAAGCGGAGACATTTAATTTGAAATGGAGCACAGAGTATCATCAAGATTTCAATGATTAAAAACCATGAGATTTAATAGGAAAATTCTAGGTTTAGAAGAATTTTGTGTAGATGAAATATGTTAGGCAAGCTGGAGGGAATACCTGGTGTTTTCTATCACTCTCCACTTTAAGCTTAAGACAGGTTTTCATCGAATCTGGTGCTGATTCAACTAGACAAATTGCTCAGTTCCTAAGTCCCTTAGTGTTCACCTCTCCAGTTCGGAGGTTACAGAGCATGCCCTCTGCACAGCTTTGCACACGGGCCCTGGGACCCCATGTAAGGGATTCCCGGGCCTCACGCTTGCTCAGCAAGGCCTTCACCAACCTAGTCATCCGCCAAGCCCAGAACTTCAACTTAGAACATGCTCTGACCAGGTACCCCAGAAACTCAGGTGGATATGAAGAAAGCAGACACCACGTACGTTTGCTGAGTTGGCAAGAGGGCTCTGGACTGCAGATCTGAATGTGTGATACGAGGACATGAAGGTAACCAAAGCCACCGCACCCAGAACAGGTTTGAGGATGACCTCGGGGCCCTACACACTTTATGGGCTAAGAAAGATCCTGAACAGTTTGCACCACAGCGTTAGGAGAAGGGCCCCAAAATACAGAAGGGCAAGCCAAGAAGTGAGTTCCAGTAGAAACTTAACTGGCTGTAAGAGAGAGCTGAGGAGCACAAGCGTTAATGTTTATTCGCCAGCTGGAAGTAAGGGGAACAGAAGGGAGAAGGGGTTTGTAGACAAAGGCACACACACAGGTCCCTGGCAAGGAACTAGGGTCCAGGACACAGGGGCAGATAGACAGTCCTTTTCCATGGCAACAGGTATATGAGACAAGTGCAGCTCAGGCGAAGATCACAGGACAGAGGCAGGTAGTAAGTAGCTATATGCCAGGAAAGCAGAAGGCAACACCATTGGCCCTAAGAGGTGGGTGGGGTCAGTACTAACATCCCAAAAAGCTTAAAGAAATAGGAACGTTTATTTTTTGGGTGTGTGTGTGTTTTGTTTTTGTGGTGCTGGGGATCAAAGCCACGGCCCCATTACATACTAATACATACATGCTATTCCACTATGGTCTATCTTTAGCTTGCATTATTTTAATAACGGAGTAAACTGTGCAACAAGCCCAGGTTTCTGCTGCTGTCATATTTAGTCAATGCAACTATCTGCACAACCCCTTGGTTAACAGGAGGGTCTGGCCGCTCTTACATGTTCTTAGTAAAAGCTTCGATCAAATGTATGGCATAAAGTGTTTAGTACAGCTGTCAGGACAGGGACTGAAGGGTTGTCTCCAATGACAAAAAGCTGAGCACCAGTGCATCATCTGAATCCCACAGAAGCTCAAGGAAAGGCAAAAGCCACAGGGCCCTGGAAGCCGAGAGGTTTGGGATAGAGAGCAGGCACCAGGAACAACGGCTGAATAGAGCGACAGAACAGGACCAGCAGTGATGAGGGCAGGGGAGGCTCGTCACCACAACACTGCACGCTTGCACTGACCCAACCTGACACTTTCTTCAGCAGTGTTCAGCAGCCCAGGATAGGACAGCAATTCTGACAGCGAACTCAATGGAAGGATGGAGGAGGCTTGAGCATCAACAAGACTGAGGGGGAGACAAGGACAGAGCTGCCCACTGAACTGCAAGGGGAGATTTCAAGGGCAGCAGCAGAGGCCTCTACCGTCCACACAGTTCAAGTTGAAGGTTGCAAACAGTCTCCCAAGAATTTCTGGAAACGGAATTGAAAAGGGCATGCTTCTCACTAGTTTGTGAATTGCTGAGTGTTAACATAATACTGATAACATTAGTAAACTGAGGCCTCTGATTTCATAATTATCTCAAGGGGGTGCCAGCAAATCCTCATTCAAGGTTATTTTAAAGCAAAAGGCATACCTTGCACAGAAAAGTGGTGCTTAAAAAAATCCTTTAAAGCTGGTGTGGATGGTGATACACATTTAACACCAGTGCTAGGGGGATACAAGCAAGTTTGTCTTTCTGAGTTCAAGTGCAGCCAAGGTCACATGCACACAGTGAGACCAGGTCACACAAATAACTCTTAAACATTTATTATTATTTTTCATGTCCAGGTGTTTTGCCTGCATGCATGTCTGTGCCCTGCATACATGCAGTCCTCTCGGAGGCCAGAAAGGGCACCGGCTGCCTGGCACTGCAGTTACAGATGGTTATGACCTGCCATGTGGCTGCTGGGGACCAAACCAAAGCCCTCTGGAAAAGCAACCACTTATTGCTACAGCCCCTTCTAATGTTCTTAATAGAGAAAATACTTTAAACATTTGCATAGCCTTAAACCCCAACAAAAGCTTATGAGTTTGGTAATGTGTGTTGTAAGTTCAGGGAAACATCTACATTATCAACAAAAATTTAAAGTTCTAAGGTTGGGTGTGGTAGCACATTCCTATAATCCCAGCACCCGAGAGGCAGAGGCAGGACTTCTGCTAGCTGGAGATGAGCCTGCACAAGCAAAACAAACCAAAACAAAACAGCAAAATACAAAAAATATAACTTCTGGGCAGGGCAGGCATTTCTAATCCTACCACTCTGGGGGTGTGGCAGGGACATTAGAGCCTAAGCTAAGGAGTAAAACTTCCTTCCTTAAAAAAAAAAAATACTAAACAGACAAAAATACCAAAGTAGTTAAGAAATACACTATAGGGCACCTCATAAAAAGACGGGAAGAATAAACTGCCACAAATGAAAGTCAACAAGTAGCAGAATACAAACCTGGATACTGGGTGTCCAGCAAACGGTTACTCAGATCAAGTGAAAACAGAACTAACTTAAAGTACACAAACACATCTGGAAACTGAGGACAAGAGTGCTGTCTCCCCTCAACTCTGCAATAAACTATTTCACTAAACAGCTAATAAGCAAGGACTTATCTCCACAGTTTAAGAAAGTTTAACAGCTGGGTAGGTCTCAGAAATAGGATGCGTACAAAGTCTTCTTTGGCTCCAAGTCGGTTCTGCCTGTTTTTTTCTAGAAGTTCTTCCAGAATGGACCACGCCGTGAGGCTCACTCCTGGCCTCAAGTTTAGGGGCTTATGAAGAATATTGTCATACATTTCAGCAACATCCCGGCAGTAAAAAGGAGGCTGGAAAAAAAAAAAAAAAAAGCAAAACAAAGTAACAGTGAATCCAGTGCAAATGTTTGAAGCGTGTTGGACTGCCGAGTGAGGTGACACATCTTGAATTTAAGCACTTGGAAGGAGGCGGCAGGTGGATCTCGGGGAGTTTCAGCAAGGTCTACCTACGTAGGCAATTCTAGCCCAGCCAGGACCACTCAGTGAACACTGTGCTCAAAAAGAAAAGATGTTGGACTTGGCTCTGGTCTTCAGACAGCAGCTGGGTATGGACAGCTGCAGAGCCTCATGGCCCTCCTGGGGATGCAGACACAGGTAGGTAGTCTATGGCAGAGATTTAAAGCCTAATGCACTATCAAGCTTAACACATGCTCCCCAGAAACACAGGGTCAGGTTTTTTCAGTAGCTCTTTGAAGACTGCTTTTAAGTCCCACACTTGTAATGCTGTGTTTTACAGAAAACAATTACTGGACATACAGTGTGGTGATCTGAGTAAGAATGCTCCTCATGGGCTCATATATTTGAATGCTTAGTCACCAGGGAGTATAGCACTATTTGAGAAGGATTGGAAGGGTTAGGAAGTGAGGCCTTGTCGGAGGAAGTGTGTCACTAGGGGTGGGCTTTGAGGTTTTAAAGCCATGGCAGACCCAGCGTCTCCTGGCCTGTGGACCAGGGTCTAGCTCTCAGCTTTGTTCCACTGCCATATTCCCCACCATGATGATGATGGACCAGGCCTCCGAAACTGTCAACAAGTTAAAGGCTTTCTTTCATAAGAGCTGCCTGATCGTGTCTCTTCACAGTCATAGAACAGCGACTAAGACACATAGGTATGATGACAGACAGAGTCACTGGAAATAGACATTCCAGACAGATCAAATATCTAATGATTTAAGAATAAGGTCATCAAAAAAGTAGTCCATTCATAAGCACATGTGATGATTACAGTACTGGGAGAATGCCTTACAGCCAATTATCTAGCTAAAAGTTCTGAAATAAAACTAATATTTAAAGTTAAGAGAGTTGTATAGCACTGTTGGGTTTTCTTTCTTTTTTTTTAATAAGAAAAATTTTTATCTTTTAAAATATTACTTTATTTTATACTTCAGAGTCCTTCAGAGACATACAAAGGATCCTGAAATGTCTAGAAGACAATTAGTGCCTAAATAAAGTTAAGGTATTAAGTGGTTATCTGGCATCCATTGTCAGTAGCATTACTTAAAAAGTAGCTCCTAACAAGCCATCTACAGCTGAGGGAAGGACAGTGCTGTCTATTATTCTTTGGAATCTAAAATATGCTAAACTTCACTGAGCTTCATGTTTGTAGGAGTCTCTCCCTCTGTCTCTGTCTGTCACTCATTAGCTGATGATGGTGCATTTAGCACCAGCTCTGGCTACCACCTGGGAGGTCAATGCACGGGGCCGTTGTCTACTTAAAAGTTCCACAAAAAGTATCTGGAAAGCAACCCCAAACACTCAAAGACACAAGAAAGCAAAATGTAGGGGCTGGGGAGACTAGTCACTAAAGTGGTTGCTGCACAAATACAAGAACATGAATTCAGATCTTCAGAATCCACACGTAAGACTCCAGGAATGCCTGTAACCCTAGTACTGTGGGCGCTGGCCTCTGTCTGTCTGTCTGTCTGTCTGTCTGTCTGTCTGATATACACACCACATCAGAGAAAAACAAGTATACTGTTATGAAGATATGTAAACTAAGAAGCCTAAACAGGTTGCCTGGGCTGCAGTGATCTCACAGTGTGGTAATAAAACTTCCACTTAACAAATAGCACCGGCTTGCCTTAGTCTTACTGAAAACTGAGGAACTGCACAGGAAGCGTAACTTTTTGTCAGTGAATTCTTTAAGCCATGATGGTTTCAGAGAAGGGAAAAAGGCGGTATCCCATAAAAACAGAATGAAAGGCAAGAACCCAAAGGCATTATCTTTTAAAACATAATGGTAATATGTCAATAATTGAAAACGCTTTATTTTCATGGTTTTGAAATTAGGCAGGTGATGCTTGGTATAAAAAATCTGGAAGAAAACAAGCTCAATGCTATGACTCGGTTTCTATTTCTAAAACTGACAGGGAAATGACTAAAGTAACACAGAAACAGTATATTGGTGTTTTAAAGTAATAAAATTTGCTGGGTGTTGGTGGCATACACCTTTAATCTCAGCACTGGGGAGGCAGAGGCAGGTGGATCTCTGTGAGTTTGAGGCCAGCCTGGACTACTGAGTGAGTTACGGGACAGCCAGGGCTGTTACACAGAGGATCTGTGTCTTGAAACTCCCCCCAAAAGAAATAAAGTTTTCCTCCACGTGCATATTCCTAATACGGTTTTGGGTTCATTTACCAAGACCCCTGCTGCTTTGTTGGTACATCTTATCTAAGCATCTCTGAGATTAGTGATTAGTAGAGTATCAGTAGAGCACTGGAATGATAAAGACGAGGAATACTTACCAGCCCGTACAGCATCTCATAGAGAACGGCGCCCAGGCACCACCAGTCCACAGTGTTGTCATAGGGCTGTTTCCTGATCACTTCAGGTGCAAGGTACTATTTAAAAAAGAAAGAGAAGGTTACCGCAACTCAGTGAAAGAAAGAATTCAAACTGTAGGTGCTGTTACTCACACATATTATCTAGATTTTCAATGAGTTGTACATTCTCATTCGGTCACAGTGGCTTTTTGGTGATGTCAACTGGAATACTTAAAATACAAGTAAACAGCACTTTATCCAGAGATAAGGCCGTGAAAGAAAGTCTGAAAGTGCAAGAGAGTTGAAGGCGTGGGTGTAAACATTTCATCAGACCCAAGATAAATGAAAAATGGGTGTTTATCAGGGAGCACTTCCACAGATGAATATAAAGAACCGCAGGAGCGTTTCTCCGCCCTTCCAATGGGACCTGCTGACCCAAGAGAAAAGACTGCCCAAAAAGAAACCACACCTCCAGCATCCCTCTTTCTGCTTCCATCCACCTGAAGCCACGCCCAAAGGGGTGTGGCCACCGTTACAGGTTCACTGGCAAGACAGCTATACTGAGTATGTTTTAAGAATAAGTCTTCTATTAGCTTTATTATTTTGGAATTTAGACAGGAATGGCAGTACATGCCTGTTACTCTAGAATTTGGGAAGGAAATATGAGTATCAGGATTTGGAGGTCAGCCTGGGCTAAATCAGCCTGGGCTAAATAAGACCCTGTCTCATGTTTCTACTTAAAGAGCTCAACTGTGCATCGCTGGTCTGTGCTTACAGTCTCAGGGCATCGCTGCAGTTGGCCTTGAACCCTTGAGCTCAGAGGAAACACGCCCCCACCCCCCAACCCCCCACCCCCGCCACACCATGTTCAGGTTAACCACAAATTTTCTTAATTTGGCAATTACCTACTTTTCCCCCTTCATGCTGAGAATTATTATTAAGAATCGTAGTAGCCAATTCCCAAGCAAATTTAGAAAGTGTGTTACTTTAATTTGTAAAACTACAAAACAAAAACATGATCACAAATTCATACACATTAAGAATATTAATAAAGGTATGACATTTCTGTATGTGTATACATATAAGTATACAGAAAGATTGAAAACAAACTATAAGGATTGCTATCAAAAATAACAAACACATTTATTTCTCCTGGGGAATTGATGAATGGGATGTGTCCTGGTAAATACTCATTTGTGAGTTTCTGTCATATCTACTGGTTTATTTTCTTATTAAATAAATGACTTTAACATAATATTCCAACCACATATTAAAAATTAACCAAAGCCAATAAAAATCACCACAGTTATAAAATATTTTTCCAAACCTGCTAAGCTAATTTTAAAACTACCTTTAGATTTATTTAGTTTTTGTTTTTTGAGGCAGAGTTTCTCTGTATTACTTTGGAGGCTGTCCTGGAACTTGCTCTGTAGATCAGGCTGGCCTGGAACTCAGAGATCTACCTGCCTCTGCCTCTGCCTCTTGAGTGCTGGGATCAAAGGCGTGTGCCACCAACACCCGGCAGATTTATTTAATTTTTATTAAATTAATTTTTATGTGTTTGTATGTTACCTACATTAATGTATGTGCACCATATGCATGCAGTGCCTTCAGAGGCCAGTAGAGGGCGTGAGTGCGTGCGTGCGTGCGTGTGTGTGTGTGTGTGTGTGTGTGTGTGTGTGATACTCTGAAATTACGGATGGTTGTGAACCACACACATCCTACTGGAAAGTGAACCCCAAGCTTGTGCAAGAGCAGCAAGTGCTCCTAATTGCTGAGCCGTATGTCCAGCCCTGACACAGCTCATTTTAAACACAGCTGTAATAAGATATTTTCATACTGTTCAATACTCTTTAAAGTGTACAACTCAACGCTGTTAGCATATACCTGCTGTAGTGCAACTACCCCTACAATGAATTTTAGGACATTTTTGCTCATTTGAATTCTTTTTAGAAAGATTAGAAATATAATTAAATGTTTAAAGACGTTCAAGGCATACTTTTAATACTAAAAAAATATAAGCATGTTATCTTTGTTAGATCACTCAAAAGGGTCTTGTGGCATTTCACAACCACAGTGAAAAATGCCCACAATACACTCCAAATCCCCAGAGCTGGAAGCTCTAGTAAGTTTATTTTGCCTCTTTTGTATATGTAGTGTGTGATCTGTACTATAGTTTATAAATTAATAATGATCAGACATATTTCTTACCTCCGGTGTCCCACAAAATGTTGTGGTGGTATCAGAAATAGCAATCCCTTCTTTGCAAAGCCCGAAATCTGTTAAGACAACATGTCCCTGACAAATACAGGGCAGTGAGATAAAGCAATGCATAGGCACCAATTAACAAGCTTTACATTGTAACAACTTTTTGTGGCAGATATCTTGCTTGTCTGAAGGTCAGAGAATGGAGCTTGCCTCTAGCTAACCATAGAAGTCTGGAGGTCTAGGCAGTGAGTTAGTTGGGCAGAAACAGGATATAAGTAGGGAGAAACAGGAGTTCACTGTCTTGTCTGCTAGATGATAAGGAGGTAAGGCATGCGGTGGCTTGCTCCTTCTCTCTGATCTCTCAGCATTCACCTCTGTATCTGACTCCAGATTTTATTCCTTAGAACAATTAAGAACTCCATTTACATTTTATGTGTGCCTGAGATGACCTTCAGTTACTATGGAGATAGATACAGGTGATTGTGGACCACCGGATGTGGATGCTGGGAACCAAGCCTGGGTCCTCTGTAAGACTAGCAAGTACTCTTAACACTGAGCCATCCCTCTAGCCACTTGACCTTTCAAAAACACTTATTTTATTTATTTATTTATTTATTTAGAGGAGGAGAGAGAGAGTGCAAGGGAGAAAAAGAGACAGAGAAGTGTGTGTGTGCAAGAGAGGAGAGAAGTCATTCCTGTGCAGTTCAGGAGATGATTTTAAGGGTTGGTTCTCTTTCCACCATCCGTCCTGGAGACGGAACTTGGGCTGTCAGACTCTATGACAAGTGTCCTTCACCCACTGTGTAATCTTGCCAGCCCGTTATTTTTAGTTTTTTTTTTTTTTTTTTTTTTTTTTTTAGACAGCATTTCATACAGCCCAGGCTGGTGTTAAGCTTATTGTGCAGTGGAGGATATCCTGAGCTACCGCTCCTCCTGCTTCTACCTTCCAAGTGCTGGGATTATAGGCATGTGCAACTGTGCCCATTTTTTCCTCAGTAAGGTAAACCCAGGGCTTTCTGCATGCTAGGCGATCACTCTATCCACTATTATATCCCTGGACCTGAACTAATAATTTTGAAACATTTTTATTTTAAAGTAACTATAAAAACAAAATTTCAGAAAAACAAACAAAAACAAAAAACAAAACAAAACAAAACAAAACAAAAACCAGTATAGAGTGTAACCTCATCCAGCATACACCAAAGCAGACATTGTGTTCCTTTCATGTCAGGCAAGAAACCATTATTAGTACAAAACTGCTAACTCTAATACTGACCTTATTTGGTGTTGCTATTTTGAATGTGCATAATCCTGTGTGTACGTATGTAGCGCTATGCAATATATGTGTACTGCTGCAGCTCATCAGTCAAGACAGAGAACCACTTAATCCAAGGGGCCCTCTGCTAGTCCTTTATCTTTGTGGGCTTTCTTTCAACACCGTCCCCTTATAAACACAAACAGGACTCCCTCTAACCTAATGTTGCTTCAAGAATATTACAGAAATGTAGTCACACAGTGTGGGACCTCTAGTGAAGGGGGATGTCCTTCTCTATATATGCTTGTCTTATCAGTTGATGAATAAAACACTGATTGGCCAGTAGCCAGACAGGTAGTATGGGCGGGGCTACACGATGAGGAGAATTCTGGGGAGAGGGACAGAGAGCAGATGCTATGTAGCTGTTGGGAAAACAGGACACTAGACACTCTCCAGTAAGATACAACCACGTAGAAACACATAGACCAGTTAATAATTAAAAGAGCTAGCCAGTAGGAAGCCTGAGCAATTGGCCAACAGTTCATAATAATTAACAGATGCCTCTGTGTGTTCATTTGGGGCTGAATGGCTGAGGGCCCAGGTGGGAAAGAAACTCCGTCTCCACTCTAGGACATCTTTCCTACCATGCATAACAGCAACAACAACGAAACTACAAGATTTTTTTAAAAAGAAGATAACACTTACCATTGAATCCAAGAGAATATTTTCTGGTTTCAAGTCTCTATAGCAAAGTAGAAGGAAAGAAAAATCTGAGTATTGACTGAAATGAAGTATCTGAGAGGCATTTCCCCTGTAGTTGAAACAATTGATTCACCTGTACACTATTTTGATGGAGTGCAGGTAGCCCAAGGCACTGGCGATCTCGGCAGCGTAGAACCTCGCTCTGTGTTCAGGGAAGGACCGTTCCCTTTGCAAGTGAAAGAACAGCTGCAAAAGCAAAGGAGGCTGCTGGCCTCAGTGACAGGCGGCATCTCATGAAAGTCTCAGCACAAGATGAAGGTGCACAAAGGCACGGGGCTGCCCTGCTGTATCGCCCATCTCCAGCCGTTTCTGCCTTACGCAGCTACTGTACTGTCTGTCTTCAAACGTGCGTCTCTGATCACCCTCACCGACTTCTCCCATCTCTCACATGCTCCTCTCAGTGTGACGGCCTCCACACCGTCACACATAACCACTTTAGAGAAGCTCATTAAGGAAAACCTACCATTTCCGTGTTGCCATGCAATTAGCATGCCAGGCCTCTGCGGATGGCTTAGTAAATCAAAAGCACTATGCTGAGGTCTTTATATGCTTGTATTATTTCATCTTCCCTATGGTCTTGAGGCAGGAAATCAATGAGGAAGCTAGCTCTCAGGAAGGCTGATCTGCCCAGCATCCCATCACTTATGCTTTTGAAACTTCCACTTGGCTCTAATGAAGAGATTAAGTTGTACACAAAAACTCCACACCCCATGTCATGATTGTAAATATGACTGTCAGGGAGGAAAGATGGCAAGAACAGTATGAGAGTTGGGGTCAGTGATGAGTGCCTGAGTCTGAGGCCTACGGCTAGGCTATCTAGTGAGACCCTAAATAAAAAACAAAACCAAAAAAAACCAAAAACCAAAAACCAAACAAACAAAAAAACCCCAAGAGCCAGATCTGGTGTCACATGCCCCTAAGGCCAGTACTCAGGAGACTGAGGCAGAGAGACTACCTCAAGTTTAAGGCCAGCCAGGGTTACACAGGCAGTGCTAAGTCAGGAAGAACTACATTCATAGCAAGGCCCTGTCAGAAACAACGAAAACAAGATAATGCCTAAAAGAGAAAAATCAACAACAGAGAATGCAGAATGAAAGCATACTTCGCCTCTACCACCTTTCCTGGTCTGTATTTCCAGCCTACCCACTGCCAGCCACATTTATCCCCCCTACACCCACCAGCGCCTTCTACAGTAATCATCCCCCACCTCCAGCTATCCTAGAAAAGCTCATTTGGGAGAAGACAAGCCTGCCTCCTTCCGCATTCAGGGCTCAGGTTTGAAAACCACTGTGTAGAGAGGATCCAAGGCAGCACTAAGAAAGCAGAGGTGAAGGGGGAATGCTGTCCCTGTCCCCCAGATGGCAGGGAGGCAGGGAAGAGCTCTGTGGCTGAGAGGCAGAGGCAGATAGATCTCAGTTCTAGGCCAATACGGTCTACAATGAGTTCCAGGGCAGCCAGGGCTACAGAGAGAAACACCGCTTTGAAAAATAACGACAACAAAACCCTTTCTCTGAAACAGATCTTGCCAGAATCTTTGACACTCATTATGTGGCAGTAGGTAGATGACACAACTCTGGCTTCACTATGGGCAGTGGTCACCTCACCAATTAACAGCGTGATCGTTTTAGAAACTAAGGTGTTGGGCTCGCATTCATGGGCAATGCTTGAAACCGTCATTATCTAAATGACACATCATGTTTTATTCTACCATTTCAGTTTTCATTCCTGTCATACAGCTTTGATGGTAAAACCACACATGGGGTCAGTAGCTTCTCTGTGTCCTGCATGGTATTTGTCTGCTGAATACTGTTTTCACTCTACAAATAGCTGCCAATCAAGTGACGTCAGCTCAAAATTTATGTGAGAACCTTTTGGATTTCATGCTGTTACTTTTTTTTTCTGTATTAGATAGCTAATTATAAAACTCACCTCCCCTCCATTAACAAAATCCAGAACAAAATAAAGCTTTTCAGTTGTTTGGAAAGAATAGTGCAATCCAACCAAAAATGGATGTTTCACATTTTTCAAGAGCACATTGCGTTCAGCCATAATATGTTTTTGCTGGAAAAAAGGGCAAAATATGGATTTGTATTACATACCGGGAAACAACTGCTAATAAAGAAAACCGGCTCAGAGGAACAAGCTTCTGTGTTTTTACCTCTTTTCTGTTGAGAACTGTTTTTTTGTGTAACACTTTGACAGCGTAAAATTTTCCATCCAGTTTCCGTTTTGCAAGAAGAACCTGTTAACGATTTGCAAAAAATTGGAGAATTTACAGTCTTTGTAGGTATTCCCTTGTCAACAAACACTGCTACTTAAAACTTCCTAAAAGCACCTAAATTTGAAGATTGAACACTGCTGAATTTCCTTCTGTAATTCTTTTTCTTAGACATTTTAATAGGACAAAAAGGATACTGATGACTTGAATAGCCAGAAATAATTTATTTGTTACTTAATAAATTGGCCATGAGAAAGTCACTCAAACACACATTTCTCAAGGATTTTAGTGTGCCAGCCTTGAGCCGTGAAGAGTTTGCTTAGAACTGAAGTAGGGCTATTGAGATTGCTCAGTGGGTAAAGGCTCTGAAGCCTGATGGTTAAGTTTGATTCTGGGGATCCATGAGGTCAGAAAGAACCGACTCCCACAGTTGCTTTCTGATTTCTATGCATATACACAGATACACACAAGTAAATAAATAAAAAGAAAATACTAAAGCTATAAGCTTCATGGCTACAAAAAGGAGGAGGAGAAAATTATCCCCCCCTCAGTGAACAAAATGCACTGTTATTTTAAAGCAGGCTTCTCTTAAACAGGCTCTGAATTTACAGGAGTTCTTGGAAGCAGCAACATGGACCACTGTATTTTTATAACAGTCTGGTTTGTGTGTTAGAAAACAGGATGTTGTATTAGAAAAAGGAGACATATTCAAGGTCATGCTACGTGTAACATCTGGTCAATGATGGACATGTGTATGAAGGTGCAGACATGTCTAAGTCTGTGTGAGGACACTTCGTGATGGCTCCAAAGTGATGAAACCACTCAGAATGCATTTATTCAAACACATTTCCATTGAGTGATACATGACCGTTACTCTGTAAGGTATTTGAGACCATCATAAATTAAGTTGCACAATTACTAAATGACATGTCCCAAGGCATTCTGAGATGACTTAACACATCAACTAGTGATGTGGCTTACTTCTAGAACCTCCATTTGTCCAAACTTACAATCTAAGTCCAAACATGAGAAAATCATCAGAGAAAATCATCAACACACATGATCACTAGACCTCAAAACTGTCAAAGCCATCAAAAGCAAGAGAAGTCTAGAAACTGTGACAGCCAAGAAGACCCCAAGCACACATGAAATCCAAGGGTCAAGGGGTAGCTGGATGGGAAAAGAGAAGCTACAAAGTCTGAGTAAATGATGCACGCGTGTTAACATCAACACAAGCAATGGCCTGTTGTGACACATGCACCACAGTAACCAAGGGGTGTGAGAGGGCGTTGCTATGGAAAGTTCTCTCCAAAACAAGTCGATTGATTTTAGAATGTTTGAAATTCATAAAGATGGAGTCAAAACACCTTTAGGATGCAATGTCCTCTACTCAGCTGCATTTTTGTCATTCCTCATTTTTATATTCTCTACAGCTCTGAGCTAAGCAACGGTCTTCCTTCCTTAATTTCCCCTGCTCTTCTTGGTAACTCCCACCTGTTTGACCGCTCTCTCTCTCTCTGACACATTGACAGGCTCATCTCAAACACATTCCTAGAGCATACATCAAAGACTACAGCACTCAGAAGGTGCTTATTTCCCTCACAATTTTTCTTTCTTTAGGACACTGGCAAATTTGACAACACATAAAAAACTAAGAAGCAAATGAAATTGAACCAAAACCAAACACTTGAGAGAGTTGACATGCACATTAGACTGCCTCAATCCAGTTTACTTTACTCACACACTACTATGTTCCAAACAGGCTATGACCTAGCATTCATGTTTGCCTTGCTTTCTTTTTGTGTGTGTGTTAGGATTTTATTTTATTGAAACTTACGGGTTTGTATGACTTCCAAAATTTGAAATTATTATTAAACATTGCTAGCATATACTAACGCACAAATCTTGCTAAGATTTTATGAAGTGAAGTATATACAGTACATAGGTCAAATAAAACACAATGGATCTCCTGAAGACCTTGCCCCTTCATAGTCCTGACTTAACCCAAATCATCTTCAAAGGTGACTACACTACTGTCCTAACTTGCAATCACTTGTAAGTTCCACTTTTAAAAATTATACAATTAAGATTATACAGATAAAGACCATTTTCATTTCTTTCACTCTTAAATTATGTAACATCTATGTTATAACATATGGAATTGATTTCATGCTTTATGCTATTACACAGGACATTCTATTATAATGTAACTCTTTTATAAACTATTCATGAATAATGATGCTTTGTGCACACTATATAATGCCTTTCCTGGTGCATATGTGTCCCTGTTCAGTGTGTCACAGGTCATAAACACACTCAGCATCAATGACTAACAACAGTTTTCAACTGTCCTAAAAGGAACAACAAAGAACAAATTTAAATAAACCAGGTATAAAATTATATAGGCCATTATAAAATGTTGAGAAATTTATACCATGTCCATAGGTTATAACACTTAATTCTCCCCCATACAAATTCATCTCAGTTTAACATAATCAAAATTAAATTCCATCTAAATTTTGTAGTAATAGACATAACTTTAAAATTTATATAGACATGGAAAGGGCTGAGAATATCTTCTTGAAGAAGAAGGGATAGATTTGACAACTGTAGCTATCAGGCTACAGTTGTCAAGACAATACAACATTGGTACCAGGATAATCAAGCAGACCAATGGAACAGAAAATAAAGTCTAGAAACATAGCTACAAATTGTAACAGCTAAAAACAGATCTGTTCATATGAGGATGCAAGATACATGCTGGCCTTGCAGATCAGTATGTGCTGTTGGGTACAGGGTTTTAATAAACTGCATAGAAAAAGATTACATGTTATGTACAAGAGCCAATTCCTGTGGATTCTAGGCATAAACAGAGTTCCAAACAACAGCAAAAACCCCAGTAGTTTTATTTCTGCTATTTCTGAGATGATCATGTTTTCCAAGCTGGCTTTGAACTCAATCCTCCCATCTACTCTAGCTAAAGGGAGGGGAGAAGGGGGAGGATGAGGGAGAGGGAGAGAGGGGGAGGGAGGGAGAGAGAAGCAGAGGGGGAAGGGGGAGAGGGGGAAAAGGACAAGGGAAGAGGGAGGGAGAGGGGGAGGGGGAATGAGAAAAGGGAGAGGGAGAGATTGCTTTGTCCAGGGTTGATTGGCATTTGCTCCTTGACTTAGCATTTACGTTTTAACGGCAGACCACCTGTAACATTCTGATCGTTTTAACGGCAGACCACCTGTAACATTCTGATAAGCGCTAACTACCTAGAGTAGGACCCATTTCTAACTGCTGCTGACACAAGCACCATGCCCAGCCTGTAACAAGTGATCCCTATGTATCTGTTTCTGCTCTCACAGCACCTCAGATCTGGAAAGCGACAAATATAAGGAAACAATTAAATACACACATTCATGTTTACCACAGATTTTAAAACTGCAAAAGAGAATATATAAGGTGACTCAGATACATTTGCCTATGGCGCTCTTCCTGCAAACTGACCTTCTCAGCATGGATGGACACTGTCAAATTCTGTGATGGGTCTGACGCCCCGGGACTAAGCAGGGTCTTCACACAGTTTTTCTATCTCTATGATTCATAGGAACGCTTACTTCATTCAGTCTTCTACCCTCCATTTAAAAATGCTATCTTCAAAATGGTTCCTCTGGACAAGCCAGCCGCCTGCTGCTATGATCTCACCCTCTTCATTTCAGCACAGGCCCATTACTATTTACATTTACCTGAGTGTAGTTTTTAACAGACTACTTAGCCCCGAAGGCTGTCAGCATCACTAAGTCAGTTTTCTCAACAGAGCCCTGACATGCATTTGAAACACACTAAGTGCTCACTAAATGCACACTGAGCAAATGCATGTCATCTCAGAATTTCAGCATACACCTTGTCTCCTTAAGAATTCTGCCAAGACCTGGCAGAGAAGGAATATTAACTCTGTATCTTGCAAACGAAAAAAGCCCAATGACTCACACATGTAAATCAGAAACTCATTAAGTGATTAATCACAGAATGGGAACATTAAAAATAAAAACCCTTACCTTGCCAAAGCTGCCCTTTCCAATAACTTTTAAAAAATCAAAGTCAGTTGGTTTAGCACTGAAAGAAATTCACAATGGCAAAAAATGAGTCTTCTAGAAATTAAGATACAAACGTTTAAACATTTCTTGTACCTCATTAAGTTGATAAATTAATGTGGGGGACAAAAATCCATGGGCAGGATTTCCTGCGCTTTTATACTAGTACACTGTTTTTGTTAAAGAGCAATAGGCTCTCCTTCCCAACTAAATTACATAAGCCCCATTTAAGAGCTCCCTAAGAGAAAAAGATGGAGACAAGCCTTTATATGCACTCTAATATAGAGATACAGATATATCTCACAGAGTAGTTTCTTTCTAGGACAGTTATATTCATCACAAACCTAACCACTGTCACTTGTGAAGAAACTTGACCATGTAAGTTCAAGTGTATTTGGTACTGGGTAATTCTGAAAAACAAGGTCTTAGCTGCCAGCACCTAGGAAAGATGCCAAGAAAGCTTTCTGGAGGAGAGCAGTCTCCAGGGTCCCACATCTGAGTCCCTTGTTGTATGAAAGACTTCGGATTCTTTTCACGCATGGCAATGGAGAGAAGCCAGGATCAAAACACCAGAGAGAACACTGCCTTTTTATTGATTTTAGCCTAGCCGATAAAAATAGCACTGGCTCCAAATGCGCATGGTAGCAGGTAGATGTTGAACTTAAGTGGCTGGGAGTGTTTCCTCCCAGACACGCTGAATTCTCAAGCTGCACTAGATGGATCCCTTCATTTACTTGAAATGTCAATTAACAAAACCAACTAACCACTACCAACCACAAACCAGGCTGATCTGATTAACGCAGCAGGTACAGGTGCTTGCCACTAAGACCGACGATTTAAATTTGATTCCAGGGAACCATGTGGTATAAGCAAAGAACTGACTCCTACAAGCTGTCCTTAGACCTCCACACACATGCCATCTCACACACACACACACACACACACACACACACACACACACACACACACACACAAAGAAATGAAATATAAAAAGGTTTAAAGTCAGTTCATACACATTTACCTTAACACTAGGTCTTGGTTAAATATTAGAATAGGTAAAGATTAACAAGAATGCATTAATGAAATAAAGGCAAATGGCATAATTTAGATTTAAATTCACAGAGTCTCTCTCACACAGAGAGAATGCAAAAGCAGAAAGACTATGAAGGAGAAGGCAGAGATCTAAAGGTAGGGGAAAGGTGAACAAAAGAGCAATAGAGGAAATGAAAAATAAGTTTTCTTCCATATGCTGAACCGAGGTTTAACAATATGTACACAAACACATACACGTGACATAAAATCAGAAGGAGGTCTATTTGACAGCGGAAGGGACCCAATAAGGAGATGGAGGAAGTGGGTGTGTTATGTTGGGGGGGGGGAACAAGTATGACAGAGCATAATGCTATATACATCAAAATGTCGTAAGAACCCATTATTTTATAAGTGAACTAAAAATGAGATAAGGACACATTAAAATACTTCACTAAATATAGGTGTGTTTCTTCTACAAACCTCTGTTCTTTGGACGTTTGTTCTTTAATGAAATAATGTTTTAAACAAAAGAAAGCAAATGTGACCATGGGAATCCACGCAAATCCTTCCAGGAGTGAAGAGGGCCAGGTCCCACCTAACTGACTGACAGCACACGGTCCTTTCACAGTGCCACTCTGCTCAACATTAGGAGTGGTAGCAAAAAAAAAAAAAAAAAGCTCATTCCTCAATTTCCTCTTCCAGCCCAGCCTCCTGCAGGCCTCCGCAGGGACTTCCAGGTGAGCGGCTGGCACTGCCCATCTCGCTGGCTTTTGCAGGCTCTTGTCAGCTCCCTCCTATTCACTTTTCTTGCCTAGCTCATGAAATTCACCAACAATTGATCAAATCCAATGGTCAATTTTCAACCTTCATCTTATTTGCCTTATTGGCCACACCGACAGTGTTAAAACGTCTTCCCCTTGACTTCAAGACACTACATTCTTGGCCCTCCCACCTCAGCTTCCACTCATCATGCCATGATGCTGAAAGTCCTTGGTCCCAATTCTTGGATCAGATCTCCTGTCTATATTCTCTCTCCCCAAACTGTTGGAAGTAGTCTGGAGTACTCTATACTGAATGTTCTAGGCATTTGTTTTTAAGGAATTGTTGGAGATGGTAAGGGAAATAAAACCTATGTTGGACAACCTTGCTTTCAATCAACATGTATCAGACTGTTCTCCAAAACGTTTCCCCTAACGCTCAAGTGATAAGCACATGTGGGGGAACCAGAGAAACACCTTTAATATGCTAACATCCATCGTGACTCCTCTGGAACAAGTTAGCTGACAACCAGGACACAACCCTGAGAAGAGCATCGATCAGGTCTGCGAGGACAGTTTTCTTACCGCCCTCCCCACCGTGATACCGAGGAGGACCACAGTCCCATAAATAACAGTTAGCTCATCTTCCTTCCACAAAAATTAAGCGAGAGAAGTAGCAATGGTGAAACAGGCTCCAACAACCAGCCTGCCGCTTTTAAAAACAGCCATTTTTAAGGTGGCTCAATGGGTAAAGGTGCTTGCCACCAAGTCTGACAAAGAGGGTTCTATCTCCAGAACCCACATGGTAGAAGGAGAGAATCAACTCCCAGACTTCTATCCATGTTCCGTGGTGTGTGTGTGTGTGTGCGCGCGCACACACACACACAGAGAGAGAGAGAGAGAGAGAGAGAGAGAGAGAGAGAGAGAGAGAGAGGAGAGAGAGACAGAGACAGAGACAGAGATATTAAAACAGCTAGAGCGCTGAAGCACGTAACAACACTATATTCACTGTAACTATTGACACACTCTTCAGGCCTCCAGTAGGCTTCATATACAGACACACTCTCAAAAAAGCACTTCTCAAAAGTAGAAATAAAGTAAACCTACTGAGGATTTCCAGTTGGTCCCAGGTTGATGTTCTGTGAGGTAGAATGTGGCTATTTAGTGAGAGAAAAACAGTACAGTCATTAGTGTCAATCATTATCCACCAATGGATGCTTTGACATAAAATGATGTAAGTACCATGGACAGTAACAGATGTTAAAGAAGTCTAAAGTCCTAATTCTTGAAATATAATCAATATAAGCAGTCGATTTTATCATGGTAACTTTTGAGAGCTGTTGCAAGGAAAAGAACAAGCCAGAAATGACACCCAGGAGTTAGAAAATGGATAAAGTCAACAGACAAAGCTGCTTAGGAGACAAACACGGAAACACACTTTACTATGAGGAATCATTTTTACATTTAAATGCTAGTTACTATGCCTGATTGTTTTTCAGTATTAAAGGAAAATTTAAAGCCAGGATGATGGTAATAGTGACTATGAATATAGATATTCTTGAGTGAGGATGGAGGCCGGAGATTGACTGCACCTTCTTCTGTCACTCCCCATTTTACATTTTAAAGACGGTCTTTCTGAGCCTGGAGCATTCAGTCAGAATGGCTGGCCGGTGAGCACTGGGTCTGTCTCCACCCCGGTGCTGGAGCTTTGCTACCATAACTCAACTCTCCTCTGGGTACCAAGGATCCAAACTCAGGTACACCCACTGGCAAGTTGATGTCTCTCAGCCCCTGGTAGAATTATCTCTAAATACAACAGGATTTTCTCTGATCCTAGAAGTAAATAGCTCCAAAATTGTAGGCCCAGTAAAATTAAAGACCAGGATCAACTTAGCTGCAAATCCTTAATCACCTACTACAACACAAAGCAATTTAACTCCAAAAGATCTTAGTTCAGTCATAGCTCGAACTCAACTGACAATTCCACAAGGTGGGTTCAGTGACCCTGTGACAGGAAGAATCTGTTTGCTCTCGAGGTACAAGGATCAAAGGAGGTCCTCTGACACAACCCTAATTTATTTCCTACATAATACCTCGATATGAAAAACTCACACAATACATTTTCAATTCCCAGGAGAGAAATACATGAATCCTAACAGTATAACTCAAGGCTAATCAATCTGAAATGAGATTTGCTGTGGTTTCATTTAACATTTGATTAAACTCTTAGGATTAAATAATATTGTTTTACAGAATCTGATAACTCTAAAATAAATTCATACACTGATCCTCTTAGCCTATGTTCTTTTCACTGGCAAACTTCTTTAAAAAGGATTTTTCTTACAAAGTGAGGATTAAACAAAATGGACAATTTATTCCCTGGTTTCTAATAATACATAGCTAATATTTACTACTTGGCAATGAGTTTTCCTGAGGAGCATGTCCCTGAAAGGGTGACAATTAGTCAAATGTAAATTAGACAGTATTTCACGGTCCCTATTGTTGAGATGATATCCAATTACTGCACTGACAGAAAAGTAAAATTTATTGACAACTAATTGAGATTCTGCTTCTTGATTTCCCTTGACTTACATCTTTCTCGTTAAATGAAGGGAGTGATGGAGCACTGGGCTCATGGCTCAATGGTTAAGAGCACCGGCTGCTCTTCCAGAGGACCCGGGTGCATTTCCCAGCATCCACAGGGCAGTTCACAATCATCTCTAACTTTAGTTCCAGGGCATCTGACACCATTTTGGACTCTGTAGGCTCCACATACATGTGGCACACAGACATGCGTACAGGCAAACCGCCCATACGTATATTAAATAGTCTTTAAAACGAATAAACAAAATAAGATAAGGGGTCTTAGGTCTGGTGAGATGGCTCAGTAAAGACGCTTGCTGCCAAACCTGACATCCTGAGTCTGATCCGCAGGACTCACGGGGCAGAAGGAGAGAACCCTCTTCCCAAAGTTGTACATGCCACGGCACCTGTCCCACCCCAAATTTCCTTAAAGCCACCGTTCCTAAAAATAAACTAAAGGGGTTTAGTTCTAGACACTTGCAAGCTCTCTTCTAGCTATGAACTTCAACTGGTTAGTTAAAAGTCCTTAGTAATTAGGCTGGTGAGACAGCTAAGCAGGGCAGAAAAAGGCACTCGCCACCAAGCCTGATGAGCTGAGTTTGATTCCCCGGAGACCCATTTGGTGGAAGGAGAGAATCAACTCCCACAAATTCACCTCTGACCTCCACACTTGTTCTATGTAGTCTCAATATTAAGAGTAACCTGCATTACACTTTTCACTATGAAAATACAAATCTTTACATATTTTGTAAGAGACAGAGATTGGGGGCTGGGGAGACGGCCAGTAGTTAAGGCACTTGCCATGCAAGCAAGAGGACCAGCGTCTGGATCCACAGAACCCACATACATGTCAGGTGGCCATGTGGCTCGCCTGTAATTCCAGCCTCGACAGTGGAGATGGGGATCCCCAGCAAGACAGCAAGATTAGGCATGTTGCTGAGGTACAGGTCAGACCCTGCTCCACGCTAAGAGCACTGCAGAAGATTCCCAGTATCAACCTTGGGCCTCCACACACACATGAACCTCCACACACATGAACCATACAGCAGCACACACATACACATGGGAAGAAAAGGGGCGGGAATGGTCCGTGAATGGTGCAACACTGTTTCTAGATGTTGTGCAGTGTAGAAAGAGTAGCACAGATATGGATACTTTGTTCTGAATCAATGCGGGTTTTAGGTAAGACTGCTGCTCTGCGGTCGCTAGCCTGCTAAGAAGCTCGGCACCCCTGCTACCTTCGGAGCATTTCTTTCATCCTCATCTTCAGATGGATCCGACTGATGTCTGGGGCTGTCCATTTGAAGGAACGCTCTGACATCTGGACTGAAAACAAAGATTACCCTATTACTTTCACAGCATGTGTGCAGCCCGCCCGTCTCCCTTTAAAAAGGAAACGGAAATAGAAACCACCACATTAGCATCTGTAGCAAGGAAACTACAAGATGCATTATCCATTATTGCAACAGGAATAAGGAAGTTCTGCTTTTAAAAGGAGGGAACACAATGGGGGAGCAGACAAAGATACAGAGGGAGCACTGATGAGGTAATCCAAACAGAAACTGATTCTGAGATGAACACCACATTCATTAACTAACCCCGACTTCCCTCAGTGACCTGAGAGTTTTGAGATGAAATCAACCCTTTGTCCTTGACTTGTTTTGTATCACAGCGTTCTGTCACAGCAAGAGAGACCCAGCTAAGACGTCACACAAGTGCAAAACAAAGGGAGAGTATGAGTTGAAGGCAAGGCAGATGAACAGCACTAGGAGAATGGGCTGTAGGAAAAGTGCACACGTGGTAATATTTCACAGAAAGTACAGACTCTTCCTGAGGTTTAATCAAGGCTCCTGGGTTTGGTTTCACTGTCCCTTGAGAAGAAATCAAAAGTACTTACTGATTATAAAGCTCTGGATACCTGACCAAGTTCTGAATGAACTCATTCAGCCCCGCTCTTCTTTGTTTAATAAAATCTGGAAGAGAGACGCACACCAGCAGTCCTATTTCTGTCAGCCTACCAATTACCACAAAACATTTATGGAAGAACACATAAGCCATGAACTGTGTTTAGGAAGCGAGTCCATAACTGGCATAAGCTATTGATGGAGGAATAAATGCTTGAATACAGAAGATCTGCACACGCAACCTGAACTCGGACGAGGGCTTACAAAGCTTCAGAACCCACAGCCTCACTGTCAGAGGCCAGGAGTGGAGTCAATGGCCACAGTCCTTACGATTCTAGGAGGTGAGTGTCTTGACACTAGAAGTTGCCTCTTACTGGAGAACCATTTATTATCTATCCTTAGCACATCGTGTAGGTATCTTAGCAGAGAAGAAGACAATGCACCATGGACAAATCAGGTGTATCCCCAGTGCATGCCTGAGGCAGGGGGATCACTAGTTGGAGGCCAGTCTGGGCGACACAGCAAGATTCATCTCAAAAGAACAAAAAAGTTCTGAACGTTTATAGTCTTCAACGAACCCACCACCCACGTCTCCAGATTTCACCCAGAGCTCAGCAGTCAGCCCATGAAGCTTTTGCTTACCTGGGTCAAAATTATCACCGAATATTCTCTTGGCAGGAATCTTCAGAGCCATGGCAGGAAACTGTTTCTTCAACTGAATATAAAAACAGCATTCTGTGAGCTGATTACTAAATCTATTTATGTCTGCACAATACAATATGACCTTAAGGAAAATTTATAGGGTATATTTTAAGTAAGACATGGCATACAATACTAATATACATAAATACAATGCCATAGACTGACTAATAATCCTATTTTGTCCCATAAATTGTTTAGTATGTATGTGACATTACACAGGTTACTTAACATCCCTGTGCCAGGGTTTATCATGTCTGTAAAATTGGTTGGCTAACTAAGCATCCTGTTGTGCAGTTAAAAGAGGTAAATTCTTTCAGCACTTAGATTGGAAATGGTACTTTAGGTTCTGCAGGAGCTACTCACCTTTTACCTCAACAAACATGCTCGTCGTGGTCTAGGTCTACAGCAACAGCTTTTCAGAGAATTCAAAGTGAATTCATTTTGCTATCAATACTCTCAACTCCAGCTTTCTTGGTTTTAGTATCTAATATATTTCTTTACTAGATTTGTTTGAGGGAAGATTGACCTTTATTGAAGGGTCATTTTCTATCCTGAACATTTATTGTATATTGATAGAAATTAAACAAGGGGCAGTCCAGATGTTAGCTTGCAAGAGAAAATCCACACATATACAAAGTACAGATCTAACTGGCAACTAACAGGAAATACAAATAATAAAAAAATGTACTAACTATTGCATGCTACAGGCAGCAAATTCCAGACTAAAAGAGGGAAAAACAAATGGTACCCCCTAAAACAAATACACAAATTATAAAGACACATAGCAGACATATCAGCTGGTCACATAAAGAGACAGGACATTTGATACCAAGGAAGCAATGTCTTTTATCTTTAGATGTGACAGTGATACTGTATTTTTAGCAATTTTTATCTTTTAAATAAAATTATATTAAAATATTTACAAGTTAAATGGCATGTGAGGATTTGTACCAAAATTACAATGGGCTGGTTCATAACATGAAACAAACAGCCTTGTAGCAGTAATTAAAGATGGTGACAGTACTTTATTAGTTGTTGTTTTTTATTTTATTTATTTGTTCGTTTATTTATTTGAGACAGGGTTTCTCTATGCAACAGTCCTGGCTGTCCTGGAACTCACTCACTCTGAAGACCAGGCTGGCCTTGAACTCAGAGATCTGCCTGCCTCTGCCTCCTAAATTCTGGGATCAAAGGCGTGTGGCACCAACACCCAGCAGTATTTTATTATTTTCTTGTTTATATTAATGCAATTAATTATATTAATGCAATTACTAATGCCTGTTAGACAATTTCTACTAATTCAAGTTAAAAATTACAAACTATGCTCCATAAAACATATTTAGGCTGACGATAAAAATATTCACAAATTGAAAATTTTATTTTTTGTCTCTTTTATTGTAATGAAGGCAAAGAGTTTGTGCTTTCAAATTCAGGAAATGGAGGCTCAGCCAGGCTCCTGTGGTTTCAAATAAAACAACTATTGTTTATGTGCTGGCAAGAGGCAGAATTTGAAACATCCACAGAAAAGACATATGTAAGAAGAAAAACTATCAAATAAAAAATATGAAGAAGATGAGAGAAATTGTGGCAAGATGTGTGTCTGGGGCTGTAAAGAGAAACAACTGTTGAATTCTCATCCAGCTCCCCAAATAATTAAAAAAAAAAAAAAAAAAAAAAAACTACTGGAAAGATTTAAAGTCTAATCCCACACAATTTTCTAGAGCTGCCCAGTATGCTACTCATTATATGTATTGGGAGATCAATATCTTTTATGGCACAAGAGAACTAAAAACTTACACTTGGGAGTTGGAGGTACAATTGCTTTTTGTTTACGTTTTTGTTTTCTGTAACTGAGACAAAGCTTGGGACTCAGGGCTGTTCTACTCCAGGCTTCCGCAGCGACTGAATCAAGAGGCATGGTTTGAGCATCTCAAGACTTTTCCAACAGTGTCTCCCACCAGAGTCAGCACCTGGCAGAATCCGGCCGGACGCCATTCAACGACCTCGCTATCTCATCACATACGTTAAAAACTACGTGCAGCTGTAGGTGCTAGATTATGAACTATTTAATAGCTGAATTATGAATAAAACTGGCTTCAGTAACCTAGATAACTAATCGTCTCTTAGATTTCGAACTCTTGGTGGACAGTTGGAAAGGCAAGGTTCATTTCAATGTGTTAGTACTTGAAACCCAGAACTGACAACTAAAAATGACATGGATAACGAGTGTAGCGGACACTTCGAGAGCTAAGACTTGAAGACCCGAACCAAAACTGCCTTGATGGATACCGTTATTACTTTAGCAGAGATATTTGTGTCTAATGTCATCGGACACCGAAATGTCCATGAGCTATTCATCTGTGTCTCACTGTTCACGTGGAACTGTCTTTCCAACATTTTACATAAAGACTGTAAGCTAAGATGCCTTTGAAGAATCCCTTTCATTTTTTTTTTTTTTTTTTTTTTTGGCTTGGTAATTTCTATTGATTTACTCAGTCAAATAAATTTCTCAGCACCTGGGATTTTTCTGAAGTATTTAGCTTTAAATAGAAATGCAGTTCTCCAGGCAGTGGTGGTGAAAGCATTTAGTCCCTGCACCTGGGAGGCAGAGGCAGGCGGATCTCTGTGAGTTCAAGACCAGCCTGGTCTACAGAGTGAGTTCCAGGACATCCAGGGCTACACACAGAAACCCTGTTTCTCTCTCTCTCTCTCTCTCTCTCACACACACACACCACCACCACCACCACCACCACCACCACCACCACCACCACCAAAAAAAGGAAGGAAGGATGGATGGACGAACATGGTCTCTTACAGTATTGTAAAGTTTGTCAAATTCTGCATATCTCCTGAAGACAAACCACTCACTTCTGCCCACAGAGACTAGAACTTTATAAACCTGTGGGGAAAAAAAAAAGATATAATTTAACAAACTTTTATTGAAAGAAACCATTGGCTATTTAAGTACATAAAAACTTTCTATTCACGAAACTGGTAACTGTTTACATGTTCCTCCAAGATCGAAACAAACACACTAGGTAAAGCCCACATTTCATCTTGTCAATTTTTGTTGTTGTTCTGGCAATATTAACTATTCTTTACTTTTGGATAATTTAACCCCTGACTTTTAAACTTTATGTAAATACCTTCTTTGTAACAAGCTTTAAACACACACACACACACACACACACAAAATAATGCAAACTATAACCCTGATTTGCTCATCACAAGGAACTCAAGAAAAAATCATTTGACTATGTAGCCAGTAAAATACAGTATTTTATTCACTCCAGTAAAATACAGAATTATACTGTCAAGAACTTTCTATTAGTTTCAGAGAATAAGCATGGATATATATGTGTGTGCTCAGTATCAGAGCTACTGAATTCTAACACTGCCTCACATTTTCTAAGAATAAAAAATTACACACTTAACTGATGCTATTTTCTTACTTATCCATTCACCAGGGCCTTGAAATTACAAAGTACTTTCAGAAGCAATGCCTGGCACACAGTAAACACTAATCTCATTCTCCTTTTCTTCCAGACACAGTATTTTTCAAAATAACACAGTATTTTTCAAATACATACCATATCCTCACATTTTCCTAATGCCATCGTACAAATGTATCTGGTTTATTTACCTACAGCCTCATTTAGTCACAAGCAATAATCCTATGAAGCAAACAGAATTATTATCCTACTAGATGTGAGAAAATGCCAGCCAAATGTTGATTCGCTTAGTCAAAATATCGTACAACTTTGACTAAAAGCTGTATCATTTCTTCCCTCCTGCATACCAGAAGTGGCATTAAATCACCAGCAGGTACAGAATTAACTTTCATAATTCAGTCCAAAGATAGCCTCAGACTACAACTCCACATTCTATAATGATTTATGAGGACAGAGAATCTCTGAAGCAAAACCCACACACGAACACACACACACACACACACACACACACACACACACACACACACACGCACACACACGCACACACATACACACACACACACACAGTCATACACACACACACACACACGCACACACATACACACACACGCACACACATACACACACACACACACACGCACACACATACACACACAGAGTCATACACACACACACACACACGAACACACACACACACACACAGAGTCATACACACACACACACACACACGCACACACATACACACACACACACACACACACGTGCAAGCGCGCGCGCGCACACACACACGTTTTAACAACAAAAAGTGACTGGGTAAAACCAAAAGAAACTTTCAAATTACAAGAATATTTTATAAGATTCTTAGTATTTTATCTTTTATGAGTAAGAGTGCCTGCACACATATCTGTGCACTGTGTGCAGTGCCCTTGGAGGCTATATAAAGGGCACCGGATCTTCCAGAACTGCAGCTGAAGATGGCTGTGAGCCACCATGTTGGTGCTGGGAGTTGAACCCAGGCCCTATGGAAGAATAGCCAGTGTTCCCAACCTCTGAGCCATCTCGACAGCCAGGAAACTCTTATTAAACCTACACTATCTCTATTTTAGGGTCTGGTGACACAACACTGAGGGCAGTGACCTTGCATTCTAGCAGGCAAGGAATCCATAAAAAGACAAATGTATTAGTGAAAATGGCAATTAAGTAGGGCAAGCAGGACAGAAAATGAAAGGGGTAGCAGGGTGAAGTGTGAAGGTGCTATTTTGTATTTTAAGTGGTTGCATACGCACAAAGCCTCCAATCAGGAAAAATCTGGGCATCTGAAGGAAGTAAATGAACATGACTTTCACAGGGGCTCTGAAAAACCAGGGTACAGCACAGAAGTACCAGGCTGAGGCCTCCTGACTCCCTTCACATATGTGTGGAAGTATCTGTCTCTCCTTGAAAAGCAAAGGGAAGCTGACTCAATCCACTGCCCACACGGCAGACATTCAGGCAAAGTCCCTGAAAACACAACAGCCCAAAGGTAGGAACAAAGAGAAAAAGAAAGAATGTATTACTACACTCTCTATACTATGCAAGACATTATAGTCCTTGCTGACCTTTAAGGTGGCATTGCTAAAAATACACTTACATTAACAAGCGTGTACTGTTTTAAGATGCTGTTGTCAAAACACACATTCTCTCTCTCACACACACACACACACACAGACACACACAAACACACACAAAGAAAATAAAAACAATTGAAAAGACTGCCTGTGCAATCATGGAGACAGAGTTCTGATTATAGAACTCTGTAGCAGGCTGTGTTCTGCACACATCTATAATCCAAGCTCTGAGAGAAGGCAGAGATAGGTTTGCTTTTGGTAATTCGGCTTTTAGTAACCAAGAAAACATGAGCCCCAGGTCGAGGAGAGACCTTGCCTCTAAGGACTAGGCATAGAGTGACAGAGAAGGAAAACTGAGGATACCCGACTACTACTTCTGTCCTCTACTAGCCCATATGTGTATGTGTTCATACTACATGAACACATACACATGCAAATAAAGATTTTAAAGAGCTTATTTCCAGTAATAGTCACTGATAGCTCTACAAGCGCATACTCATTGTACCTATTGTTTATAAAACCCTCCAGCAAATACTGTGGCACTAAAAAACAAAATAGGAAATCTCTTCTTCACCTTTAAGGTGAAAAAAAAAAAAAAAAAGAGGAAAAATGGGGAAACATTTTGAAAATGTGGTGGAAAGTAACTAAATGCCATAAGCCACTATGATAATTTCCAGACAGGAGTCCTTAACATGGACTCAAGGCCTTCAGGAGTCTACAACACTTGACAAAGCTAACAGTGCACGGACAGTGTCTATATACATACATCTGACAAGAGGGTGTGCGATTTCATAAAGTTCTCCAAACGCACAGGTAAACAGGCACAAAAAAAAAGGGACAAGGACTGTTACAGTAGCCCGAGAGGGCTTTGGGGACAGCTCAGTCAAAAGAAGTAAACCCTGGGCGTGTGGAGGCGGGGCGGATTCCTGGCTGCAGAAGAACGCTGGGGAAGTGGAGGCATTCGCTGTGCTTACTCTCAAACGCCCTGCTACACTCACCGTGAACCTCTTCTTTTTCTCTCGGTGCTCGTCGGAGCTGGGGATGCTGACGCTTGGGCAGCTCTCCTTGCAGTCCATGGTACAATCGCTCTGCATTTAATCTCTTGAAGGACACAGAAACTAAATCTGAACTTTCGAAGTCCTCAGCAGAGGGCAAATACAATGAACTAATCCAAAGTATGAAACCTCCTGATGTAATGTTCAAACTCCATCATGGAACCTTAAACAACAAGAACAAAACACAATTAGCAAACCAATTAAAAACAACATTATGGGGCCACAGAAACAGCTCAGCAGTCAAGAGAGCTGGCTGTTCTTCACACCAGTTTGGCTCTTTGGAAGACCAGAGTTCCCAGCACAAATAGCAGAGTTCCCAGGACTCACAACTTCCTGTATCTCCAGCTCCAGAGTATCTGGTGCCCTCATCTGGCCTTTGAGGACAATTGTGTGTGCCATATACTCGCGCGCGCACGCACACACACTACAACATAATACACACATGTATGTATGTATGCATGCATGTATGTATGTATGTATGGATGCATGCATGCATGCTTCACCCCAGAGATGCAGGGATAGTTCAATACATAACAAACAGTAAATGTAATCAACCATATAAACAAACCGGAAAGAAATACAAAACAAAAACCCCCAACATGATCATATCATTAGATGCCGAAAAGGCCTTTGACAAAATCCACCCCCCTTCATGATAAAATTCCTGGAGAATAGGGATACAAAGGGCATACTAAAACATAATAAAGGCAATCTACAGAAAGCTTATAGCCAACATTAAATTAAATGGAGAGAAACTCAAAGCAATTCCACTAAAATCAGGACTAACTCAGGCTGTCCACTCTCTCCACATCTATTTAATACAGTACTGTATTGAAAAGAGCAATATGACAACTCAAGGTGACCAGGGGGATAGAAATTGAAAAAGAAATAAAAGAAAGCCAGGTGGTGGTGGTGCACACCTCTAATCCCAGCACTTAGGAGGCAGAGGCAGGCGGATCTCAGTGAATTCGAGGCCAGCCTGGTCTACAAAGGTAGTTCCAGGACAGCCAGGGCTGTTACACAGAGAAATCCTGTCTTGAAAAACTACTTTTATTTACAGAGACATGAAAGTTTACATAAGTGACCCTAGAAATTCCATCAGAAAACCTTTAGTGAAGTGGCAGGATACAGTATTAATCTTTTTTAAAAAATCAGTTTCATATATATATATATATATATATATATATATATATATATATATACACATATATATATATATACATACACACAATGTCAGACAAAGAAACCAGGGAATCCATACCCTTCACAATAGTCTCAAATAATACAAAGTATCTTAGGGTAATTCTAACCAAGCAAGTAAAAGACTTGTATGACAAGACCTTCAAGTCTTTGAAGAAAGAATATGAAGAAGACATCAGAAGATGGAAGGCTTTCCCATGTGGGTTCCTTGGTTTTTTATGACAATGAGACATGTCTGCTCCTGTCAGTACTAATCCACTACAGAGACAATGACGAGCACTGTAGAAACTCCACATGGAATTTACTTTCTTTGTGACAAAGATAAGCCACTGGGCAACAAAGTGCCCTTGCTTCAACTGCTGACAGTGCTGTCCAAACTGGACAAGCAGGGCACCGAACAAAGTGATTTCCAAACCTTGCCAAGACAAGGCAGGACAGTCCTTCAAAAACTGCTTCACGGAAAAGTCTGTCAAATGTTCTGGGCCGAGCGGCTGAAGATGGATGCCCCAATATTAGAAGAACCTTGGGTGACTGTCCAGGCAGCCAGCTGTTTTTGTCATTTCTCACATTTTTTAAGTCGCTTGCTTGCTCTTCCTGCTTACCCAGTTAATATTATTTCCTTCTTGGGTCTGTGAGGGAGTTGAAGACTAGATAGTATAGTTATAGTTTTCATTGTTTACCAGACTCAGAAAAGAAACTCACTAAAGAGGTGTAAAGTGTAAAAGGTTGAGAGACATTAAAGGATAATTTGATAATGCAAATTAGAATAGGAAATGAGCGAGATACAACCTTTTGGACTCACCAAGATAGGATAGATATGGACTGTTTTCTCTGAATTTGTCAAATGCAAATGGACTGGACATTGTTTATATATTTATTGCCTGTATATTATATTTATGTAACTGCATATAATTTTTCTTATATTAGTTGTATCTTTCTTTTTTATTCTAGACAAAAAAAAAAAGAAAAATGTGGTAATATTTTATTTATGATCTAACAAATTAAGTTTGCCTGAAGAGCAGAGTGCAAAGCTAGCCACTAGTTAGCCACAGAGGTAGATGCAGTAGTGGGCACACCTTTAATTGCAGGACTCAGGAGACAGGCAGATGGATCTCTGTGAGCTCAAGGTCACCCTGGGCTACAGGAAAGTAAAATCAGTCTAAAAGGGTAACAGAGTTCACACCTTTGATCCTAGCACTAGGGAGGTGGAGACAGGAGTGATATGGCTGGGTGGAGAGGGCAGCTCACAGCTTTGCAGTCTGAGGTCTGATGGAGACAGATGCAGTCGGATTCAATCTGAGGATTCGTAGAGACAGGATCACCCTCTCACTCTGAGATAGAGGTAGGAGCTAGTGGCTGGCTGCTTTGTATTTCTGATCTTCAGCTTGAACCCCGATATCTGGGTTTTTATTATTCATGCTCCACTCCCATGCTCATGGATAGGTAGGATCAACATAGTAAAAATGGCCAATTTACCAAAAGCAATCTACAGGTTCAATGCAGTCTCCGTCAAACTTCCAACACAATTCTTCACAGCTTCATATGGAAATAGAATTCTCAGCTTCATATGGAAACACAAACTACCCAGGGTAGTTAAAACAATTTTTAACAATAAAAAAACCACTGGAGGTATCACCATCCCTGATTTCAAGCTGTACAACAGAAATACAGTAATAAGAAAAAGAAAACAAAAACAAAAAAGAAAAACAAAAAGCAGCACGGTACTGGCATAAAAATAGACATGTTGATCAATGAACTGAAGACACAGACATAAATCCACACACTTATGGACACTTGATCTTTGATAAAATGCCAGAAATGCACACTGAAAAAAGAAGCCAGTACCTTCAACAAATAGTGCCAATTAAACTGAATGTCTGCATGTAGAAGGATACAAATAGAGCCATATTTATCACCATTCAACTACAAATGGATCAGAAAGACCAAAATATAAAACCAGACATGTTGAACCTGATGGAAGAGAAAGTGGGGGGGTAGCCTTAAATGCACTGGCACAGGGGAAGACTTTACTAACAGAACAGACACTAAGTTCAACAGTAACAAATGGAACTTCGTGAAACAAGAAGCTTCTGCTCAGCAAATGACTCCACCATTTGGACAAAGCAGCAGCCTACAGATGGAGTTTTTTTTTCTCTTCTTCTTCCAACTCCACATCCAAAAGAGGACTAATACCTTAAATACACAAAGAACTCAAGAAACTAGGTATCAAAAACAAATAATCCAATTTTTAAAGTGGGGTACAGATCTAAACAGAGAATTCTAAAGAGGGGGAACTCAAATGGCTGAGAAACACTTAAGGAAATGTTTGACATCCTTAGCCATCAGGGAAGTGCAAATTAAAACTCTGACATTCCATCTCACACCTGTCACAATGGCTAAGACCAAAAACACAGATGAGAGTTTATGTTGGAGAGAATGTGGAGCCAGGGGGACGCTCCTCCATTGCTGGTGGGAGTGCAAACTTGCACAGCCGCTATGGAAATCAGTGTGGTGGTTCCTTAGACAGATGGGCATCAGTCTACTTCAAGATTCAGCTACACCACTCCTGGGCATCTACCCAAAGGATACTTCATCCCACCACAGAAACACATGCCCAATCACGTTCACCGCTACTCTAGTTATAATAGCCAGAAATTGGACACAACGTAGATATCCCTCAACAGAAGAACGGATAAAGAAAATGTGGTGCATTCACACATTGGAGTATCACTCGGTTGTGAAAATGACATCATGAAATTTGCAGGCAAATGGGTGGAATTAAGAGGAAAAACAAATCCTGCATAAGGTAACCCAGGCCCAAAACCATAAATATGGTATGTATTTGCATACGTGAATACTAGCCATTAAATAAATGGTTGCCAATCTACGATCTGTACACCCAAAAGAGGATAGTTATAGAGGAAGGGACTGGGGGAAGGGGCGTCATGGACCTTCCTGAGAGGGGGAAATGGAACAGATTTTATGGGTGGACTGGGGGTGGGGTGGAGCTGATGGGTACGGGAGGATCAGGGAGTGCAGGGAGAGACGGCTAGAACTGAGGGGCACTTGGGGGTGATATGGAAATCTAGTGCAGTGGACATTTCCTAAACTATAAAAGGTCGATAATGAGGGAAATGGAGTTCCAGCTGGCCACTTCTTGTCACCAAACGAAGCTTCGGGTACTGGTACTGGGTTACACTCAATTGAGTTAGGGGCCAATGGGACTTGGAAATCCCCAAACAACCCAGGCTGCTGCCAAGACGGAAGGTTGCTCTCCACAAACTGACAGCAAGGCCTACTGCTGAAGACAACACTCACACAACTTACTGCACGGAGCCATCAATCTGGTGCCCACACAGAACCTTCCTGTGTTCCAGTGCCTTTAGTATGGGGAAATACTCTGCAGGCTACCAAAAGAGAAACGTAAACACCAAACCAGCCACAAACCCTCTGATCTACAGTCTCCCTGCCTGCACGGCATGCAATGGTGGCACCGAATTTGTGTGGGGGAGGGACCAACCGATGTCTGATGTGACTTAAGGGCCACCCCACGAGGTGGGACCATACCCAACACTGTTCGGGTGACCGAGGAACGGAGGCCAGAAACTTAGGGTAAAACCCAATACTACTGGTCAAAAACAAACAAAAAAGCATGTAGTGATAAATAAAAAACGACTCCTAAAAATACTCTGCTACATTCACAACCAGTGCCCTGCTCAGCCATCATCAGATGGGAACAAATACAGAGACCCACAGCCAGACATGAAGGGAGAGACTTCAGAACACACACTTCTAAACAGGACATCTCCATCAAGTCTCTCTCCTCAGAGCTCAAGGAAACCTGAGGAAGAGGAGGAGGAAGAGTGTGGGAACCAGAGATGAGACACCAGGAGAACAAGGCCCTCTAAGCCAACCGAGCGAAGCTCACATGAGCTCACGGAGACTGAAGCAGGAGCGCAGGGCTGCCAGGGTCCGCACCAGGGCCGCCAGGGTCTGCACCAGGTCCTCTGAGTTTATATTACAGCTTCAGTTTAGGATTTCTATAGGATTTCTGAGTGAGGGAACGAGTGGGGGCTTCTCTTGGGGGCTCCTTTCCTCTTGTTGGCTTGCCTTGTTCAACTTCAATGTGATGGTTTTTTGTTTTATGATATTATATTGTGTTGTGTCTGGCTGTTCTAAGATAACAGCCTGTTCTTTTTTCTAAGGAGAAGCAGAAAGGGAGGAGATCCGGATGGAAGAGGAGGCGAGGAGAAATTGGAAGGCGTAGAGGGAGGGGAAACTGCAATCCAGATATACTGATTGATAAAAGAATTCAATTTTAGTAAAAGGGGAAGAGATATTAAAAAACTGGGATGCACATTAATTAGTGATAGCCCTTCTAAGGAGGGAGAAGATGAACAGTGGCATGCCGTGTCACAGGATGTGTGCAGATGGGTGACAGAGTACTAGAAATTCAAGTGGCTGACGAGACTGGGGTTACTTCCAGCTGTCTATGAAGGTTTGACAAAGCACGTGACTAGTTGAATCTGGCTGCTTTATAGTCTTTAATTTCCTATAGCTGCCAGCAGGTAGGACTAAGAATAAAGGCCAGAATTTAATGGTAACCGGTGAAGAGCAATAAAACACACAGCCTTGCAGTCTGGGGTGCTAGCACCAGGGCACTTGCTACAAACATTTTGGATGACGGATGCAGCCAGCATTTGAGTGACTAGAGTGAGGCTCAGAACGATGGCCTCCGATCCCACTCAACTGAACTTTTTTTTCCATGCTCAATGAAGCTACCTGAACTCCCTGAGGGACATCCAGACATCCAGTGTCTCCCATCCCCATGTGAGCCTTTAAGTTGTTCCTCAAGGAGCCACCAAGTCCTCTCACTCTTGTTCTCACTGTTCTTCATTATCACATAACCCAACTGAGCTCACAGCGAAGTTTAAGACAAACTGAGAACACACTGAATTCAATGTAAGATCATCATGACCCATTTCAAGGCTACAAGCAGGGCTAGAGAGGTGGCTCAGTGATTAAAAGCACCGACTGCCCTTCCAAAGGACCCAGCTTCAATTCCCAGCATCCACATGGCAGCTCACAACTGTAACTGCAGTTCCAGGGGATCTGGCATCCTCACACAGGCATACATGCAGGTAAAACCTCAATGTACATTAAAAGGGGGGGGGAGGCCACAAGCATGCCCTGCTGATCTTCCTCCAAAGCCTTTCCCAGGAGTAGCCTACCGCCACCTCAGGGCATACAGCCACTGTAGACTGCCGAAAGGGAAAGACAAAACCCTTCCAAACATTACTGGACACCATCTCTGAACTGATACTAATCTCTGGGGACCCCAAATGTGCTCTACTAGTCAGAGTGGGGCTCCTAAAGATGGTAAGAGACCCTCGAATCTCAGTAGGTCCAAAGCAAGCACAGATCTATCTTGTGTCTATTTCCCTAGTCCTAGAATTTCATTAGAAGCATATATAAGAGTAACTAAGCAAATCCCCGGTAATGGATCCTTGTCTTGTCAAAAAAGCAAAGCAATGGCAGGAGAAAGAATCTGTGGGAACCCTGACAACTCTGGAGAGGAACAAGAGCTGCCGACCCTTCGAGTTCCTCAGCAGCTACTGCCGTTTGGCTTACAACCTTCCTCAGGACTGGCCACTCTATTCTCAGAGTCAGCAACAAAGAATACTCAGCCCCCATCCCTTTTGCGTTCAGAATCAGCATCACTATCAAAGAACTCATGAACCCCTATCATATCCCCACTTAAAACTGCCTGCTTACCCGGGCCAGAGCCAAAACAAATCTTGGAACATAACCATGGGTTGCCCAAATCTAACCAGGTGGTGCTAGGAATTCCAGAGGCAACCTGAGATGAGGTTATGTTGGGATGGTGACTGTTAGGAGGACCCCTGGTGGCAAGTATGGCTCGTGACCTGGCAGACATCCTTCCAACAGCATCAGTGGAGACGAGGAGATGCAGTTTGCTATCGCATGACAGAAACAGCAGTACCATCATTCACTGTCATCCCAGAGAGCTACATTTGCAACATCGTCATCATACGGCCCAGACTCTAGAGGGGCCATGATCCCGCTGACTCCACAGGCCAGCACACTGAGCCATGGCACTGATGACATTAGCTAAATTGGCCCCAGTGAAGAAGCAGCAGCCAACGCTCTGGATATCTGTGTAAGCCACAGAAACGGTGTATGGGATAAACGCCCCAGAAGCTCTGAGATCTGCTACAATGGCAGTTCCCTGGGGTGTCACTGCTGAGGCAGGATGTCCTGTCTCAAATGAAAGACTGCACTGCTTCCATTGAGAGATGAGCAAACAACCCAGACTTCACATCTGGATATGCTGTTTCTGACTTGCTCAGAAACCCAGAAGGCTGCCGGTTTTTATTCGACATTACTCTGTAAGGTAGCGTAATGATGAAAGCTGCCCTAGCCCCTGCCTGAGCAGCTGCCTCGTCACACTCTAACAGAGCTAGAAATGACACAGCAAGCGAGGATAGCTTAAGGCATCTCAGACAAGCATCAAGAGAAAGAGTAAGAGCTACTGGCCCTTAGGAATTGCCAGCAGCCACTGCCTGTTTGGTTCCCGGCTTGATACTCAGCCTGGGAAGAGATTGGACATTTCTCTGTGGATATCCAAGAGAATGAAAACGGGAACAGGAAATGAATGGGGTACTATTTGAGTCACCAAATCAAACTACTACATATGTACAGCAACATCCCACTTGGTATAGTAAAAGCAAAAATGATTCTGGGCAAATCTCGATGGACCAAGTATATGTGCAGTTGTAAGAGGTAGATTCCACTGGTAACCTTTAGCATTTAAACCCAGATGGTCTAAAGTTGGAGGTTTTATCCATCTATCACACTGCCTCCATGATACGTACAAACAGTTCGCAGTGTCCTACAGGAACAAATGGAGAAGACCTGTGAACGTTTTGTTTGCTTGTTTTCATTTTTCGGTTTGAGACAGGATTTTTCTATGTTGCCCAGGCTGGTCTTGAACTCCTGGGCTCAAGTGATCCTACTATCTCAGCGTACGTAGATGGGCCCACAGAAGCATGCCACCATGCCACCATGCCTTGTGAACTTACCTCTGAGTAGTCAAAAGTAGAATTAGGAAAAAGTAACATTAATTTTATTACGAATTTAATTTTCACTCTCATTCTTTTTGGTTTTCCGGACAGGTTTTCTGTACACTGTGAATGTGTATTAATCCCACTGGTTCATAATAAAAGCTGTCTGGCCTACGGCAAGGCAGGATAAGGCTAGGTGGAACAATGAAACGAGGGCTCAGATGAAGAGGGGCGGAGTCGGGAGATGAGGGCCAGATGCCAGCAGTCTGGTAAAGCCACATCCACGTGGCAACACGTAGATTAATAGAAATGTGTTCATTTAAATCTAAGAGCTAGTTAGCAGTAAGCCTGAGCAATCAGTAGAGTGCTTATAATTAATATAAGCCTGTGTGTGCTAATTTGGGATGTGGCTGCTGGCAGACAAGGCTCCTTTACAGGGTTTCTCTGGGCAGCCCTGGCTGTCCTGGAACTCACTCTGTACACCAGGCTGGCCTTGAACTCTCAAGGATCCACCTGCCTCTTCCTCCAAAGTATAGGGATTATAGGCGTGTGCCACCGCTGCCTGCCTTTAATTCTTATTTATTTCATAAAAGTCAAGCAATTAAAATTCTACAGAAGCATCCTCTGATCATACACTGAACAGAGTATAATGAAAAGAAAATTGACAAGGAAAAAATAAGCAAACAGACACCAGAACCGGGAAAGAACAAGACAAGCTACTTTGGTCACATGGGAATAAAAATGGGAAGTTCAATAGTATGTAGCTTTTCAGATAATAATAATAACAACAACAACAGTAACAGGAAAGGGACATGCCTTCACTCTGCCAGAAAAGCTGAAGACCATCCTGCAGCTGTTCTTGGGGGCAGCCGGCCTGCTCTGGCACATGGCTCCATTGCGACTAGGTCATTAGATGCCAACTCACTGCATAAAAACGAAGCTCACCATCCACCCCTCCCTTAGTTGTCTTACTGCTCTAGCTAAGACTTCAAACACTCCACTGAAGGCTGTGGAGACAGCAGACAGCCTTGCCGCGTCCCTGAATGTGGAAGCTGGAGGATGGGAAGTCTCTGAAGCGCTGGCTGCTGCTTTTGCACTCACGAACTCAAAGCAGCCTAGTTACATGCATAAGACCTGAACACGACCAAGCCAGTTGACTCTGCAATGTGGATGGGGTGGAACCCATGAGGCCCCACCCCGAGCCGAGGAGCTGTTGACAGCCGGTGGCTGTTTAGATAAGAGCCATTGTTCTTTGGTGGTATGGCCCTGATAGTCTGTCCAAACTCCAGTGGTCAGCCACAATCCATGTGTGTGTTAGGTAGCAATAATTGTAGTCAATGCATTATATATATTTTAAAAACACACACACACACACAAAAGCACAAGTATTTGGAAAGTCTGAGGAAAGATGGGGGTAGGGTGGTAAGAAGGAGGACATAGATATGATCAAAATATACTATATATATGAAATTCTCAATAAAGTTATTCAAAATTAAAAAGTAAGTATGAAGCAAAAGGATATCTTCTTTCTTTTTTGTTTATGAGACGGGGTTTCTTTGTGTAGCTCTGGCTGTCCTGTCCTTGTCTGTAGACCAGGCTGCCCTCTAATTCATAAAGATCTGTCTGCCTCTGCCTCCCCAGCGCTGGGATCAAAGGCGTGCGCCACCACCCGCCGGGCTATTTTAAAGATTTCACTTTGGATTATGTATATATGGGTGAAACCCTACACTAGAAATATGCCCAAATTCTGTGTTAAATTTGTGTTCATCTAAACAGTGCTTAAATATATGGACATTCATTTATGCTTTTAAAGCACCCTCCTTCCCCCCCCCCACCAGTCACGGTTTTCTTATCTGTCATATGCTAACGACTGTCCTGGACAACTCTGTTTCTGTTTGAGGAAAGACAAAAGTCTTTTCAGTAAAAAGACCAAATGTTCTTCTCCCTTTACCGCTACTCAAGAGTAGTTTTAGGGGATGCTCAGCTGATGGACTTCTTGCCCATCGGGTGTGAATCCCTGGGCCTAATCCCTCCACACACACCACTAAACTGGGCATGGTGGCACATTCCGGTGGCAGAGGCAGGAAGATCAGAGGTCACTGAGGCTAGTTTGGGCTAGAGGAACCCCAACCCCGCCATTAATGCAGTCACTAAAGCCTGTTTCTTCATGAATCTTAAAGACCGGTTCAGTACAGCCTAGCAAACCATACCATATTGGAAGGCAGAGACTTATGAGTTGTCAGTATCCATTCTTAAATAATAAAGCAAAGGGTCAGAGACTGAGAGGCTTGTAAAGGCAAGGGATTAAGACTGAGAAGCTGAGTGTCTGGTGCACAGAAGAACGAGGAACTGGAATTTGAGAAACATGATACTCAAAGGTAGGAGTTAAAAGACCCCAGGGAGGTACCAAAGAAAAACCCTGGATATATAATTCAAAATGAGAAAAGTCTGGAAGAACAGCTAGATGGCCTCTGAATGGTGCAGACTCCATATGAAGACATTGAGAAGGCAAGTCACAGACTGGAAGGAAATATCTACAAAAGCTACTCAAGGAGTGCCTAAAAGACACTTTTAAAAAACACCATTTAGGGCTGGAGAGATGGCTCAGCCGTTAAAGGCTAGGCTCACAACCAAAAAACACAATTTAAAAATGGATCAAAGACATTAACATCCAATCCCATTAAAGATGATACATGTTGGTCAACAAGACTTGACACCAAGTTTCATGACGTCAGGACTTTAGTTTCATTTCTGGAACCCACAGGGTTGAACTCCTACAGATTACCCTCTGACCTCCACATACACAGTGTGGCACGCAATACATTCCCCCACTGCACACACAGACAAAGATGATTTCAAACAAAATGTACAGAAAGCTCTTAATGTATCATCAGAAAGATGCAAATTAAAACAAGAGATCCTAGGGACACAGCGGGGAGAGGATGCTTGCCTAGAGCACACATGGCCCTACATGCAGCCCCACTACAGCAGATGCGAGGAAAGGAAGGAGAAGGGAGAGGAGAAGAGAGAAGAGGTAACAAAAAGAGACACAGCTATGGCCAACATCCAGAAACCGCAGACCACCAAATGCCGTGAGAAAGAACAGGCACCCCATTCTCTGCTGGGGAGAAGAGGAGCAGCAAAGCAGCTCTGGAAGACATTCCAAAGGGGCCTTTAAAAACTAAAACATGGCAGGTTAGAGCAGCTGCTACTCTTGGAAAAGACCTGAGTTCAGTTTCCAACACCTATGCTGGGCCACTCCTAACTGCCCAAAACCTCAGTCCCAGAAGCTCCGAATCCACTTCAGGCCTTGGGAACTGCACACACATGTGCACAGACACCACACACACACACACACACACACACACACACACACACACACACACACACACACACCACTGAATATTTAATAGGAATGATAAAAGCCCAATCCTTTTCCCTGGCTGGCAGCACTGAGGCCACACAATGCCTGCAATTAAAAGACTAGAACCAGCAGCCACTTGTAAATTACTTTCAAATACATAAACCAGAAGCCTTTCTCGGAAAGTCCAGAGAGCTGAAAGTCCCCAAATGGGTGGCACGGTCAGGCTGGCCAAGCACAGAGAGCTTTATCCCCATGATAAAACCCATTCCACACATGCATTGCTTCCACAGTGCAGCACCTGTGCCTTCTGGGCAGGCTAGCTTCGGCTCAATGGCCAAGAGAAAGGACACCAGTAGAGGCTCTTGTGGGTGTGGCCCATCCAGGAGCTGAAAATAGTAGGAAAGGACCAAGATGGAGGCCACAAGCTAGCACTCTGGGGACAGTGGGATCTGGACAGAACAGGTGGCAGCTGGTAAAGTGAGAGCAAAGATGCTAGATTAATAAACCACCTCATTCAAACAAACAAAACCTAAAGGAGTTAAAAATTCTCTCTCTCTCACACACACACACCAAGAAGCACCTGCTAATGGATGTCAGAACAGCTGTATTCAAAACTGCCCAAACTTAGAGGCGAGATATCCTTTGGTGGGTAAACAGATTAATAAACTGTGATGCATTTAGACAATGAAATATTCTTTAGCGCTAAAAAGAAATTAGCTCTGAAGTCAAACAGAATGGGTGGAGGTGCCATAAACGTACAACACCAAGAAAAGCAAGGCTGAAAGGCCCCATTCTGACTGAAATCTGAGTCAAGGCAATAAAAATGTTGGTGGCTACAAGGGTAACAGGATGCAAGAGAAAGAGACAGAGTATGACCCTAAACGGGAATACAGTATTACAGCCTGTCCATATTCATACAAGATATACTGAGAGAGAAACCCTAATGCTAAGTGAACCACAGTAGTGGGAGATGGTGGTAAGTGGGAGATGGGGGGGGGGCAATGGGACAGACACGTGATGGTTAGGGGCAAATGAGAAATCTCCATTCTTAACCTAATTTGACTAGGAAGCTAAAACTGGACACAGGGAGAGTGGGAGACTTGAACAATATGAGCATACCGTAATTTAACTAGGAAGCTGGGGGCAGGGGTTCAATGGTTTTAAAATTCCATTAAGGCACCCTCCCAGTTAATTTATTAAAGTCTACTGTGGAAGCATATAAATCTATTATTTACTTCCCCTTCTGAGGATGCGGGCCCCAAACACATCTGAAATGTTTGCACAGAAACAAAGCCAGTCTTTGTCGTATCTGTAAATTAGGTTGCCCAGCAGAGACTTTAAAACCTAACAGGATCCTGATGAAAGATACATAGTAGCCTTCTCCCTTCCCCAGAGCTGGCAGGATGAATCAGTTCCAACCTTTCCTGTTTTCCTTGCTAACAGATCCTTCCTCCTGTGCCTGCCCCACCCCCTCTGGCTTCCCCTCGTCTGTAATCACAGAGCTGTCCCAATTTTTCCTAAATTTGTTATATTTTTTTAGAGGCACCTTTATTCATCCTGATTTTTGACAGGGAAAAGTGATAAGAGTTGGAACTAACAATGAAAAGTATGCATCTACCAATTTGAGAAGGGTCCAAGAGCCTCAGCGGAAGCCACATGAGCTGCCTACTCCCTGAAACTCCCTGAAACTATTTTATTACGGACAGGTCGGAGGGGAACGAGGGAGGCAGCAGAGCAGCCACTGAGGGCCCTTTGTACTCCTCACTAGCATCGGAATTGCCAGGAGAGGACGGCTCTCAGGTTCTTCTCGGTGCACAACCAGCACTTGATCCAGAACCCACAGGGGAACTGTGACAGTGGTGGCAAGGCTGGGCCCTGTCTTTCTCTGCCTCCCAAGGTCATTGTGTCCTAGGGTCCCAGTTACAACAGAGGTGCACTGTTCTTCCAAGCTTTTCCATTCTCTACAGGTGGATGTGAACACACACAGAACTCCAAGGACAAACCTGCAGGCCAGCTACCACCAGCAGAGCAGGAGGCCTGAAGGCAGGCTGGTCTGTGACTGTGGGCACTCAAGATTTCAGAGAGGAGACACACACACACACACACACACACACACACACCACACAAATTCAACAACTACTAGCTGAGACTCTCAGCTGTCTCTGCTCTCACTCTAGCCTGCCTCCACCCCACTCCTCCCACAATAGCTCACCTCTAAATCTGAGCTATGTGCAGAAGTTCCGGCCAATACAGTGGGCCGGGAGATCCTCTAGTAACCAGAACCTCGTAAGTGCTTGGAGATTCTGAATGTGCATGTTCTTCCTCTTTACTCCATCAGTCCCCTCAATGAACACACCACTGGGCTGTGGCATCTCAATAAAACGCTCCCTCAAAACTCAGATACACTTGCATGTGTTTCCTGTATGCTGTGGATGTCTCATCGGTCTGTGCCTCAACTCAATTGTTCATCACACCCTTAGTAAAGGCATCTCAATAACAAGGGGCATTTGGACGAACACAAATGCTTAGATAGTATAATAAGTTCGGTCTGTTTGTTTTTCGAGACATGGTTTCTCTGTAGCCTTGGAACCTGTCCTGGAACTCAGATAGGTTGTCCTTGAGCTTACTCCAGAACAAGTAATTTGCTTTCAAAATTTCTCCTGAAAGTAGGCTTTATTGGTTATCACATTTGAAGACAGTCCTGAAAGCACACTAATTATAACCAATTACATGTTTAAATTATAGTACTTAATGAAATTATAGCATATGATCCAAGTCCTGACCTACTAACTATACCATCAGCAAAAGCAATACATAGAATTTTAACTTAAAGCTGTAAAATGTCTAAATTAAGACCTTTACACAGTTTTCCCAAGTAACTTGTTTCTGCATTAGTAACTGCAAGCTTAATCCTAGGAATGGGTAAATACATTCAGACCTATGTCTACCTACTTATTCAAACTCAAAACAAAGTTAGGTTAATACATACCCAACATAGAAAAATCCAGCTCAGTTTGGGATGTAACAGAAAGATAAAAATTGAATTGCAGAAATGTTTAAAGTTCTAAAAAAAAAAAAAAAAGACAAGGTCTTACTCAGGCTGGTCTCAAACTCCAGATCCTCCTATCTTAGCTTCTTGAATAAGTTCTTGAATCAAGTCTATTTCTAAAAGCATCACAAGTAAAATAAAACAATGACTCAACTGAAATATGTACACGAACACATTTTTAATGTACAATCATGCACAACTTTGTTAAACCAAGTGCTGGTATCAAGCAAAAACTGTTAAAGCTTCTACAACAAACCCAGAGCGACCACACTCCTTCAATGACATAAACACTCTGGGATGGATCTTCTCCACACATTCAGGACAACAGACTGAGAAAGAGGCATGCACATATTTTGAGATTAAAAACAATAGGGCCAGGCACGGTGTGTCGGTAATCCCAGCACTCAGAGGCTGGGGCAGGATGACTGGGACGTCATGGCCACCCTAGACTACACACAGAGGTGTCTGAAGATGGGGAGGAGACAGCCAGACACGGAGAAATATTACGTTTTGTGAAGTCAGAGCCAAACAGAAGAAGAGAATGTTCCATCCCACCCAGCTCAGAAAACAAAGCAGAGAAACAGGACTATGTGTGCCCAGAGAGATAAAAACAAAATACTCCACAAGAAAATCCAAAGCTGCAGATGGTGCTCTGTGCAGTCTGCCTTGTCGGGACAACTTCCTGAGGTTAGCGTTATACGTTTTTAAAGAAACATCTGCCTGCCTGTTATGCATCAAAGCATAATGCTCTCCCTACGCCCACTCCCTCGAAAAGCTACAATGTTTTCATCGCTATCTATTTTACTTCCTACTCAACTTCCCGGCCATCTTTCCAAAACTCTACTCCCAAAACTAGTGAGGACTCTGTCATTGATTTGAAGGTCTATTAGAACTTGAGTTCGCATGTACTTAAAAAGCAGATACACGGCCCTCATGTTTCCTTTAAAGGTAACTAGGAAAAAACGTAAAGAAAGAAAACAGGGAAACTCCTTATGCATTTTTTATGTCCTGTTTAGGTGCAGCAACAGGTTAAAAGAAAAAGACTACAAAAGAATGACAAGCTAGCACCAGAACTGTGACAAAGAGCAAACCAACTCTAACTAAACTCATCTAGTATCGGGGTGCTGTGGCATGGTGGGCTGGGGTGGGGGTGGGGGGCAAGGCACTCTAAACAGAAAGGACCGCAGAGGTTTTCAGCACAACCTGGGAATAACTAACTGCTAGGTCAGGTTTTCTGCTCATACTGAGGAAAGCAACGAAGTCATTAACAGAAGCCACCATCACGAAGCAATCGATACTCATCTTGGGATTTTACAAAGCATTGCCACTGGGAACCGTACTGCATATTTAAAAGCCTAAGTTGAAATCACTGTTTTTATCTATCTGTAGGACACAGAGGCTGAAAAAGTGTGTTTGAGATCACCACGTAGGAGGAAGATGAACGCAACGTGGCTTCTCGCTGTGCAGAAGTGAGAGCCTTTGAAAAGGGGAACTGCACGCCTGTAGGTGTGCTTAGATGGAACAGAACCGGGAGGGCTCAATAACAATGCGAGTGGCTTGTTTGGAAAAAACTTAGTAGCTTTTTGGCTGTAAAGCCAAGGTATGGGGGCATTAAACATTGTGCCAAGGTTTTATTCCTGGGCTGTAAGGAATAAAATAACTAAAAGTAGAGGCGAGGGGCAGGCAAGGCAAGTGTTGGTGCATTAGCTGATGTGATGTTTAGTTGTGCTGGAAGCATCTATTCAAATCTGCACTTCCAATATCTTCTTGTGTCAAGTACGGTTTCCTGGCACTCAGGGTATGGCAGGCAACACAAGGGGAAGCACCCTTCGCCGCATGGAGCTTCTGGTGGCAGACAGCAGATGAGTAATTATATAAGCAGGTAAATATATGTTATAGGAAGTGTGGGGCTGTATGCAGCTCTAAATAAGAAGGAAACATCTGAATAAATACCCAGGGGTGAGGGGGTGAGCAATGCACAGAACCGGGAAGTCAGCAACTAACACACCAGTATCTCAAAATAAGTTTACTCTGAACGGCTTTTGAAGTTGGCAGCTACATTGCCACATGCCCTCTCCATTCACGTTTCAGGGCTACCACTCTGGGTATCGCTTCCTGACTGCATCCTACCCAACCGAGAAAACTTCTCCAATAACACAGTGATAACAAACTGTTAACGGGGTCAGGACATTTAAGTTGGTTGAACCTTCTGCACACAGAGAAACGAGCTGCATTTTGAAAAAAACTAAAGCAAAGCACTGTTAGAACATGTTTGTACAAAACTTCAGACAATCATCTCGTCCTCCAAGCAATAATTGATGCGGCAACTTCCAGACTTGTGATTTAAATCAAAGGTGCTGAAGAACAATTATGAATCATGCAATTAAGCTACCAAGCAGGATGTTGCCCAGCGAAGAAACCCACAGCACCGTAAAACTGTCAAAAATAAAAACAGTAACTGCCATGAAAAACTGTGAGGAACATCATCCTTCGGTTTTATAATTTCATCAGCAGAGCTGAGATCTAAGCTCTGCCAATCATTGGTTCTGGGTCTGTCTTCAGACACATCCTGACCTGTAAAGACCAGTAGGGCAGGTCTGACCTTTCTTTGCCTGATGGGTTTTGTTTTTGTTTGTTTTTTTTTTGTTTTGTTTTGTTTTTTTGAGACAAGGTCTTGCCTTGAACTATGAAGCCCAGGCTGGCTATCCTCCTGTCTCTGGCTCCTGAGTGCAAAGGTTACCTTAGGAGCGAGCCCACGCTTGTAAGCACATCAGGCTTCCACCTCGCTTTTCGATCCTGTTTCCATGTGTCAAGCTAGCTAGCGCTTGGATGATGTCTGCTTACCTATTTCGGGTGCTCTGGTTTATACACTCTTGCAATAGTACAGTTCAAAATACGCACTGGTCCCAAAAAGCACAAGCTTAGCATCAAGTCATGAGAATTGCTTTTCAACGAATCTACCGATTCTAAAAATGAGGCTGCACTCAACCTAAAAAGTACCTTATTCCATCCATCCTTTAGAATAGTCTTCAAAAGTAAGGTTTCGAGTACGGGGATGTAGTTTGGCTCATGGGCAAACATGTGCTGGGGGAAGGCGAGTGGGGTTCCATCCCAAGCACCACAACAGAAGTAAAAGAGAGGGGTGTTTGTAACGGTTAGGGAGGAGCTGATTTGAAACAGTGTTCAGACTACTCTTGGTACTAGAGAAAAGAACCTTCAGTCTCAGTTCACAAACACGGCTTCAAAGGGATGTCCCAGGCACTTCAGACAACAGCTCTGTGGAGAGGCTTGGATTCCCAGAAATGACAACCTTAGAGATTCATGCTCATCAGAATGCAGAGAGCGAAAATAACATGCGTTGCCAGGCACTAGTATTAACCCAATCTTCACAACAATCCAGAAAGAGTACAAGTAACAGCACCATCGTTTTACATACCTGAAAACCACGGCGCACAGAAGCTGAGAAACTTCAGCTTCTTTTTTGGTTAATAAGTAGACTGGAGCTCAGGTATTCCAACTTAAAAGCCTGCGCGCTAATCTCCAGGACCTGCTCCCTCCTGGAACCCTGGGGTCCTATAAACAGTCCCTTCCAAGTTAGTTGCACCTTTCCGTTCGGGAGGGCAACCCCAAGTCAAAGTCCTGAACCGAGCCCCAGCCGCGTGTTCTAAGGGACATAAAAACACTACCTGAGCTTTCTCGGGGCTTGTGAAGGGCTTCCCACCACCGGAGCAAATGCGGTGGCCAGAGCCGCAGCTCCCGCGGAACCGGTGGGTGAGTGCTCTGCGGCCAGTCCCGCCAGGGCCCGCCCACTGGCCACTCCCGCGCCCAAGTGCCGGGGTGTGAGGACAGCCTGGACACACCTGCGGTCACCCGGCCCGCGCTCACCTCCAGGACGGATCCATCCCTTGCGCGTGGCAAGCTGGAAGCGCCACACGGCTGCGCCACCCTACCCCGGCAGGCCTCACCGCTCGCCCTCCCGGCGCCCGGTGCCCCGCCCCGGCCCCGCCCCGGCCCCGCCCCGGCCCCGCCCCGGCCCCGCCCCGCCCACATCCGCGTCCCGCCCCCGCCAGTCACCTGGCGCCTGACAAAGGTTTCTGCAGACCGCATCCCCAGAGGTCCCAAGTAAATAAAGCCCGCACCTCCCCCCCATCACCCCACCCCCCGGGGATGTGGAGTGGGAAGGGGAGGAAGGGAGGGACACAGGAAGAAGGAAGAGAAGCGAGTCCTACCGGCTTAAAGTGAATAGGCTTGGGGTGGAAAAGACGGAGCTCCTTATCCAGGGCCCAGCTAAGGTGAGACCGTAGAGTGACAAGGCTCACTCTGCCACCCAAAGTAGGAGTCACACAAGAATTCAGTGTTCCAGGTGCGAAGAGTCACCGGGAAGGGTATTCAAGGGGGGAAAAATCCGTTACTAACCTCCATCTCAGGATCGCCTGCTTCTTTTAAAAATTATAAGGAGGGAGGGGGCGCACCGTGGCACAAGCAGTGGGCAATCAGAACTTACTAGAGGTTGACTCAGGCTTGACTACCCAGTGGGTTCAAGGCCAAAGAGGACTGAATACATGTGGATGGATGGACAGATGGACGGCCGGACGGGTGGGTGGACAGGTAAAGTAGACTTGGGAGGTGGAGGCAAAAGGATCATATTCAAGGTCATCCTCTGCTACATGGGCACCCTGGATTACCTGGGACCCTGGAGACTAAGTGGGGTTAGGGGAGATGCAAGGGAGGGAGGGAGGAATTATGGGCACTGACCACAGGTAAAAACCATCACCCCCAGCTTAAATTATATCCTTTCTCCCGCTGTGGGGCACGTTTAAGAGGGCACAGTTGTCACACCCAAGCCAAGTTTGGCATAGTTAAATAAAACCTGACAGAGAACTGACTTAGACTCAGCTCCTGTGCTAGGCACCAAAAGACTGGACTAAAAATCAGATGTACTCACTGAAGTCCCACGACACTAAAATTATCTCACCTTCTCGGACAGGAAAACTAAAATACCGAAACTTTCTGAATAGGCCAGCAATCCCTCTATCATTTAAACCTTTGGTTGTTACAAAAGTTAATCTTAAATGATCTGCTATTAACCAATCAGTTACCTTTCTGTCTTCGGTTTCCCATCCCCACCGGATTAGGAAAGTTAACTTCAAAAGTAACTAAGCCCATGTTTCTGTGATTCCCCCCTTGCAGCCCTGCTCTAGCTATAAAAACTGCTGGGCTCACCAAATGGACACTCCTTTTATGGACTTAGTGTGTCTGAGTCTACATCAGCAAAGTAAAAGCCAATTAAGATCTGTAAATTGCACCTATTGTTCAATGCTGGGGACTGAACCTAGGGCCTCATGCAAGCAAGACTAGTGCTCTGTCGCTGAGCCACAACCCAAACGTACGCTCACCTTTTTTTTTTTTTTTTTTTTTTTTTTTGACAGCATGAATGTCCATAATGTGCTACTTCATGGTTTGTGATTAGATATATGGATAAAAGAAAGCAAAGGTCCTTGAATTGTCTTAAGTATGAAAGCATGTATCTAAGTCTGAAAATGACATGAATCAACTCATTTGATTCATAGCAATTGGATAAAAACGGGGATACGGGGCTCACTTCACCAAAAACCTAGAAACTGACAGACACACAATAACCTCTACTGCAAGCACTTCAGAAATGAACGCCATATAGAGTTCAGACGCTCTCAGTGCCCTATAGGGAAGTCACAAAATACAAAGCCTTCAATTTGCATATCAGTAAAATGACAGTGGCCTCATGATCTTGCCTCATGAACTCTAAACGCCCTTCCAGAATTGGGCCTCATAGAACTAACTCTAAAGAAGGAATAGAAGGAATGGCCCATCAGTATTCAGAGAATAAGTGAGGCTTAAAAACAGAAGAAACCAGGCAGCTTCTGGGATTTTGGGCATGGCATCATTCCATTCAGGCTGTTTCCTGATTTCCTGTGAGTGATAATGATGATGATATTCTCATCCAAAATCAAACCTTTGTCCTATCTTCTTCATCGAGAACCCAAGACCTTCAACTTTCCCCATCTCAGAGTTGCTTCAATAACTTCTCCCATTTTCACTGCCATCTTTGTAAAAAAAAAAAAAAAAAAAAAAAAAAAAAAACACAAATTTGGGGAACTCAAGTTTTCTTGTCTGATCCTAATCTACTTTCTGGCAAATTCCCATCCTTTGTCTTGTATATACATCAGTCTCTGACGGGCCAGCTCCTTGACAATACCCATAGCAGGTAGCTAACAATCATTAGCTGTCTCTTAGCTGCAGTGTATCTTCTTTGTCCTGATACAATTAGCTCCCAGACAGAGGATAATTGCTACAGTGTTCAACCCGGTAGTCATCTGCGCTGCTTTGTATTGTTCTGTTACTCAAAACGTTCATCTCCAAAACTAAAATTTAAGCTACTTAGCAAATGGCCTCAGACCCCAGAAAATGTAGGTAGAAAATTTGATTTTCAATATCAAGAGGCCTAACTAAAATTCTATATCCAACTACAATTTAGTTTTTCAAGTTACCAGCAACAAGATTTTCTGTCATTATTAAAACAGTGTGCTACTGAAACACTAGTCTTATAACACTAACCAAAAGTGTGTTGACTCATATAAAATTGGGGGAGTAAGTAGCTATTAAATCAGACTTCTGGGCTGGAGAGATGGCTCTAAGGTTAAGAGCAGGTCCTCTTCTAGAGGACAGGGTTCAATTCCCAGCACCCAAATAGCAGCTCACAACTGTCACTCCAATTCCAGGAGACTTGACATCCTCATGCAGACCTACATCCAGACAAAACACGAACTCACATAAAATAAATAAGCAAACAAATAAATAAGACTTGTTTTGAAAACTAAATCCTTAAGATTCGTGAAGAAAATAAAAAGTAAAAAGCAGAAGCTAAGGAGGGTGTGTGTGTGTGTGTGTGTGTGTGTGTGTGTGTGTGAGTGGTAGTGTGCAAGTTGGGTCCAATGGACAGAGCACAAAAATGGAAAATAGTTCAGTTTTCTTTTGTGTTTGTTTGTTTGTTTTGAAACAGGACCTCTCTAATAGCCTGGCTGACCTGGATCTCACTATGTAGACCAGGCTGGTCTAGAACTCACAGAGATCCATCCAACTGCCTCTGCCTCTCAAGTGCTGGGATTGAAGGTGTGTGCCACCACACCCAGCAAAAAAGGAAAATGCTTTATCCGATTTTCCTCTCCACTGCCCAAACAAGTGATGTGCCCATCACAAATGCTTCAAAAGCATGGATCAGTCAGTCTGTGATTATTGTCAACATTCTTTACGCTCTCGCTTTCCCTTCTGATCTTTTTTATTCCCCCATGCAAGTAAGATAGTGACATCTTCCCCTTTCAATTTCAACGAAATCCTCAAGGCTAAAATAAAAATCACATAGCGTGTCTCAGAGTTGGAACAGGAAGGTTTTCACCACTCCAGGGATGGACCATATAGTTCCCCTTTCAAGGAGCACTGTGTATTATCATGGTTGCTAATACATTCCCTTAACTGCAATCTCACCCAGAACCAGATTCCAAGCAAGAGTGAAAACTGGTCTACAACCTGCCAATAGCCCCCTGTACCTTGAAAATGTCACTGGAGTCATCTGAGCTCTGGAGCCTGGTCCAAATAATCTATAAATCACTAGTAACAAGAAGTGTTAAACAGGTAATCCCAACAGCAGTCACTGTGGTGATATATTTATGATTTACTAAAGCTTGTGTAAGGATTCAGAAAGCAAAGTCAGCCTCAAACTATAGAGATCAGGCAGTGGTGATACACACCTTTAATCCCAGCAGCCAGAAGCTAGGAGGTGGTGGTACACACCTTTAATCCTAGGACTCAGGATTAAGAGATAGATGGATCTCTGTGAGTCCAAGGCCACCCAGATCTACACAAGATGGAATCCATCTTAAAGAGAATTATAGCTCACACTTTTAATCCCAGCACTAGAGGGGTATAAAAGACAGGAGCAAGCAGTCAGGAGAGGCATTCATTCTCCAGCCACGCTGAGGAGAGGTTACAGACTGAGGCTCAGTGAGAGCTCATGGAGACAGGATCTGCCCATTCAGCCTGAGGGAGAGGGAAGAGGCAGCAGCTGCTTTGCTTCCATGATCTTCAGCTTGAACCCCAATACCAGTCTCTGGGTCTTTTATTAATTTGTGTTACAAGTCACCTTCAGTTTAGGGCACGTGTGTGCAGAGGTATCACACACAAACTCTGAGAACTTTTCCTCTTACCAAAATGCAAGGTGACCATTAAGAGTGGAGCTTTGGGAGCTTGTGAATCAAGCTAACATAGGGTAACAAGGACCAGGTTGCCCCTCCTGCATGAGCCAACAAGAAAAAGATCAGATAATCTATTTAAACTTCCAAGATGCTAATAGCAGGCAATCCTTCAGGGAAGAAACACACGGAGGGTTTATTCCAACTTGCTGTGCTCTGAGACCTCACAGGCCAGTAGCGATGTCTAAGCACACTCCTTGAATTGAAGAACTAGAAACATAAGTTGGGGAGAATGTGCAGAGTTCACATGACAAAGCATGAGAGTCAGTTAACTGCACAGAGAACCCCGGAGGTCCTGGACACATTCACAGTACTGAGATACAAGTGTGTGAGGAGATGCGAAGGCTGGAGTAACCACAGCAACTCAGTATCTCAGACATACTGGCCACTCAGACAGCCAGGAATAGTGACTCTTCTAATCAGTCCAAACTAGAAACGTGACAGCTCAGTGGGGCAGAGGCACTCAGTACCACCTTGCCTTAGCTCCAGGGAGGAGTTAGCCCTGATCCAAATGCTGTTTGGTTCTCATTTTTTAATAAGCAAATCATAGTAGTATGGTCTAAAGGAAGACGCTACTTTCCATTGTTTAACTCCATCTCCCATTAAAATCCAAGCACAATTTTGCGAAGCACCCAATAAAACAAAATTTACAATATCTGACATCCAGCAGTCAGTATTGAGTATCTGGCATCCAGTATTATAGGACATGCAAAAGAAACAAACGTATGACCCACAATGATGAGAGAAGTCAACCACCGAAACAGCCACACTGGGACAAATGTTAGAATTAACGGAGTAAGGTATTAAACGGGTTTATAAAGGTAACAGAGAAGAAATACGGAAGGAATAAATTTCAAAATCTAACTTTTAGAACTGAAACAGTACAAAACAGCAGTGACTTGGATTAGCATTGACTTAGACAGGAGTCACTTCCTAAAATGAAGTACATGGAGAAAAAGGAATTAAAGAAAAAAAGAGCGTGGGAGACATTAATAAACTATACCTATAGCTAAATCCCCTGCAAATGATGTCACAGGGAAGGGGGTCACAGCTGTCATTTGCAGCACCAGTGGCTGACACTTCCCCACATTGGAAGAAAGCAAAACTCAGTGAATACAGATACATAAAAGCTGAAAGGATTTTTCACTAACAGACTCATACAGAAAAGTTCAAGAAATACCTTCAAAGAAATTGAGCCTAAACTTTTGGAAACACGTATCTATACAGGAATGAAAATCACTAGAAACAATAGCAACGGAGATAAGTATGTGTTATATTAAAACATTAAGTTCTCACACAGACAACAACTGCCTTAAAACAACAATTATCTACTGTGGACTTTGTAGCAGATAACTAAGTAAAATATCTGATCTTAGTGGCACAAAGGCTAGAAGGGCAGAAACGGACATAAGCCACCATGAGTGTCCTGACTGATGGACATAAGCCTCCGTGAGTGTCCTCATTGATGGACATAAGCCTCCGTGAGTGTCCTGACTGATGGACATGAGCCACCGTGAGTGTCCTGACTGATGGACATAAGCCACCGTGAGTGTCCTGACTGATGGACATGAGCCTCCGTGAGTGTCCTCATTGATGGACATAAGCCTCCGTGAGTGTCCTGACTGATGGACATGAGCCTCCATGAGTGTCCTGACTGATGGACATGAGCCTCCGTGAGTGTCCTGACTGATGGACATGAGCCTCCGTGAGTGTCCTGATGGAGTAACGTGCAGTTACTCAAGTGAGTTGCATGAGGATGAAACAGGTATGTAAACCTAACCACTAGAAATGCCATGAAATTAGAGAATTTGCAAAACATTTCTTCTGAGCAGCATCAGAGCCCGGAAGCAGCATCAGAGGAAGGCCTGAGCTTCAGGCCTGGAGTAGCATCAAGGGAGCCACAGTCCCCAGACCTGGGAGCAGTGTCGGAAGAATGTCCCAGCCTCAGGCCCACGAGTGAGGAGTGATCGCCAGGTGACGCAACAGCAACGGTTTGCTTCAGTAGCTATAGCTTCTGAAGCAGTAGCTTCCAGAAAGTATCACAAAAAGATCCTGTGGGAAAGAGCACCTGTGTCCCAGCCAGCATCCACTGCCGTTTCTTGGTTGGAGATACCCTGCTGCTACACCGACCACTGGACCCGCAGCCCCACCTACGCCTCCAATGGGAGGAGCGTCCACTGGACCCGCAGCCCCACCTACACTTCCAATGGGAGGAGCGTCCACTGGAGCTGTAGCCCCACCTGTCCCTCAAGGAGCGACCACCAGAGCATTGGGCCCTCTCCCACCAGGAGGAGCGTTCACCAGAGGCTCTGTTCTACTTGTGTCTGAAGGAGCAGTCAATGGCGACGCAGTCCCCAAGAGGACCAGTTGGAGAAAGAGACCGCCTCCCCCGAAGCACAAGCTCAATCTATACCAATTAGAGGAAGAGATGCGTAGACAACAAGGTGAGAACACTCAACAATAAAAAGAGCTATAAGGTACCACTAGAATCTAGTGGCGCTACAGCAGCAAGACCCGAACATCCCAACACAGATGAAGTAGGAGAAAACGGCCTAAAAAATAACTTTATGAGGATGATTGAGGCCCTTAAAGGGGAAATGAAGACCCTCTTAAAGAAACGGAGGAAAAGACAAACAAAAAATTGGAAGATAAAGAAAACCAAGAAAAAGCAATCAAACAAGTGAAGGAAACAATTCAATATGTGAAATATGAAATACAGGCAATAAAGAAAACAAGCTGAGGGGACTCTGGAAATGGAAAATTGGGATAAATGATTAGGAACCGCAAATGCAAGCATAAACAGCAGAATACAAGAGATGGAAGACAGAATCTCAGGCATTGAAGATAATTTGGAGGAAGTCAAAAAAAAATTTAAATTGGTCAAAAAAATTTAAATCCAACAAACTTTAATACAAGACATGCAGGAAATCTGGGACACCATGAAAAGACCAAACTGAATAATAGGGTAGAAGAAAGAGAAGAACTCCAACTCAAAGGCACAGAAAATACATTTAACAAAATCCCAGAAAAAAACTTCCCAACCTAAAGAGAGACATGCCTGTGAAAATACAAGAGGCTTACAGAACACCAAATAGACTGGACAAAAAAAAGTCACTTCCCCACATAATAATCAAAACAGTAAACATACAGAATAAAGAAAGAATATTGAAAAGCCAGATAACATATAAAGGCAGACCTAGCAGAATTACACCTGACTTCTCAATGGAAACAATGAAAGCCAGACTAGAAGGTCCTTGTCAGAGGTTATGCAGACACTAAGGGACCACGGACACCAGCCCAGACTACTTAACCCAGCAAAGCTTTCAATAACCATAGATGGAGAAAACAAGATATTCCGTGATAAAACCAAACTTAAACAATCCCTCCCACAAACACAGCCCTACAGAAAGTACTAGAAGGAAAATGCCAACCCAAGGAAATCACCTATGTCCACAAGAAATAGACAAGCTTATAGCAGCAAACCCCAAAGAATGGAATTTAACACAATGCCATCACCAACAACAAAAACAAAAATAATAGGAACTAGCAATCACTGGTCATTAATATCCATTAATATAAATGGTCTCAGTTCACCTATAAAAAGACACAGGCTAACAGACTGGGTATGAAAACAGAATCCATCCTTCTGCTGCATACAAGAAACACACCTCAAACTCACAGACAGACATTATAGTAAAGGACTGGGGAAAATTTTCCAATCAAATGGACCTAAGAAACAAGCTGGTGTAGCTATGCTAATATCTAACAAAACATACTTTAAACTAAAATCAATCAAAAAAAGATAAAGAAGGACATTTCATATTCATCACAGAAAAATTTCATCAAGAGGAACTCTCAATTCTGAACATCTATGCCCCTAACACAAGGGCTCCTGCATTTGTAAAAGAAACATGACTAAATCTTAAATCACAAATCAAGCCCCAAACACTAATAGTGAGAGACTTTAACACCCACTCTCACCACTGGATAGATCTGCCAGACAGAAGCTTTACAGAGAAAATAGGGGAACTAACAGAGGTGATGACTCAAATGGACTTAACAGACATCTGTAGAACATTCCACCCAAATAAACGAATATACTTTCTTTTCAGCACCTCATGGAGCCTTCTTAAAAATCGACCACATACTTGGTAACAAAGCAAACCTCAACAGATTTAAAAAAAAAAAAAAAATGGAATAAACCCCTATACCCTATCAGATCACCACAGCAAAATTAGAATTCATCAGCAACATTAATTTCAGAAAGCACAGAAACTCAATGATCAACTAAACCACCACTAGGTCAAGGAAGAAATAAAGAAAGAAATAAAAGACTTCATAAAATTTAATGAAAAAGACCACACAACATACCCAAACTTATGGACACAATGAAAGCAGTGCTGAGAGGAAAGTTCATAGCACTAAATGCCTACACAGAGAAGCTGGAAAAGTCCCACACTTTCAGAACAACTGAAAGCTTAGAACAAAAAGAAACAAACTCACCCAGAATGAACGGACGACAAAAATAGTCAAATTGAGGGCTGAAGTCAATAAAATAGAAACAGAGAAAACAATGCAAAGAATCAATGAGACAAAGAGTTGCTTCTTTGAGAAGTTCAACAAAATAGACAAACCTTTATCCAAACTAACCAAAAGACACAGAGAGGATATCCAATTTAAAAAATCAGAAACAAAACATTTTGGCGAGGGGGGTTAGGGGGTGGGGGAGTAGAGGCGGTGAATTGTAGGCCCACTTAACAATAGACACTGAGGAAGAGAATCATTAGGTCATACTTTAAAAATATGCATTCCACAAAACTGGAAAACTTTAAGGACATGGACAATTTTCTAGATAAGTACCACATATCAAAATGAAATCAAGAACAGACAAACAACTTAAATACACCTATAATCCCTAAGGAAGTAGAAACAGTTATCAATAGTCTCCCAACCAAAAATAGCCCAGGCCCAGGTAGATTCAGTGTAGAATTCTACCAGATGTAGACGTTCAAAGAAGAGCTAATACCAATACTCCTCAAATTATTCCACACATTGGAAACAAAAAGAACATTGCCAAACTCTTTTTATGAGGCTACAGTTACCCTGATACCCAAACCACACAAAGACATAACTAAGAAAGAGAATTACACACCAATTTTCCTCATGAATATAGAAGCAAAAATAGTCAGTAAAATACTGGCAAACCGAATTCAAGAACACATCAGAAAAATCATCCACCATGACCAAGTAGGATTCATCTCAGAGATGCAGGGATGATTCAACATATGAAAATCAATCAATATAATTCACCATATAAACAAACTTGGTGAAAAAAAAAACCAAAAACACATCATCTCATTAGATGTTGAAAAAGCCTTCAATAAAATCCAACACCCCTTCATGATAAAGGTCTTGGAGAGAACAGGGATACAAGGAACATTCCTAAACATAATAACTGCAATATACAGTAAACCAACAGCCAACATCAAACTAAATGGAGAGAAACTCAAAGCAATCCCACTGAAATCAGGAACAAGACAAGGCTGTTCACTGTCTCCATATCCATTCAACATAGTACTTGAAGTCCTAGCTAGAGCAGTAAGACAACAAAAGGACATCAAGGGGATACAAACTGGAAAGGAAGAAGTCAAACTTTCACTGCTTGCATTGATATGGTAGATTACATAAGTTACCCCCAAAATTCTACCAGAGAACCCCTACAACCGATAGACACCTTCATTAATGTAACAGGACACAAGATTAACTCAAAAAAAAAAAAAAAATCAGTAGTCCTCCTATATACAGATGACAAACGGGCTAAGAAAGAAATCACCCTTTACAATAGCCACAAATAACATAAAATATCTTGGGGGTCACTCTAATCAAACAAGTGAAAGGCCTGTATGGCAAGAACTTCGAGTCTTTGAAGAAAGAAATAGAAGATATCAGAAAATGGAAAGATTTCCCATGCCCTTGGACAGGTAGGATCAACATCGTCAAAGTGGCAATTCTACCAAAAGTAATCTGCAGATTCAATACGCATGAAATAAAATAAATCTAAAAATTGCTTGTTTTGTTTTTTTAGCAAGCTGAGGGTGGGTTGTGTACCTGTAGTCCAGCTGTATGGGAGGTTGAAAGGACAGAGAATTACATGACCCCAGGAGTTACAGCACGGGAAACATGGCAAGACCTCAGCACAAAAGAAAGAAAGAAACAAAAGAATTTAACAACATCCCACTGAGGGCTGAAACAGAAATCTCCCAGTCAGTCTCCTCTTATCTTCTGTATTTTCAACATGGTGTAACTACTCCTTCCGCATGAACAGCAGGTTCCAAACAAAACACAGCCTCCTTTATATACAACAGAGTTCGCATTTCTCTGCGGGTGAAAGCATTGCTCGGCCTTCACGTTATAACTCAAACACAGTCCCCTTCAGAAGGCCCCTCATTCCTATCAACATTTTAACTGCATCTCTTGTCTTCCACCTTAGTCATCTGTGACTGTTTTTCTTAGGCAACTGTCATCGACAGCCATATGTGACTCCTCTTATTCCCAGAGTCTGTAATTTTCAGCTGGTTGTAATAGCAGCTCAATAAAAAGATGCAGAAAATTTTGTAAAGAAAGAATTCTGAAAATATAACTTTCTTGATGTGACTTCCTACTATTTCAATAATTTCCATATAAGTGATACACATACACTGCTTTAAATGTATGCTGATTTACATAGATTTTTACTATTACAGTGAAGAGACTGGATTCTGTAAGTAGAATCACTATTATTCTATAAGTATATTCCAGATCCAGTTAGCAGTGGTCCAGAGGAAATAAAATTTGATAAACGATTAGATATTGCTCTTGGGAGGGAACACAAATCTTTAAACTTTACATTCAACTGAATCTGTGCTCTAATCCTGAGAAATCAGTTATTTTTCTGTTAATCATATGTGCATAAATATACTATATTCACAATGTGCTAAGTAATTTTATATGACACTCGAACTTAGGGTAGACCCTTGGGCTTAAATTTGTCTAAAATGATTTATATGATATGGCCAGTAGTTTTTAATTCATGGTTAACTGTTACTCATCTTCCTTTTTAAAATGTTGTATATTCAGACTTTATTAATAGAGACACGCTACAGACACAACCACCCAATGTGGTCATGAGACTCTTGCTTTGTTTTCTTAGTTTTCTCACAAGCACTCAGAATTCTGTTCACGGGACTCTGTTCTGACAGACTTGATTAACTGATTCCTTTAAATGACTTAAAAATTGGTATATGACTGTAGTCTCCAAAGCTCAGGAGGCAGAGGCAGGAGGATTGTCAACCAGACAAAGGCTAGACTGATCTACACAGTGAGTTGCAGCCAGGGTAAGATCGTAAGACTGCCAAAATATAAAATAAGATGCACGTTTATTAAGTTCTATTTATGTAATCACATTAGTGTTGTGGTGATCGTGTTATTATCATACTAAGAACTTGTTTGTCCTAGAGGCTAAGAAAATACTACTAGCAGTGGTGCTCACGCCTTTAATCCCAGCACTAAGGAGGCAGGCAGGCGAATCTCTGTGAGTTCATGGCCAGCCTGGTCTACAGAGTTCCAGGACAGCCATTGCTATGCAGAGAAACCCTGTCTAAAAAAAAAAAAAAAAAAAAAAAATCAACAAACACAAAATAAAAAAGAAAGTAAGAAAAAGAAAGTACACAAGTACCTTGATGTCCTACAACCAGGCATTTCAGCTGGTCACTAGAAGCCATCCGCAATCCCAGTACCCAGTGCTTGGGGGTTGAAAACAGGAAGGTTAGTAGTTCAAGGAGACTCCAAGGCTACATAAGACTCTGCCTCTGACAAACGAATGAATAAATTCAGGCGTTTATAAAGGTGCTAAGAAACTTAGAAAGTAACTAAGAAATCAATTTTAGATGGTATTTGAGAACTAAATAGTTATTTTGAAAATTGGTTTTAAAAAGCGGAACCAAGCTTCCATTGTGCCTTTCCAATGAGAAGTGCGGCCCAGGGCAGCCAGCCACACAGAGAAAGTGAGGGTTTGTGTTCATAAGAGAATTGCAGCTAGTGACTAAAGAAGAGAGAGACAGGCTGGATAGAGTCCAATAGTAAAGCATTGCTTAGCATACAAGAGGCCCTGGGCCCAATCACAGGCACCCAAAAAGGACAAAAATAAAACCCTCTCCATTAAATTAATGTATGAATTATTATGTGTACATAATAATTTTATGATGGCTACGCACATCATAAAAAGACAGCTGACTGAATGTCTTTGCTTCCTAATCAGATAAAACATCAATTATAAATACCCTTTCCAAAAGATTTGAACCTAAATCTCATTACGACTCTAGATTTATCTTCCATTTTATAGGAAACAGGGTCACAAGCAAAGGTGAATGACACAGGGATATGAACAGAAACAGTCGGTGGAAAATTCGGGTCAAATGACCTCATTCCTTCATTATGCAAATTATATGGAGGAAAGAAAGGTAGTAAATTGAGTAAAAGACTTAAAAAGAGCTATTGCTTGTATTATGTGGTTTTATTTGGCTATTGATCAGACTATAAAAGCGCATAAAACAAGAGGCAGTTGGGAGGAATCTGAACATGACTAGATATCTATCCAGTGATACTAAGAATAATTGATTTTCAAACGTGGCACTGTCTCTTTAAGAGTGTAGAATGTAAAGATGATTCTTAAACATGGTGAAGAACAACTAATGTCTGGATTAGTTTCCGAATGACGAGTGTAGGGAACAGGGGGTCGAGAGGACAGTTAGTAGAAGCAGCTATATTTAGCTCACTGTTAAAACTGCAGTAGGTTTACGGAGTTAATTATATACTTCAGACTTCTTTTGCAATGTCTGAGCTTTCCTGCAAGATAGGAGATAACTGTTTTTCATTGTAAACCCACCTGTTTCAAGCTTTTCTTTTTAATTTTTGGAAATATGCGTATATCTTATTTACTTTTCCTTAAGACAAAGCCATAGCCAGGGTCTCTCCTTGTACTTGGAACAGGCCTCTATCTCTCAACAGCCCTCCTGCCTCGGTCTCCCAAGCACTGGGGACCGCCATCATCAGCCACCAGATATAAGTCGTGTACCTACTTTATTTCTAAGGCAGCAGCCCTATTAGTGGCATAAAAATACACACAGTTGTTACAAAATAAATAAACAACATATGATTTAGTTCTGAACTCAACGGTGTAATACTAAGCAATCTTCAAAAGCAATCTTCAAAATATCGTCACAAACTTCTGGAAGGCCCTTAGACCTCTTCCAGGGAGCCTGTAAAGTCAAACTCTCTTTTAGTAATTCTAAGACACTGTTTGCCCTTTTTAACTGTGTTGCATTTTCACTGATGGTAAAACAGCAGTCATAAGAACTTCTGGTTCCCCAGTGAGAGTCACTGCCCTCCTCTTGGCTACATACTTGCTGTAAAAAGGGTGGGTGCTGGGGATAAAGTGAGGCTCAGCACTTCAGAGCACTCAGACCCTCAGGTCAGGTAGCTCACCATCACCTTCATCTCCCTTCAGCTCTGGAGGGGCTGATACCTTCTCGTGGCCTCCAGGGACACGTGAACTCATGTGTACATACTCACAAGCAAGCAACCAAGTTCAAGCCTGCATGAGCACATAAACACACACACACACACACACACACACACACACACACACACACACACACACCAATAAAAATGAAATAATCTTTTTAAAAAGGTAGGTATTAGGCCAAAAGCTCAGAGGGTAAGTGCTTGCCTGACACATATGAGGTTGATTTCAATCCTTAGCACCACTATCTTAACAGACAGACAAAAAGAATGTTGCAGGCAGAGCAGTGTTAATTCTTTATGTTTTAACCTTGATCTTAATATTCTGTATGACAAATAGGGAATACACATAACATACTTCTACTAAAAACTACAGTTTAAAGTCTCCTGGCTGGGTGAAAAGCCCTCATGTGGCTGTGGGCGAGCTGAACTAACTACTTCAGCATAGAACCCCAGATTTGCTTGAAAAGATGACTGGCAGACAATGCCATTTGCCAACTAGTATTTAGCAAATATTTTCATGAAAATGAACAAATGAAGACTGTCACATCAAGGAAAATAATGTGTTTGTTGGTAATGGCAGACATTCCTCAAGCTTTCAAGCAAAACTTAGTGTTTTGGAAAATCTGTTTTCTTGCCACCGTGATCCTATCTTCTCCCCACACCCCACCAAGAAAAGTTTATTGATTCACTCAGTGATATTAAATCAGTGGTTTTAAAGATATGTTTCAATGAAATATATCAACATTGAAAGATCTGCATAAATCAATGAACTAATACTTTCCAAATGACTAAATTCATGGAATTACAAGGCCACACAGGCATCAAAATCCACTCAAAATACAAGTCACTTAATAGGTTGGATGGTGGTCCCCAAAGGGATCTGAAAATGAGGCCACCCCAGATTATCCAAGTGACAATGTTACAAAGAACAGAAAAGGAGAAGGCAGAGAAACACAGAGGAAAGGCCTTGTGAATACAGAGACAGACAAACCCGGGCACTGGAAAAAGTGGAATGCACCATCCCTCAGTTGTTGAGTTCAGACTCCCGTGGCCTGCAGAACTCTTAAGAGAATAGCGACAAGGGGGTGGATCCATGAGTACAGTGGTTACTGTGCAAACATGAGTCCACGTCCCCTGAAGCCACAGAAATGGTCACAGGGCACCTGTAACACCAGGGCTGGGGAAGACATGGGAGGATCCCAGAAGCTGGGTAGCTGGCAGTCCAGCTGTAGCCGTGAGGAAGCGACTGAGGAAAACCTCTCAATGTCAACCTTTGAACTCTACAAGTGACCTCAAGATTGAACAGATGTGTGCACACGTGTTGTACACTGAATAAGAATGGCCTCCTAGTCTCAAGTTTGAACGTAGTGGAGCTGTTTGGGAAGGGTTAGGAGGCGTGCTGGTGTTGGAGGAGGCGTGTCAATGGGGATGGGCTCTGAGGTTCCCAAAGCCCGGGGCAGGCCCTTCCTCACTCTACCTCCTGCCAGTGGATCAGTATGTAAACTCCAGGAACACGCCTGCCTTCCTGCCTGTGGCCACACATCTGCCCGGATATCCCTGGACTAACTCTGAAACTGTAAGGACGCTCCCAGTAGAGCGTTCTTTTCTAAGCTACCTTGGCCGTGGTGTCTCTCAGAGGCAACGGAACAATAATTAAACAATATAATAAAGTCAGTTCGAGAGGAGAGATGTCAGGTGTTTCAAGTCACCCAGGCTGGCTTGATTTGTTAATAGTACCACTACAAAATTAACACCATGGCCAGTGCCAGTGGCCCTAATGTGACTGAGTAAGAGAATATGTACATGGATTAATGATTTATATTGCTTGTTTTTTTCTTTTTAAACAGGGTTTCTCTGTGTAGCCATAGCTGTTCTGGAACTAGCTCTGTAGACCAGGCTGGCTTCAAATTCAGAGATCCACCTGCCTCTGCCGCCCGAGTGCTGGGATTAAAGGTGTGCGCCACTATAGCCGTCTTTCAATGGCTCCTAATTTTAAGAAAATACCATTTATTAGGTAGGCATCTGTGATCTGACCATTTGGGAACAGAAGCAGGAAGTCAAAACTAGATTGGCCACATAGTAAGTTGGACCCACATAACAAAACTCTTGTCTCAAAAAAAAAAAAAAAAAAAAAAAAAATTCAAATAATGGTCCTGAAGAGATGGCTCAATGGTTAGGGGACTTGTTGCTCTCCCAAAGGCCCCAAGTTTGGTTTCCAGCTGTAACTGCATGACCAGGACATCTAACTTCCTCTTCTGGCCTCCTCCAGCACCCATACTTCACACATAAACATCAATCTTGTAAAACAACAATAAAAGCCTGCCACTTACCAAGCCTTGGGAAAATAGCTACACTTGTATTAAATGCCTTTAACATATCTTGGCCTTTCCAATTTTCCATCTTCTGGGGCATGGTCCTTTTTTATGTCCTCCAGTGCAAACAACACACTAAAGTATTGTAAATACCAAACCAAGAGGGATTAAGTAGTAACTAATAAACAGATACTAAAGGGATTTGTAAATGTTAAAGCTAACCACTAATTTCTTTTAGCTTTGTAACAATTATTTTTCCATAAAATTTAGTTTCTCTTGACAAGCAATGAGGCATCATTTTTTTTTTCTTTTTGTAGATTTCTTAACTCTCAACATTTTTTTTAATATAAGACTTTTTTCCAGACACTATATTTTGGTCATGTTTTTCCCTCCCTCAATTCCTCCCAGCTTCTCCATAACTAGCCGTTTTTATGTTCTTTTCATTTTTTTTCTCTTTAAAACAAACAGAACATACAGACACACACACACACACACACACACACACACACACACACACACACACACACACACACACACACACACACATGACCCACAAAGATGGAAATTATGTCAAAGAAGCAAAAGATCAATAAGACCAAAAAAAAAAAAAAAAACTTTTTTCAAATGGCTTTTGCTATTAGTTGTCACTCTGCATATTCTGTCCCCTACTCTGTCCCTCCCTCCATATTAACCTTCTGTTGTTTCCCTTTTGTCTCTCCATAGCATTCTTCTCCCTCTGCTTCCTGGGAAGACCCCTCCCCCCAGGCCTCTAACCAGCTACCTAGCTCTGTGGGTATTCTAATCCAAGCACACACATCACACAAAAGAGAAGGCATGCAATGTTTCTGACTTTGTGGGTCTGGGTAACTCAGGATAATTGTTTCTAGTTCCATCCATTTACATGCAAATGTCATAATTCATTTTTCTTAAGAGCTAGATAATGTGCCTCTGTGTTGCCACATCTTCATTATCCATTCGTCACTTGGCACACGTCTTGGCTATTTCCGACTTCTGACCGTTCTGAATAGAGCATCAATGAGCATGGATGAGTAAGTGTCTCCGCAGGAGGGTACCAAACCCTTGGAGCATACAACTGAGCATGTTCTTAACTCAAGTATTTTTGGTTTCTAGAAAATATTCCTATGACCATTACATTTATTTGTAATAGTGTTATATGCACCGTGTGGAGGCCAGACGAGTGTCCAGATTGAATTCAGGTGTGGTAGTGTATTATTTTAAGGCGTGTGGCTTTTGTTTATGCTGTGGACCATTTGTTTAGCGATATAAAGATGTGTTGACTTTTGTTTATGCTGCGACTGTTTAACTCACTCTGTGAGGCTGTGGTTCTTGGCCTGTCTAAAATACCTGATGGTCTGATAAAGAGCTGAATGGCCAATAGCGAGGCAGGAGCAAGGGTAGGTGGGGCTGGCAGGCGGAGGATAAAGAGGAGGAGAGCAGGGAGAGGAGCAACTAGAGAACAGGGGGGGGGGGGCAGCCACTCAGCTGCACAGCAAGGCCGAGGAGTAAGAAGGAAAGGAAGGTATACAAGAATAGAGGAGGAAAAGGCCAGAGGCAAAAGATAGACAGGTTAATTTAGGTTTAAAAAAAAAGGCTCGCAATAAACAAGGCAAGCCAAGGCCGGACATTCTTAGTTAAGAATAAGCCTCCATGTGTGATTTATTTAGGAGCTGGGTGGTGCCCCCCTCCAAAAAAAGCAAAAAGAGTAAAAACACCACACAACATAATAGTGCTGTAAAGGTGACACTGAGTACAACATAAGGTCACATAGAAATGAATTAAACGCAGAGGGAAGGAGAGAGGAGTCTAGAGAATTGTAGGAACTATGTACTCTTGGGTGGATTTTAACTGCCTTGTGCTCTGGGTTGGTGGAAATAGAATAATTGTACCTATATTTGTGATGGTTGGGATAATTAAATTTGATACTGATAATATAATTAGCAGCTAAGCCAGAGGAAGCATCCAGTGATGTCATCTGTATATTTATTGCCTCATAGTTTTCAGATCCTTTTCACCTAATTAGATCTCATTTGATCACCTCAAAAACTGTCATTTCCTCACACTTCTCCAACTCCCCACACCGCCTTCCTCCACCACCTCCCCCAGTAACATCCCAATTCCACAGGGGCCACATCCCCACACGGCTGTGCTGCAGACCTGGCTCTGAGCAGGGCTCCTCAGCTACTTCCTCTCTGCTTTCTGAAAAGGGCCACCACGTTTCTTCACAAACGGGTGCCGGGCACCCCACGCCCCCTTTCTCTGTCTGAGCTGCTCTCCCCACCCCACAGTTTGCTTCCTAGTTTCACTTTCTCCGGAAGCCTTCTCTCTGACGGGAGGTTCCCAGTGGTCCCTATTTCAACTCCGCACTGCATAGATTCACCCGGGAAGAGGGAAGGGAAATAAAAGCATTGCTGCAATCACACTGAGCTGCGGTCACGTCTGTGAGACACTGACCGTGGATGTGGAGGAGCCAGACCACTATGGTGAGCCTGGGCGCTATAAGAAAACTAGCCGGGTATGAACCAGAGACCAAGGCAGTGAACACTATTCTTCCATGGCTCCTGCCTCCAGATTCCTGCCTTGACTTCCTGTTCTGGCTTCCCTCAATGATGGACGGTGATCACGAAGTTTAAGATTAAATAAGCCCTTTGCTTACCGAGTTGCTTTTGGTCGAGTGGTTTGTCATGGCAACAGAAAGCAAATAGGACACCTACAGTGTCACCTAAAAACCTTTGCACATCTATTTCCTTTACATCTCCAGAGCCTAATGAAGTGTCTGATACATATGTGCCTAATTACTCTGGCTTGTTTGCTGAACAATTTCCAACATCCAAAGATTCGTGTCCTGGAAAATTTCCTGCAGTCTTAGGTGGGTAGGCACCACCCTGTACACTCAGCAAGATTTATTCAGTGGAGAGTCCATCCCCGCCTAATTCTCCTCCGTCTCCATCACTCATTTTTTTCACAATGTCATCTACGTCTACCCTGCTGGCACAGTGCTCTCCTTATGATCAAATCTATTGGACACTTGGCACTCATAGAACCTCACCATAATTGATAGCTCATTATCAGAGATTACTTGTGATATACATAATTTTTTAGAGTAAAGTGAGTCAGTGCTTAAAATAGCCACATTTATCCTGGCATTGGTGGTACAACTATGATTCCCATAGATAGTAGGCAGAGGCAGGAGCTGATAGCCTGGGTTACATAGCAAAATTCTGCCTCAAACAAAACAAATACCCTCTTTACCAAGTATGTGTGTATAGATAAATTCATGGCATCATCTCATGAATTATTTGGCATAATTCTAAATGTCATGGCATACTTAAGAATTTATTAAAATAATCACATGATGGGATCAATGACTGCTAAATATTTTCTGAACAAATGTTTCAGGAAAGATAATTCATTACAAATTTTTTTAAGAGCCAGATATGGTGGTACATGATTTTAATATCGGCACTCTGGAAGCAGAAGCAGGCACATCCCTGAGTGTTTAAGGACAGCCTAGTCTACAAAGAGAGTTCCAGGCCAGGTGGGGTTACATAGCAAATCCGGTCTCAAAAACCAAACCAAATGAACAAAAGTATTTAAGACAATAGGAAAAGCACCTTTTTATTTCTATTTATTTGTTTGTTTGTTTATTTTTGAAAATCCAAACAAGAAACTCAACATGTAAATGTACTACTTAAATTTATTTAGTATTTTAAAGTAGAAGGGTGCTGTTTTTAACACACCAAAAGCAGAGTGTTTCCTCCATCTTCTCATTTCTTAAGAACAAACATGAACAGTGCATAACAAAGGAAGCTATCTAAGAGCCTCTTGTGTACACAGACAGCTTTGCACTGGACTCTGACTCCTTCGGGGTCAGACTGAATCTCATCATTTACTGCATTTCTAACAGGGAGGCAAATAGACGTGTGGCCCAGATAGGGGTGAAAATAAATGATTGTACACACTAGTGTAATAAAATATAGTGTTTTCCAGAAACGGTGGTGGTGTATTAGAAATGGACGTAAGGTTCACTCGCAAAACATCGTCTCATATAAAAGAAAAAACATCAGAAATAAGCAGCAATTGAAAGGCTATCAACCTGTGTGTGTGTGTGTGTGTGTGTGTGTGTGTGTGTGTGTGTGTGTGTGTGTGTGTGAGAGAGAGAGAGAGAGAGAGAGAGAGAGAGAGAGAGAGGAGAGACTTGTGCATTACCAACCTTGCTATTCTTTTCTTTATGTACAGCTGCATTATTACTGGTTTTTGACTAGGAAAAGCTACTGACTTCTGATACGTATCCCTTGATAAACATAACATTGAAACTTCTAGGCCAGTTGCTTAAGCTGAAAACCTTATTGGGCAAAAATACATGGGGATTCTAACACATTGGTCATGTTCTGTATCTCGGACTGTAGGTGGACAAGTGTTTTATTATCCTTTGTACTGTATATATTTACTGTGAATGTTCACTGTGGTTTTGTTTTATGAGTTTTTAAAAGGTGAACTTGAGGGGGTCAAGACCATCACGGGGATATCCACAGAAACATCTGACCCAAGCTAGTGAGAGCTCACCGACTCCAGACTGACAGCTGCAGAACCTGCATGGGACCTAAGTAGACCCCTGAATGCAGGAGACAGTGGGTGGATTGTCAGTTTCTGAGGCCACTGGCAGTAGGTCCAGGATCTGGCCCTAGTGCACGAACTGGCTTTTTGGAGCCCATTTCCTATGGAGAGATACCTTGCTCAGTCTAGACACAGTGGGGAGGGCCTTGGTCTGGCCTCATGAAGGTGATGGGACAGACTTGTTGACTCCCATGGGAGGCCATACCCTCTTTGAGGAGTGAGCAGATGGGGGGGGGTGAGGGAAGGTGGAGGGAGTAGGATGAGGACAGGGAGGAAGAACTGGGATTTATATGTAAAATTTTAAAATAAAATAAAACAAATTTTTAAAAAGTGAGCTTGAAAAAATTTTAAGCAACTGGATGTGGTGGTACACCCCTTAAACCCCAACATACAAGAGGCAGAGGCAGTGGATCTCTGTGAGTTCAAGTCTAGCCTGGCCTACAAATGAGTTCCAGGACAATCAGAGCAACATAGTAAGACCCTGTCTAAAAACAACCCTCCCCCAAATTTAAATAATACAAATCTAAGCCCGCTATATAGTAAGTCTTTTCTCCTAAAAAGTATAAGTGGGAATTTTTTGTTGAATAAAATATATATCAATAGATGAAGCAGGAGAGATGCTCCAGGTTTAAGGGCACAGGAGTCCCAGCACCCAAGGCAGGTTGTTTGACAGGCAGCCTGAAATTCTGTTTCCAAGGGTTACATCATCCTCTTCTTTCTCCTTGGGCATCCACACTCACAGCATTGTGTGTGTGTGTGTGTGTGTGTGTGTGTGTGTGTGTGTGTGTGTGTCACACACACATACTTTAAGAAAATAAAAAAGACCCATGTAGCAATAGAATTACATAATATTTACCACTACAGTTTAGAATAACAGTGGTCCAAATGCAAAAAACACATAAGAATTCTTCTACCATGAAACAAATCTAATTTTGTCTATTTTGCTATAGGGTTACCAAAGGTGAGAGTCTGCAAAAATATACAAAAGAATTACTTTCTGAATAATAGAAAAGGAACCTATATCTTACATCTTTTATATCTTCTTCTGTAAGGGCAATTAGAATATCTAGAGTTTCTCAAGAAATAATTTCGTGGAGAATCAGAAGTCCCTGATGGCCACCACTGACATGACATGTTTCAAATTGATGAGTCTAGTGTCTTTGTAAAAGCAATCCAGACAAATTGATGACAACAGTACATGGGCAATTTTCAAAATTAAAATGGATGAGAATGCTCCTTCTGCATGTCAGAGTTTATTGATCTCAGTATCAGTATTGGTGGAGGTAAATGCAAGTCAGAGTGTCACTGAGCTGGTCCTATGGGTCCCTGGATCCTGACATGGTTGCAGTAGTGGCAGGGAAAACACACTGCCCAGTATGAGCAGACATATTGACAATCCATTACCATAAGCAGGAAGAATCCATCAAAGCTTGACACATTTATAAATTCCCCTCAGTGACACCCACCGTCCACAGTGCCTTAGCAGACAAATTACTTCAGAAATTCGGAATTTCCCCCCAGTAACTAGCTGTTGTTTCTCTAGGCTGCTCATTCAGAACTGACAAGGATAAATTCTTTAGAAATCCCTCAGCATAGGCAAGCATTAGTTCAGGGGCAGCATTTCTCAAATTTAACAAAACTATTTCCAAATTAAATTTTCTAAGTCGCATAATGTTTTAGGCCATGTAAATTTTTTTACTGGTAGTTTTTTGTTTGCTCATTTTCTTTAATTGTTCTTTGAGACAAAGTCCCTGTTTTTAGCTCTGGCTAGCCTTTAGCTCACAGCAACCCTCCTGCGTTAGTCTTCAAGGTGCAGGGATTACAGATGTGAGCCACCAGATGTTACTAGCAGTTTTCCCACCAGCCTGGACCCACAGCTGCATCAGCCCCAAATAACACACAGAGACGCTGTATTAGATATAAAGATGTTGGCCTGTCACTGGCGTTTCATATTGGCTAGCTCTGTATTAAATATTAACCCATTTCCACTAATCTAAGTGTTTCCACGCGGTCTTATCTTACTGTAGAGTCTGGAATTCTTCTCTCTCAAGTCTCTACATCTTGAATCTCCTACTACATCTCCCAGAATCCTCCTTGTCTCCTAGTCCTGCCTATCTTGCCTTCCTACTTGCCAACAGTGCTTTATTCATTAACCAATAAGAGAAACAAATTTATAGAATGACATCTCCCATCAACCAGGCCTGACTTTGCAGGTAGTTTTGATGCAGCAGAATATACTACATCAGAAAACAAGGCATTGTGTTGGACATTCTGCCTATAATGAAGAGCCAAGCTGAGGACCATGGAAGTCATTCATACCTTCCTCGGTTCTCTGGGGACATTGTTATACACTTTGTCAGATGGAGAAAGTGAAACTTTAGGTAACTTGTCCAAATTCCTGTCCTTAGCAAGTAAACCCAGTTCAGGAATGGAGGCCAGACATGACCAACACAGAGACTTGTGTCCAGTCTGTGTGCTGGGTGCTGGGTGCTGTGCTGAAAACACACTCTTGTGTCCTGTGTGCTGGGTGTTGTGCTGAAACCACACTGTTGTGTGCTGTGTGCTGGGCTGAAACCACACACTTCCAACTTGCTTCAATGATACAGGATCTTACTATGCAGCCTAGACTGGTCTAGAACTTTCCACCCTGACTCAGTCTCTCCAATATTGAGATTACTGTCCTATGTCACCACATGTCTTATAGTCACTTTTAACAAAAACGTTAAACATTAAAGATAAATTTCTAACAGGCTAAAGTTTTAAAACATGAAGGAATGTTTCAGCTTTATAGTAAACAGACCTGAGGAAGAACATGAACACACACACACACACACACACACACACACACACACACACACACACACACACACACAAAACATCATTCTTCCCTAACACACTGTCCTATTAGCTCTTGTTTCTAAAACTCTGCTGTGTACTAAGAGAACTGAAGCTGTTTACAAAGACGGCCTTTTACTTGTAACTAATTCCTCTGTACAAAGTTTTATAGAAATTATCAAGATGGAAAAGTATGCTCATGTGTTCAAAAAGAAAAAAATTAAATGGGGTTAGGAAAACAGTCTATTTTTAGAACAGGCATCACACCTTAACACCACAAGACCTCAAAATACACACAAGGCCATATTCAGCGAGCTTCAAGTAGAACCCTCCCCAGATCTTACAGCTCCCAGAATGTGACTTAGCACTGGGAGACCCACCAGCACTGGCCTGTCAAAGTCCATAGTAACAGGGACAAAAACAAACTTGGCTTTTGTGGAACTTACATCTATCTGAGCCTCTTCCTGTGAAGGGTTCATCTTCAGAAACACATGGATGTCGGTTAATTCGGTCTCAGCATTCCCACTTCCCTCTGTTTGTTTGTTTGTTTGTTTGAGCCCTCTATGTGAAACTTGCCCACTGAAAGTTTAAAGGCTCAAAGATGTTTCCACTCTTCTGTCCTTGTAAAACTTCTCTCCAAATGGGAAGCCAGTGCTGCTGGTACTCTACAACCAGAGGGGCTGTGATTACACTCAAGGACCTTCTTGACACTGGGCCTAACGGCATCCCAAGGTAGAAGGAAGGGGAAAGCTGGCCTTTCCACTCCCCTGGGTATCTGCAGCACTAACACCTGATGGGGAGAAGAGCCCCTTCAGCAGCATGCTGGGCTGTCGCTTGTCCATGTTTCCACAACAAACACCCAAGAACTGGCTGATTTACCAAGCTGGACATGGGCAGGGGCATTTTGGTCTGTCATTTTCCCTCTATCTGGGATGATCAGGAATGAAGTCCCCAAAAAGTCACGGGCTGGAGAGATAGCTCACTGGCTGCTCTTCTAGAGGACCCAGGTTCAATTCCAGCACCCCCGTGGCAGCTCACAACCATCTGTAACTCCAGTTTCGGAGGACCCTGTGCCCATTTCTGGCCACCGCAGGTACCAGGCGTGCGTGTGGTGAACAGACATACGTGCAGACAAAACGTTCATACACTCAGCAGCAACAGTAACAATAATGATTTTTTTAAAGTCATACAGCACATGTACATAAAGCTATGCCATTTGAAGCAGAAAGTTAATGAAGACGGAGAAAGGCACAGGGCAGAGGTGAAATCTTGAGCGGCTCACCCCCTTCTACTCTTCTGCCAGTGGACAAACCTTCCGGAGCTGGGGCTGTAGCTCGCTGGCCTCTAGAGCCCTTGCTTAGTGCTCAAATGTTTCTTTCTTATATTTTTTTGTTGTGAGCCTAGCCTTTAACGGCTGAGCCATCTCTCCAGCCCTCAAATGTTTCTTTCTTTAAAACTAAAAAACCTGGGCTTGATTCAGTAGCACATATACTAAAATCGGAATCATACAGAGAGGATTAGCATGGCCCCAGTAAGGATGACATAGAAACTATTCTTAATAGAAATAAAAGATACATTCATGAAAAAGAACAAGAGAAATTTACAAGTGAAATAATAAAGAATTACAGAGAATAACAACTCTTAGAAATTAATAATGGAATTAAGAAAAAAACCAGAAACTATGGAAGGTACAGGTGAACAAGTCTTCCTGGAAACAACAAAAGTACCAAGAGGTGAACAACAGGGAAAGAAAACACATGGAAGAAACATTACAGGACTAATTCACAACTTCTAACATGAAACATGGAAAGAAAGCAACTTAATTAATAAATTCATCATATGGTAAGCATAAAATTGTCAGAAATTTCCAAGAAAAGAAAGACCAATATGAATTCTAGCATAACGGCAAAGAAATGCTCTTCACCATAAGACAGGAAATTTTCAGTGTAAAAATTCAGAATAGAAAGTACAAAGGGATCTTCAGTTTCCACACAAGAAGCAGCCGTCACATGCAAAAGTTGAGAAATAAAAACGGTATGATCTCTTAGTGGCAGCGGTGGGAAGTAGGAAACAACGGGGCAATGATTTTAAAGTCTGAGGGAAATTATTTCCAGCTAGAGTTCTATAACCAGACCAACTATCACTCAACATGAGGACAGGAGGTGGGCATGTTTGGATAGCCTATGCCTAAAAAGCCAGCAGCAAACCTCAGTAATAGAGTACTTGCCCAGCATGAATGAAGCCTGGATTTTATCCCCAGTATGAACACACAAAACCATTTACTTCCATCAGACTATGCGCCTGACCCAGGATAGCAGGATGACCCACAGGAGCACCGGCAAGAAGCAGAGAATTTCCTGGATGACAACAGGAGGACAGTGCACAGACAGGACCTGGAAGACAATGTTCCCAGAGGAAACAACAGACTTCAAGTTGCTAGGCCAAGGTTCCCCTCACACTTCCTCATAAACAAGCTGATTTTCATTATGGTTGAAGCCCCATTCACTGACAAAGTGCTGTACGTGGCGGGCACTCAATAATACTTCCTAGATATAAGGCTTACACTCATTGCACCAAAATACAACGTTAAAGTCTGCATCCTGATCCTACAGCCTATATTTGAACGTGACTGACGAGTCTATTCTAACCAAACCCAATCTATACTCTTCACCACCTATGACATTAAGTGACCTAACAGTGCAGATGGACTCTGCAGAAGATCTGATCAGAAATGCTTAAACAGGTGAGCCACAGTGAAGAGCTTCAACTTGAACAAATAAAGAGCTATTGTGGGTTAAGAAACACAGGTATGCAATTAACATAGAGCTTTAAGAAGATTAGTCTCCCCTGGAAGGCAGGGTAGAATGGAAAAATTTTGTTCCTCTCCTTTTTTTAGCATGCAATTTAAGGGGTGAACAGATGGCCACACCACAAATGCTCAGTTTGCATGGGTGAAGTGTAGTATTTATTAACAAGAATCTTTGAGGGTTTACTACGTTCTGTGTGTTGTGCTATTATAATCAAAGAACTTCAGAAACTGGAGGTATAGCTCAGAGGGAGAGGGTTTGATTAACATGCATGAAACCCTGAATTCAGTACCCTGCATGAAAAAAATAAACAAAACAAAACAAACAAACAAAAATAAAAGCAGCAACAATAATAAAAGCCATACACTTTGACTTGACTCATAATGAAAGGAATAAAAAGCCATGAAGTTGATCCATGACATATGTGTCCGCATTCACATAGTGTAAAGGAAATATACAATGCTTAAATCAGAAGGGAATTTACTGGAAGGGGCTGAGCTTACTGGTCTCATTGAACCAAATTATATTTTCTTAATCCTCTCACTGTGTTAGCGCTTCTGAATAAATAAGCAATTTCAGTGACAAGCATGACTTCCACTGGCAGAGATAAGTCTGTTGAATGTTTCTGAGAGACCAGAACTTTCTGATGCAGTGCAAACACACAAACACATCGGAAAGCTCCAGATCCGATATAACACGGTAGAAGGGCAGAAACACCCAGTGCTTACGGTGGAGATATTAGCTACAGAGGGGCAAGGGCTTCCGTTTAGAGAGCAATGAAAGGAGGAAAAGAAGTTAAGGAAGCAAGAAATGTGACTCTTGTTGCCCCTATAGACTAGTAAAGAACTCATTAGCATAGAGTATGTGGAAGTAATTACCTTTCTTTGAGCTGAGGATATGAGCCCAGGACTAGCAGATAAGCACACTTGAAAGAGCCAGACTTAGGTTTGATACTGAAGAAGTTAAGATTTATATGTAGGAATGGCGATAGTCGCATCCTCATTTGAGATTACTAAAATCAGTATGAAGGATGAATGCTGAGTTATCAAAGTTGGTATAGGAAAATCTCTTTTGAGGGAGCCTCTCAAGACGCAGAAGACTGACAAGAGTTTCAAGAGATCCTAGTAGAAAGAGAACGGATGGAAATCTAGGCTCCTTACAGCTGGAGCGTAGGGAGTTTTAGTTTTAGCTCTTGGAGGAATGTCCACACTCAGGTCTATAGTGGCGTTGTCATTCCCAGTGACAATGAGGAGGGTTCCTCTTTCCCCATACCCTAGGCAGCATGTGTTGCTTTCTTCTCTTCATGATAGCCATTCAGATCAGAGAAAGATGGGATGTCAAAAGGAATTTTACTTTGTATTTTCCCATGGCTAAGGATGTTGAGCACATTTTAAATATTATTGGTCGCTTGCATTTTTTTTTTTTTTTTTGAGAACGTCTATTCAGTTCATCAGCTCTTTCACATACTTGATGGCTTGGGGTCTTGGTATTTAATTTCTGATGTTCTTTATAGATCTTGACAATCCTCCATCGTGTAGTTGGCAAAAAAATCTCCCACACTGAAGATTTTTCTGTTTAATGTGGCCCTACTTTTGCTTGTTTGTTTTTTGTTACATCTTGTTTTCATTTGAGACAGGATCCCATGCAATCCAGGTAGTCTCAAATTGCTGTGTCATGTCCCCATCCCCCAAATCTGGGCTCAAACTTGGGGGGGGGTCTGTGCTTGCTGGACAAGTGCTGTCCCAACTGAGTTTATCTTCACAGGACCTGTTTTTTGTTGTATACGTGTTTACTGTAAGTGGCCTGTGAGGTTGACTGTATGATGCCAATCATCTAGTGGTATGTAGTTGACACATCGGTCTGTAGGATAAAGAATACCAGCCATGGTACATAGATCTGGGAGTTAGCAGAAGATGCAGGTAAATCCATGGAGTCGTTTGAATTACCATTCACAGGTAACAGTCCAAAGAGAGGGAACAGACCCCTGGGTACCTCACTTCAGGGGGCATGGTCTTGTTCTTGACGCTTAGGTTGGAACTCATCTTAAAGAAAGTGCTGCCCTTTCCTGTGACCCAAAATTCTTTCTTGCACCTTAATAGGACATAAAAAGGAAAAGGTTGTGCTATGTCTTCATTTGAAACAACTAACAGAACAACAAAGTTAAGGCACGAAATACAATCAACGGTGAATATTATTATGTAACTCAGTGTGATGGCCTGTGCCTGTAATTCCAACTCCTGAGAGCCAGAGACAAGAAGATAAACTCAAAGGCATACTTGGCTACACAGTGAATACTAGCCAGGCTATGCTACATGAGACCATATCTCAAACAAAACAAAACAAAACAAAACAGTATTATTAGGAACTTGGGAATAAATTCAAGGCCATCCTGGGCACACACTGAGCAGCAGAGCAATCAGAGATGCAAGCAGGACCCTGTTTAACTCTCTCCTACAAGATTACATCATTAGGAGTTTGAGGTGTTGCTCAATGGTACAGTAGTTGCTTAGGATGAGTGCCTGGTCTTCAGTAATAAACTGCTGATCTCCAGTCCACACAACACATACACACACACACACACACACACACACACACACACACATACACACACGAGGGTGGCAGGCTGGGAAGACAATTTTCAGTAAATTGTTTACTGAGTTTAAAAACATTAAAAGCACAGCATTGTGGTACACACTTGTAAATCTCAGCACTGCGGGGGAGGGAACGGGTAGATCCCAGCACCCAGTACTTGGTGAGTTCTAAGACATTTCCTAAATAAATAAACTGAGCAATAAAAAGACAGCGGTTACATATTTACTCATGTAGAAAACTGGTCAAAGTGGCACATGCTTGTCATTCCAGCTGGGAATGCACAGACAGGGTCTCTGGGGATGGCTGGACACCTAGCTTCACCTAATCATCGAGACCTAGTGAGAGACCTTGCCTCAAAAAACAAAAATGGGTAGCTCCTGTGAACTAGTGCCCAAGGTTGATCTCTGGCTTCTACATGTACTTGCACACATATATGCATCCATACACACACAGACACGTCCAAAGATACACCTCCCACACATACACACAAATGTGGGTGGTTCCTGAGGAGCAATACCCAAGGCTTTCACATGTATGTAAAAATGGCACCCACAATATGTGTAAACCCACGTACACACAAAGAAACACACAAAGAAAAATCAAGAATATTATTGACATTTACGGAACACTCACATCATGCTTTCCAAATAATACTAATCTTAAACTTAGACCTCTGTGCAGCACGTCACATGACCGTGTCCATTCTACAGGTGAATAAACTTATGAGAGATGGGTGAGCCATCACTTAACTAAAATCTTGCCAAACGTATACCTCCATTCTTAATTATTGCTAAAGATAATCTCCCAAAGGAACTAAAACTAGATTATGAATCACGAGCCAACCTGCCACATTTATACATAGCAGATCCTGCCAATGACATTCACTCTACTTGGGTCATCTTGCAGTATATAAATTTTAAAGAGAATATGTTTTGGGTTTACATATGATTATACCAATGTTTGGACAGAGGTTCTTTTAAGTGTCATAGTCAAAAGACTCATTCCTTTTTAAAAAACGCATTGCACTGTATTTATCTGGGGTATGTATATGCACATGTATGTATGTACGTATGTATGTATGTGTGGAAGCACACTTATGTCAGGGAGCGTGTGTGGACATCAGAGGACAACTTTGAAGAATTGGTTCTTTCCTTCCACGGTATGGGTTTCAGGGATTAAACTCACATTATCAGGCTTGGTGACAAGTGCCTTTACTCACTGAAACATCACAGGTTCCCAATGATTCATTCTTTGATTATAGGCAGGAATATCAAAGTTGGAAACAGGGGGCTGAGATGTAGCTCAGTGGCAGAGCAAATGTCTCTCTTATGAGCCAAGGTTTCACCTCCAGCAAAATGTGCAGACCCTACACACACACACACACACACACACACACACACACACTCCTGAGGAACTTCCAAAAACAATATGAATTTCCTGTACTTCCAAACATGATGCTGCATCCATCCAAATGAAGTGATGCATAAATGTGCCCGGCTGTAGCCTCTCACTTTGATCATTTAATATTCATTTGCAGACTGTAGTTCCACCTATCATGGTTAAATCAATGTTGTACTGAATATCTATAGACTTTACATACTTGCCATTAATCCCTAAATAATGTAACGTAACAACTATTTCATATGTGAATACATTAGATAGTATCAGTGAACAATCTGCAGGTTATTTTAAAGTGCATACCAGGGAGGGTATGGCTATGTCTCAGTTTGTAGGGCACTTGGCTCAATCCCTGACACTTTGTAAAGTGAGGTGTGGTAGTGCATGCATGGAATCCCATGGTAAAGATAAGAGAACCATAAATTCAAGGTGATCCTTGCCAAGAGAGTGAATTCAGGCCAGTCTGTAATACATGAGACCTGCTCAGCAATAAATAAGTAAACAGAGAACATAGAAAGATATATGTAGATTATACGCAATATCATGCCAATTTATATATTTATTTATATATGAAGTCTTGGGACCGGGATTGGAGAGATGGCTCCAAGCTTAAGGCCACTAACTGCTCTTTCAGAGAACCCGAGTTTGGTTCCAGCACACATATCAAAGCACCCACTACCATCTGTCACTCCAGCCACCAAAATCCAACACCTTCTTCACATGCACACACACACACACACACACACACACACACACACACACACACACACCACAAAATAAATCATAAAAACTACAAAGCAAGTCTTGGAACCAGTTTCCTTGGAAACAGTATATGCCATCTTGTCTATCAAGGATTGAAAAGCTGGCCCTTTTAAGAGGGCTGTGTGTTCTTCCACATCTGTGCAAGCGCTAATGTCTCATAGCCACTGTTCCTTACATCTGCTTCCATTTTCCCCTCTTCTTAAAGCTGAACATAAAGCCACACACGGGGCTGCATAACCCAAATTCTAGAACTTCCCAAGTGGAGGCAGGAGAATCAGGCATTCAGAATCACGTTTGGCTACATAGTGAGTTTGAGGCCAGCCTGGGCAACATGTGATCTGGCTTCAAAACTTTAACAAAAGGGAGGGGGACAGAATGATAGACAGTGCAGCAGTAGTCTCAATAAGCCTCTTATTCCATTGCAAAACAACTGCCAAAACAGCTACAAGATAAAAAAAGGCCTGCACTGTTTAAACATTACACGGAGAACTATGACCCAACACACTTAATGGCTTGTCCCCTGGTCTATCCAGGACACCTCCGATGTGCTCAATGTGTCTTGTTCTTTCTCTCAGATGGAATCTTTCTATGAAGATCAGCCTGCCCTCCAGACTGGTGGTCCTCCCATCTCAGCCTCCCTAGGCTCAGCTCCCTCAGCTAGGATTAGACTTAAAAGTGAATCCTTTCGATAGAGAATAAAGGATTTGTTCTGACGACTCCAACAATCTTTAAACAAAACATACTACCTATGTGAGAATCCATCAAATGTCATTTGAAGACATTCATTGAAAAGTAAAGGCTGCCAGACGGTGGTGGTGCATGCCTTTAATACCAGCACCTGGGAGGCAGAGGCAGGAGGATCTCTATGAGTTCAAGGCCAGCCTGGTCTACAAGAGCTAGTTCCAAGACAGCTAGATCTACACAGAGAAACCCTGACCGTGTGGTGGTGGTGGAGAGACGAGTAAAGACCATCAAACATGTTGGTCCATTCTCTGACACCACACATATTTCAAATAGTAAAAATTCTAACCTTTATGTCATCATGGGCATTTTAATATCACACAGACCACCCTGCCCCAAGCAAATACAACAAGTGCATCAGCTTTGGAAGGTTGGAACCACACTTTCCAACGCCCGTTTCCTATGATTCCTGCAGCAAGCCCACCAGCACATTCTAGAACTTTTGCAAATTCAGATGTAACCATTTCCCTCAGTTCATTTCTGGTGAATGGCTGTGCAGAACTCTGGGTGTACATACAACTGCATTACTGTTCTCTGGTTCCTGTAGAATAATTCTTGGATTCATGGCCATGCCAAGCTAAATGACACTGCAAAGAAACCCTTTGTTTTCAAATAAATCACTGCTTGGCTCTAGATAAAGCTATCAAGAATCTTATTCATGCAGCATAGCCTAGTTAAAACTGCAAAAGTTGAAAACAACAACAAAAACTTCCATCTTTATTGAAAGAATAATCTTTCAAGTTCGTTTTTTTTTTTTTTCATAAGAATTTAACAGAACAATAGAATTTGAGAGATGGAAAGAGTTGGAGTTATTTGTAGTCAAAGAAAATAAATCCTTACTCGCTAAAGGTTGCAAGTTAGTGGCAGATAGAAACACTAGCGCCCAGGCCGTCTTAATTCCCCAGGTGAGGCTGTTCCGCAGTGTGCAGCAGCAGACAGGTTTAAATCTACCAGCGTTTATCAGGGGCCTTCTGCATGCTCTTCACCGGGCCAAGCATTTTCACAGCAATCATTTCTTTCATAGGTCAGTTCGTAAGTTATAATCACATTCACTCCTTTAGACACTCAGTGTTCCCGAGAGGATTGCCACGTGACCGAAATGGAAAGCCGTAATTCAGTTACTGTAGTAACCACTGCAGAGGATGCGTGTCAACAGCCGGTTCTCTTTCAGACATTTTCCTTCCAGAGATGGAAACAGATTTAGATTGCTTGGAACTGCATTTTGAGTAACAGCTTCTTTGCCAAGACCTACAAAGATTTCTACAGCTAACTCCTTCTTCATGTTCTATATTCTGTCCCCCACAATACAATCCTGATTGATTCTTCTATAGGTGCTATCTGGTATCTATACTTTCTCCTAAATTATTATTTCATCCAAGGTAACAATATGATGTTTCCAGCTATAGATTCCACATATGCCTTCTAGAATTTTTTCCTCTATATTGTGACCCCATTCTTCCTCAGGCCAATGCCTTCTAGATGAGTATTGCTATATGATATAACTTATTAACCAAAATATCATGCAAAATACATATACAGGTTTTTAATCAAAATGTGGATATTTAACTTTTTAAAATTTCAAAACACTAGTTTATTTTTTTAATAAAGAATATGTTTTGTGTCATAGAAGGAAGAGTCAAATTATCCACAACATTGACATGTCCAGACAGTTTTGGCCAAGAAAAGGAATTTACTGTATTCAGTGCTGATAAGTCATCTCTAAAGGTCTGATCTCATACAAGGTTTTCTACCAATGAACATTTGAAGACATCTATTTCATAAACTTCTCATAGATGCAAACCAAACAATGTCACAACGAAGCAAGTAAATCTAATTATTTACTAACTTTAGTTAGGATGAAGATACATTTTGGAAATGTCATCACAACTAAACATTAGCAAATGTATTTTTCAATACTTCAAATTAAGCTGATCAACATAAGAAAGGTAATTTATTTGAGATAGGAGCAACATTGTTTAAAACAATTCTGCAGTATTTTGCTAACAAGTCTTATGACCACAGACCTGATAAACAACCCAGATCTCACTTGCAGTCAAATTATAATATTTAAAAGTAAAATTTATCGCCGGGTGTGGTGGCACATGCTTTTAATTCCAGCACTGGGGAGGCAGAGGCAGGAAATTCCAGGCCAGTCTGGTCTACAAAGCAAGTTCCAAGGTAGCCAGGGCTACACAGGGGAACCCTGTCTTGAAAAGCAAAGCAAAACAAACAAAAACAAAAAAGTAAAATCTATTTATTTATTTATATTTGAGACAGAGTTTCTCTCTGTGGCCCTGGCTGGCCTGGAACTCAGAGATCTATCTATCTCTGCCTCCCAAGTGCTGGGATCAAAGGCATGGGCTACCACCACCCAGCTAAAAAGAAAAAGAAAAAAAATAGCTCATTGAAACACTGTTAACTCTGCATTTGAGCCTTTTATCTTCAAAATGAATTTTAACAGTTGGATCAACATAAACTACTAAAACAGCATGTCAGAAATAGTTAGGGAAGCATGGAGATGGAGGCTCATCAAGGAAAACATGGCTGACACCCGGGACCAACTAGACCCAGGAGATTCAAGCATGCCACCTGCCACCACAGAGGTCAAGCACACGGAACATTCTCCACAGCAGCCCAGATGTCAGGCCATAAATAGGTTCCATAAATCAAAAATCCAGAAATCATGCAAGGTGTGTTCTCAGAGAGCAGTGTTATTAAGTCAGAAAGTAATAACAGAGAAAATATGGTAAATTCACTAAACACACTCTTAAGCAACCAATTGCTTTATAGAAATCATAAGGATATCTAGAAAATATTTTAAACCACAACCTAACAAAGGCCAGTGATGAGTAAATAATATATTCTGAGGAAAAACATGTAGCTATAATTTCCTGTGTTAAAAAAAAAAAAAAAAAAAAAAAAAAAAGATTTCAAATGAGTAGCGTAAGTTTCCAGCTTCAGAAACTGAAAAGGGTGACAGAGAGCTGGCTCAGCAGTTAAGAGCACTTCCTGCAGTTTCCTGCATTTGCACCTGGCTTTGGTTCCCAGCACCATAGGTCTGGCTGCTCACCGCCATCTGCAAGTGCAGTTCTGGGGCTCTGACATCCTCTCTGAGCTCTGTGGGAACCATGCTGGTGTGCGGTGCAATACACATGGGAGCAAACATGCAAACACACAAAGTAAAAATACATCCTACATGAAGAGCCAGGAGCATTATCAGTCACCCACAGAAGCTCAGAAGACCGAGGCAAGGGGATCGGGTCAGCCCAGGAATTCAGGACCAGTCTAAGACCTCCATCTCCCAAGAGTAAACTAAACGGAAAATAAACAGATGGGAGGAAGTAACGAGGTATGAGAACACGAATCAGTAGAAAACATCACAAACAATGGCATTAGAAGTTGGGCCTGAGCTAGGAGGTCATGAAGCATGCTTTTAATCAGAGCACTCTGGAGGCAGAGGCAGGCAGATCTCTGTGTGTTTGAGGCCAGCATGGTCTATAAAGAGCTAGTTCCAGGACAGCCAGGACTACACAGAGAAACCCTGTCTCAAAACAAAAACTAAAGCCCACCAGTGAAGACATTTGTGTCTGGACTCGTCTTTGTTAGTGTTTTTCCGATTCCCAGTTCAGTCTCTTTCCTTGCTCTGTTTGTCTGTTTCCTCCTGGGCTAGTTTTGCTAGCTTGTTCTACTGATGTGTGTGCTTCCCAGTTATCTGATGGGCTGGTGTGCAGCTGTGTGGCCTCCTCTTCAAGCTCCTATTCTTCCTCTGAGACTGCAGTGGCATTCCCTTTACCTGAGTAGCCTGATCTTGGTGAGATAGCTCTTCTCTATTCTTTCTGCTCAGTATAGCTAAAGGACACCCTCCCCCCATACACACTGGACCAACTTTTTGGTTTTGTTTGTTTTGGTTTTTTGAGACAGGATTCTGCTGTATGGCTTTGGAGCCTGTAGACCATGATGGCCTTGAACTCACAGAGATCTGTCTGCTTCTGCCTCCCGAGTGCTGGGATTAAAGGTGTGTGCTACCACCACTGATGGTTTTAAAAACTAAGTTAGACGAGGCCCTGTCTCAAAAAAAAAAAAAAAAAAAATTCAGTGGAAAGATGAATAACCCAACTTTTCAAATGAACAAAGATTCTGAATAGATACTTTTCCAAAGAAAACTTCTAACTGGCTGAAGCAGAACATGAAAAAGACACACAGCTTTGAGTTATTATGGCCCTGAAAACCAAAACCACAATGCCACTCCACATCCACTAAAATAGGAGCTTGTGTAACAAGTGTTGGAGGGCATGTGAAGAAATTCAAACGCTTGTGGCCTGCAAGACAGTTTGGCGGGTAAACTGTTTACCACACTACCACACTAGCCTGGCACCCCGAGTTTCATCACTGGAACCCACATAAAGATAGACAGAGAGAAAGGACCCCACAAAGTGATGTGCATGCATGCATGTGCGCACACGCACGCGCGCGCGCGCGCACACACACACACACACTAAAAAAATAATAATAAATAAAATCTGTAAAAAGAATGCTGAGCCATTATACACTAACAAGAAAACTATAAAGTCAGATGGTCTGGAGAAAGGTTTGTGAATTCCTCAAAAAAGTTAAACAAGAATCACATATGGTCAGGCAATTCTGCGCTTAGTATACATCTGAGGAAAGTGAACACATATGGCCACACAGGATTTATGCATAAATATTCACAGCGACTTTATTCCTAACAGCCAAATCACGGCAACCACCCAAGTCCTCCTGGGAAGATGACAGAATAAGCGGAACATGGTTAGTGTATCTACACCACAAAACACTTTTCAGCAATAAAAATTAGGCCACAGGCTTCAACATGGATGAACCTTGAAAACATCATGCTAAGTGAAGAAAGTCAGTAAGGGAACACATAATATTTACATGGTTTAACATCTTATGAAATGCCCAGAACGGGAAAATCTATGGGTGTAAAGAGAGAGAGAGGGCTAAGAACAATGGGTCCAGGTTTCTTCCTGGGGACCACAGTTCTGGACTGGGTAGAAGTGATGACTCTACACCTTTCTGAATAAGACACTGGCTGAGGGCTTTTACAGTTGTTTGTTGTTTGAGAAATGGCCTCGGATAGCACAGGTCATGTCTAACTTGCTGTGGGGCAGAAACTAACCTGAGCTACAGATTCTCCTGCCTCAGTTTCCCAAGTGCTGCGGATACAGGCAGGTGCCCTCTGAATTGTGGTTTGAAAGACACTCTTATGGCATGAGAACCATATCTAAATGAAGCCACTTTTACAGCGTGGGTACAGTACAGACCCCCGCCCTCTCTACTTACTCTAACTTCTTTCCAAGCTTTTGCACCTGTTTGCATCTTCTCAGCATCTTTCTCCTCATCTCTACTAGTCATGTGCCATCACAACAGGGTCTGAAATCAAGCCTATGGTAAAGAGAAAAGAACTGTAACCATTTCTGGGGCCTAAAGTCCAAGTTCAAGTGGGGTATCTGACCTGAAGGGCCCCCCTTGCTATGCCACCATGCAGCAGAGAGGGATAAGGATGAGGAGGGTCCAACAACATTAATCCAATCTGAGAGGACAGTGCCTTTCAATCTACACCTCTCTCTAAAAGGTCCCCCCTGCCCAATAACACTGCCTTAAGGATTAACTTTCCTAACCACAACTTCAGGAGACAATTAGACCATGTCATCACCCTCTTGGCCCAGAAATGCAAACACGTATTATTAGACAGAACTATCATTTGTCCAAGTACAGGAGATTTTGAACCTAAAATGTTTATCATTCATCATCTCATATCTGCCAAGCTGATGGCCATCCTTCCTCACCAAAAGGGCAAAGTGATCATTAATAAGTGGGAGTGGTTTCAGAACACAAAGATGTCTGTCGTTTTCAAGTTTAAAGGACATTGGTTACTAACAGGGTCTGAACGTTTGGCAAATAGCATTCAAATTCTGGTGGTTCAAGGTTTCAGAAAACCAGCTTTTAAATACAGAATTTTAAGTCCTTTTCTTGTAGACAGAAATTATAATATATTTAATGCATCTTCAGTCAAGAGTTCCTGACATCTGGCCCCTGTTTCTAAACTAAAGCATTAAAACTACATCAGAATAATAAAGATACAGAATGAGTTTTCAGACCCAGTGGATGTCTCATCGGGAGAAGGTCATCTGGCTCATCTCTGGGTTAATGCTCCCATGCTCACTGATGGGGGTGGTGGGGGTTTTTACCCCTGTTAACAGGCACCGGGGAACAAGGAATAAAGCTGGGAGATCCGAAGAGATGCTGATTCCAGGGATAGGCACTTTCCCCATACTGATATAGGCAGTAGCCTTTGAATCCTTGCTAAGCCCAGTGTGTCTATCTATAAATAAAACTACTAATTCAACCCATAGTTATTGTGCCTTTAAGTTTTATGAAAAAAAAAAAATGTGTATGGCTGTGTTGCCAGCAAATGTATCTGTGTAGCAAGTGCATGCCTGGTGCCTCATGGAGGCTAGAAGAGGGAGTTGCATCCCTCGGAACTGTCCTCACAGACGGTTGTTAGCTACCGTGTGGATGCTGGGAAACAAGCACAAGTCCTTTGCCAGAGCAGCCAGTGCTCTTAAGTGCTGAGCCATGTGTCCAGCCCTATTGTGGCTTTTTAATAAAATCATCTTGCCCTGCCCCCAGCAAACATTAATTCCCTTCTATTTTCTCTCTGAAAGGTAGAATATGGAGATCATAAAGGATAAAATTACAAAGATTCTGATGACAGAAAACACTTGGCCCAGTGTATACCATTCAAAGGGGAAGAAGAATTATGTAAATAATAAGTATAAAAGGGCTTTCAGTTTCCCATGGCTCCAAACCTACATACTCTTAAGTAGGTAAAGTATGTACATGGCACTACCAGATATTTTTTCACTAACTATGCTGATGTACTTACTAGCTGTATTAGGAAACAAGTAAGTACACAGTCATCATAATAGTGCAGCTGTCAATCAAAAGTGCTTCCTTTAATGCCCTAACGATAGCTCAACATTTGGCCTTATTTGAAGGAAGGCTTCACAATGAACTGTAGACACAGCACTTGACAATATAAAAGGGAAACAAAGCCACAGTCTGAACATGGGACACTCTCCCAAAGTGTCATGTGCTGTGAGATAAGCCTCTTGTACGCTGTAAAGATCTGTCACTCCAATTAGTTTAGCAAAACACCCAATGGCCCGTAGCCGGGCAGGAAGTATAGGTGGGGGTGGGACCAAACTAAAGATGATGGAAAGGAGAAGGATGGAGTCAAGAGTTGGCAGCCAGATGCAGAGTGAGCAGGAAATGAATGTGCCATGCCATGTGGCAGAGCGTAAATAAGGAATATGGGTTAACTTAAAATGTAAGAGCTAGTTAGTGATAAGCCTGAGCTATTGGCCAAGAACTTGTCATTTACATTAAGCCTCTGTGGTAATTTAGCACACAGCTGCCAGGTATTTGGGAACAGGAAGTGGGACAGGAAAACATCCGACTACATTCATGTCCTAGATGATGCTTGGTCCCCAACTTGAGGGGCTATTCCAAAGCCTGTGGCATATGGAAGGCATGGCGCTTGGCTGATGGAAGCAGCTCACAAAGGGCATGCTTTTAAAGGTGATATCATCCTCTGGCTCCAGCTGCACTATCTACTCTCTGGCCCACCATATCTGAGGAAGTCCTATACATGCTGTTTCCACACCTTCTCAGCTATGATGATCCAAAAACCTCTGAAACTAGGAGCCAAAACAAATGTTTCCTCTTTCATGTCATTCTGTCCAGCATACTGTTTACAACAACACTGAAGGAACTAATACACACAGGGCCAGTGAGATGTCTCAGCAGGTAACGGTGCCTGGAGCCAAGATGATAATATGTGTTTGTGTCCAGGTCCCACAAGGTAAAAAAAAAAAAAAAGAACAAACTCCTGCAAGTTGTCCTCTGACATCTGATGGGAGATGTCATTCTGTAAATATGTTTCTCTTATTGGTTAATGAATAAAGCACTGTTGGCCAATAGGAAAGCAAGATGGGTGGGAGGCGGAGACTAGGAGGAGAGAGGAAGTGGAAGGGAGGAGAGTCAACATGGAGAATGGAAAGAGGGCAGAACTCCGGACCCGTCTCTCCGGTAAGATGAGACCACATGGAAATACTTAGATTAATAGAAATGGGTTAATCATTAAGAAAGAGCCAGCCAATAAGAAATGCTAGTAACAGGCCAACAAAATTATATCAAATACAGAGTCTCTATGTATTATTTGGGGATGGCATGGCAGTGGGTCCTGACCAGCAGTGGGGAAAAACATACTCATAGCATAATGGCACCCAACGTGGGGGGCCCTTTTGTTATGAGTAGGTTTTTCTGCTGCTCTGGTTCCTCCACCGCACCAGCCCCAAATAACACACAGAGACTCTGTATTAGATATAATTCTGTTGGCCTGTTACTAGTTTCTTATCTGTTGGTTCTGTCATAAATATTAACCTATTTCTATTAATCTAAGTACTTCCATGTGGTCTCATCTTACCAGAGAGACGGGCCAGCATTCTGCTCTCTCCGTCCTCCATGTTGACTCCTCCCTACTACTTCCTCTCTCCTCCTAGTCTCCTAGTCCCACCTATCTTGCTTTCCTATTGGCTAACAGTGCTTTATTCATTAACCAATAAGAGAAACATATTTACAGAATGACATCTCCCATCAGACATCCACGTGGCACACACTTGTGTGCATGCACGCGCCCATAACTAAATAATGTATTTTTTTCAAGAAAGATAAGAACCCATAAAAAAATAGTAGTCTTAGTTCTGAATGTTTTCTTACAACACTCCCATCCAAACAAATAATATAGTAGTTTATGCTTCAATTTTAGTAACATGCTGTTGGCAGGCTGCATAAAAACATCTTTCTAAAATCTTTATAAAAAGTAAGCCCTCACACTTGTGCAGCTTAAGTACCTTCACCTTGGGGAGACAGGCCTCAAACATCTGGTCCAAGCACCCTTGACAAGCAACCTGATGCCAGAATGCAGACGGCTACCTATCTTGGTCACTGCCTGCACTCAGCAAGTCTCCAGCTGGGACCTGAAGCAAGAGGACCCAAGATCTCGCAGGTGTGTAGATACAGATGGAAATCTGGAGGGCAAGTGTTCAGAAACTTGCAATACCACATCTCAAAGCTCAATAATCTTTGGTCTGAGATAGCCTTCATCTTCACCTTATTTGAACACCAACAACAAAGAAAGTAGTTTTTAAGCCGGATACTTAACTTTGGATGCATCGTCTAAAGGGAACTGTGTCATATTGTTGTGTTAACTTTCCAAAGCAAACATTCTATTTGACCCATTTATATGCCTGACGTTTTTTATAGGGAAAAAAAAAACCTCACAAACTGATGTTGTTGCAGTAACATGATTAAAAGAAAAATTTATAAATAGCTTCACATTTCTTAGTTCATGTCAATGCTTAGGGGAAAACAGCTTATTTAGTGGCGAGGGGGTAGGAAACGTCTATGGATATTTTCAAAGGAATTTCTGGGTATTCTCTGGGTCTTTGGAAGTTGAAACCACTCATTCTTCATAATGTCTACCTTTCCCTGCAAACTGAAAGCTTTCCTTTCTCTTATTAAAGGCCTTCTCGTAAACATCCCACTGTAATTAGCATCTTTTTTGCTTCAGATCAAAATGAAGAGCGACTGGAGAAGGAAGGTGGAGTGAACCAGTTGATTCAAACGCTAGGAAGAGGAGAAGGGAATGAGGAGAGAGAGAGACAGGAAGGCAGAGAGGAAGACACAGGAGCTGGAGGGGCAGGTGAAGATCACAAACTAGTGAAATGAACAGGAAGTTCAGAGATGTCAACACAGTTGCTGTCTGGAAAAACTAGGGGTGTCAGTATGCAAAGAGGGACATGTGTGCACGGGCTTTTACTAGGTGTTACCACGCCCCTGACCAATATACCCTACATAGGATCATAAGAGACACCAAGATAACGTATTTCCACCAATGATGGCAGCGCTGTGGCCAATTACCTCAAATAATGTGCTTATGCTTAGAAGAACATTTTAAACAGCTTGAGTTCGGCTGCTTTCCTTTCTGACAACCTCAGAACAGCCACTTTTTCCTTGGTTCAAATCCATCATTCTGCTTCTCTTAGCGATTACAGTAAATTATCTGTAAATACTCCATCATTTACTTTTCTTAATTATCACGTTTCAGATGCACTCACAACGCACACCTATGACCCATAGGAGGACATGTTTTGGGCTGCTTTGGGTGGATCTGTCACTCTGTCCACACTCCCACTCATTCTCTTTGTTAGCAAGTATACATTTCCAAGAATGTCAGCCAGGTGTGGGGCATGGCGGCTGGCCAGGAAACACAACGAATAACTGATACAAACGTGCATGGGATCTCTGATGTGCACTCACTAAATACGCACGTCTCTCTCCAGCAAGTCAAGCCTGCTTAAATGTTTCCAAAAGGGCACTGAATGCCTGGAATGTCAGCTCATGCCTGGAATCCCAGCTCTTGAGAGGCTGAGGTAGGGGGATTATCCTGAATTTAAGCCTACTCTTGGTTTTATAGGGATTTTCAGAACAGCCTGAGCTACAGAATTAGGCTGTCAGACAAAACAAAAGAAAAACATACAATAAAACCCTAGGCTAGGCATGGTGGCACACATCTTTAGTACCAGCAATTGGGAGGCAGAGGCAGGTGGATCTCTGTGAGTTTGAGGCCAGCCTGGTCTATAGAGTGAGTTCCAGGACACACACACACACACACACACACACACACACACACACACACACACACACACACGGACTCTCTCTCTCCCTCCCTCCCTCCCTCCCTCCCTCCCTCTCTGCCTGTCTGTCTCTCTGGTTTTGCTGTGCTCATGCACCACTCATTCTCTCGCTCTGTTAGCTCATGGCAGCCCCCCCCCATGTCTCTTCACGTCTTCTTCTTTGTGTCTCTCCTCTTAGAAGGACCCCTGTCATACTGGATAACAGCTCACTAAACTCTAGTGGGATGTCACTTTGACATGATTATGTCTGCCAAGACCCCATTTCCAACGAAAATCTCATTCACGGCTTCTAGGAGTTGGGATGTGTGTGCGCGCGTTTGGAAGCCATAACTGAAACTAGAGTGAGTTATGAGAGGAGAGATGGTGGATGCTGAGAGGCTGTGTCCCACCCCTCATCAGCTCTCTTACCCCTCCACTCTCCACACGCCCAACCTCCACTCTCCACACGCCAATCACCTTCCCTCTTCAGAGCTCTGTGCCTAGGTTTCAGCTGGAGTTTCCCCATGGCAGGCAGCCCTTTGGGATCCAGGCCACCGTAAGCATTGAGAATCAGTAAACTCAGCATCTGTTTGGGGGGTATGGCCCTAGGGGCTGGCCCAGGACCTTGCTCATCCAAGCTAGGCAAAGCAAGCACTCTACCACTGAGCTCAGAATCTGCTTGAAAGAAACAGACGTATTCTAAAGATTAGAGTTCAGTGAAGATCCGGTTTTTGCATTGTGATCAGCCACATTCACCATTCAGTGATTTCTCAAAGAGTTCAGATATGAGAAAAGAACTGAAAAGAGGAGGCTCAAGGAATTCAGTATAGAATAAAGAAGCAGGAGTGGGACAGGGGAAGGAGAAGATGAGTATTAGAGGAAATACAGTTTGTATGTTCCGCTGCCACCAACTGCCCTGCCCCCCAAAAAAAACTTTTAAGGGACTCTATATCCTAGTACAGAGAAACGCTCTGAGCCATGCTCATTGCTACTCTATCACAATAGCTAGGAAATGGAGCAGCCTAGATGTCCATCGAATGGTGAATGGATAATGACGATGAAGTACATTTGCACAATGGAATTCTATTCAGCTATTAAAAAAAGAAAAGAAAAAAAATGGGCAGGTAAATGGGCGAAACCAGAAAAAATTATACAGAAAGAAGCAACTCAGAGCCAGGGATACAAATATTGCACTTTCTCTCTTATTTCTCTCTTATAGCAAAACAGAAAGGGAGCGTGGGGTGAGAAGGAAAAATAGCTCTGGAGAGGGAGTTAGTAGGACACAGGTGCTCTGACGGCGAAAAGGCAAGGGTCCAACTGGGTGTGTTTGTATGTATTATGTATGTATGTATGTATGTATGTATGTATTATGTATGTATTATGTATTATGTGTGTATGTATGTATTATGTATGTATGTGTGTATGATTTATTTATTTATCTATTTATTTATTTTAAATGGAGTTACACACCACCAGGTGACAATTTCTTTTCCCCAGAGAGCTCTATATTATCTAACAAAGACTCTAGTGCCAGCACCAAATGAAAGACCCCCACTATGCATTTCTCCTGCTTGATTGCAAAGGGTCAAGGTGGGGACAAGTACAAGAGGGAACAAAGAGTCCTTGAAATGTCTACAAGTAGCAGGGCTATCTGGGAACAGAAAATCCTTGAGATGTCATATTGTAACACCAGAGTGCTAAAATAGTCATAACTGAATTCCTTGTACCCGATCTGAACAAACAACTCTGCCCCAGTCTGACCCCAACCGCTTAATTTGAGTGAACCAATGAAATCCCTGTAATCATGCATTGCATTTGCTTCTGTAAGTCCACTTCTTGCTGCCCAAACCATATATAATTCTCTGAAGTTTTGGCCTGAGCGCGCTCAGTCTCCCGAAAGATTGAAGCGCCCACAGGTACCTGTGTGAGCAATAAATATCCTCTTGCGCTTGCATCCAGTGGTCACTGTTTCTTCTCTCGGAGAAAGGGGTCCAAGGACACAGTGGGTCTTTCACAAAGAGATGGCTTAGTGCTTGAGACCATGTGTCCTGCTCTTGCAAAAGGGCAGCTTTGATCACAACACTCACATGGGAAGTCTCACAACTGTTTGTAACTCCACGGAGACCTGAAGCTTTAGTCCTAGGCAGCAGGACCCATGTGTACATATCACACATATACACATAATTAAAACAAACAAGCGAAATGCAACTCCAGTGCCAGGCAAAGGGAACCTGCCTTCAAACTGGCGGGGGAGGGGGGCTCAAGAGACTCTCCAAACAGAGTAGGCTGTTGCCATTACCCTTGCTTGCCTCCCAGAACTTAAAGGTAAGTCCCAATTTATTGAAGACACCACATACTTCAGACACAGGACTTGGAGGAAACCAGCTAGTTCCCTGAGAGCTAGCTCTTAAGGTATCAGAGGATGCCATGCAAGCTACCAAGGAAGAAAAGCAATCTGACCCAGCTAAGAATCCTGCAACCAATGACAATAACCTATCCAGCTAGATATCCCCAAAGGTACAGTAAGAGTACTATATCTAATTGAATGTGTGGATCACTCAATAGATGAGAATTCATACCTAGGACTGGAAACCTGTAGCTGTAGAGATTGTGGACCCCAGAGGAACCCATCACTGCTATTTTCCTAAATCACTATCATGTCTAAATACTTACACCCCCAGACAAATGCAGCTCTCGCCACTCACCAGAGGAGTATCTCTGTTGCAGCAAATGGAAGCTATTACACAGACCTAAAACTGCATGAAATGCAGAGAATACGTGACCGTGGGAGCCCAGCCCCAATTGGTGCGTCTGCAATGTAACTTCCACACCCAAGGGAGCATCATGGGGGAGGGATGGAAAGACTATAAAAGCCAGAAAACCTCGGTGCTACCTGTAAGTCAGTGTCCTCCAGACATGACAGGGATGCTGTAACTATAAATTCTCCAAACACGGTTGCATATGCAAGACTGACCCTAATGACCACCCCAGTTGACATGCCTATCTATGTACGTGAAGGAAGTCTCACAAAGTCCCCAAGTTGGTCATATGCCTTGCATCGCATACATGAGTGTACTACTTACACTCTTGTCCTACATTACGAGTTTCTCTATATGTATAAATGCTGAATTGGAAGCTCAGGAATTTAAAATCAATTAGCCTCTGTTTTAGATGGCTGCATAGCCCAAGCTAGCTTGGAACACTAGAAGCTCGCCTGCTTCCTCTGCCCTCCAAACACTGGGGTAACAAGAATGTACCGCCACACCTGGCTCAGCTTTAATCTACTTTTATTTAAAAGCCAGAATAATGTCAGACTTGGTGGTCATGTGCCTGAAGTCCCAGCTACTCAAGAGGCCTAGGCAGGATTATCATCTGAGGCCAGAGGCTGGAGGTCCCATTGGGCAACAGAGTGAGACCTTCCATTTCAAAGGCAATTAAAAAGTAAAAAGCAAATGACATCGATAATTTTCTTTCCCACTTTCAATTCAAACAAGCAAACTACTCCAGTCCTATTGACATGCCACTGAGGTGGAGGAAGTAACATCCCAGAGTCAGGGGACTGGTCAAAGCATTGCCAACAGTGAATCTGAGTGTGTGTGTGTGTGTGTGTGTGTGTGTGTGTGTGTGTGTGTGTGTGTGTGTGTGTGTGTGTTGCACGGATGTGAGTCTGTGACAGTTTGTGCTTGTGCATATTCACATACACAGCCAGGTTCTCTCTTGCTCTGTTTCTTCTGCCTCATTTAGTTTGAGCCAGTTTCTTACTGACTTGGAAGCTAGCGTTTCTGGATAAGCTGGCTGACTATCCAGTCTCAGGATCCACCTGTCTCCAAAGCTGGAGTTGCAGGGATGTGCATCCATGCCCACATTTTTATGTAGGTGGATTCGAACTTAGGACCATAAAACAAGTACCCCTACCTGTCAATCTCTCCAACCCCAGAATCTCATATTTTATTGCTGAGTGTTAAAAATATATTTTAACTAGAGAACAAAATGCTTGGTATTAAGTCGCTTGTCAAATATACCCCAATACCTGGGACAGGGGTAGTGGTGGTGGTGCAGGGTTAGAGATAGCTCCATTGGTAGAGTATTTGCCATGCAGGCATGCATTTGATGACCAGAATCTATGATAAAAGCAGGGAATGGTGGCATGCATTTGTAATTTCGGCCCTAGGGCTTCTATGAGGCTCATCAGCTGGCTGATCCAGCCTAAGGGAGAAGTTCACAGTGAGAGACCCTGTCTCAAAAGCAAGGTGGACATCTCCTAAGGAATAACTTCTGAGGTTGACATCTAGCCTCATACACACACATATACACAGGCCTGTACAGACATGTATACACATACACATGTATTCATGTACCAGCACACACACAAACACATAGTACCTATACACAAGTGAAGCAGTCAGCCTGAACCATACTAGTTACTTCATGGTGTGCAAGCAGAGCTATTTCTTTAAAATCGCAGTACAAACTCACAGGGCAAACCACGACATCTCAGTATGACAGACATTCTCAGAAACAAAACCCTTAAAAGGTGCAAAATCCAGAACCACCCTCGCTCTTATGTCTTAAGTCATTTTCAAATTATCTGCAAAGCCCTCACTTTGTGGCCTAAAGTAAAATATTACCTAGCTGGACAGTGGTGGCACACACCTTTAATCCCAGCACTCAGGAGGCAGAGGCAGGCAGATCTCTGTGAGTTCGAGACCAGCCTGGTCCACAAAGTGAATTCTAGGACTGTCAGGATTACACAGAGAAATCCTGCCTTTAAAAACAGAGAGAGAGAGGGAGGGAGAGAGGGAGGGAGGGAGGGAGGGAGGAAGGGAAGGAGGGAGGGAGGGAGGGAGGGAGGGAGGTACCGACCTGTAAGAACACTTCAGCACAAATAAGTTTATAGCAACTCTCCCCTTGCACACTTACCACGCCGGTAGATATTTGTAGCCCTTCCCAGGTGCCAGTATACTTTAGGTCTTCCCTGTATTTGTCCCCACGGTGGAAACCAAGTTGTACTTCATAGAGGTCTCCCCTCGAGTCTCACTAATATCTTGTGTTCCACCCACACACCTATCTTCCACCTTACAAAAGATCAGTCTCTCACCCTGTAACAACTTTCTCCATACCATGACCTCTTAATCTCACACAAGGAAATAGCACTGGGGTTATTTTGTATGGTTCTAGCTCTGTAGCCCAGGCTGCCCTCTGAGACAACTGGGGATTCAAATGCCCATAGGCATGGGACATTTTGTTTGTTTGTTTGGCATCAAAGAAGACCATACCCAGGGCCTCCCTAATACCAGGCAAACACTCCACCACCTGACCTATGTACAGTTTGGTTTTAAAGAGAATGTGGCTACACAGTGATAAGCTTGGGCATATCTACAGGATCCTTGGGAAACAGGGATGAGTTGGAGAAACGGAACAAAGGCACAGCTTGCTACCTACACAGTGCCCTAATTCTCCGGGGAGCCCTCAGCCTTGGCCTCACACAGGTTGACATTTCAGGTTGGCCTCCGACAGATGATTCCATATCTTCTCAGAAACAGCAGTTAACTCAAAGCTAGCGTTAAAAGTGTGCAGCTGTCAATTAAAAAGATGGGGCCTCTCAGCAGCTCTTAGGCTTCTCGGAGAGATGGCTGGGGGAGGGTAGAACAAGACCTCAGCTCCCGCTACAAGGAAGGGACAGGCACAGAAAAACTAAGACTTCACTTAACAGAGTGTGGGAGCTGTTTCTGTCAGGAATAACACGTTACGTAACTCGACTTTCATGAATCAGCAACTTAGTCCGCAATTCACATGAAGTCTTAAAGGAGGAGCACATGCAGGCCGAAAGGGGGAATGGTGCTCTCTAAACAAGGCAGGTTTGAGAAGCACTGAATTCCTCCTCCATACAGCGGGCTGACAGGTAACTCGCTCAAATGGGCTGCATTAAGGTTTCCCGTGCCTAATGCTCCCGGTAGGAAAGGCCTTGCTTTGTTTCACTTCATCCCACGACCCTTCTCAAGTCCTCTCCCAGGTAGCCGCCATATTTTCCTCTCTAGCTGAAGGTCACCCATCTGGGGACCACATACTTTAGGATGCCGAGGGCCATGCTTAAAGGATATAAATAAATGAAGTTTTTTTTTTCCTTTTTTAAAAAGACACATTATACTAAAGTAATTAGCATAAAAACACTCACCACATCAGACACTTCAGAGAGAGAGAGAGAGAGAGAGAGAGAGAGAGAGAGAGAGAGAGAGAGATCACTGTATTTGATCACTGTATTTGAACTCAATCATAAATCTGAGTGGCCTAAAGACAGGTAAAAGAAGGCCGTCGGCAGAAGCACTAACATTTGTCCAACCTAAACCCCCTCAAAACTGAAACAAAACAAAACAAAACAGGTAGGGTGTTCGACAGAAAAGAAAAACAACCACTAAGCTAATTTCTTCTTCAAAACCTGGAGGTGATAAGTCCTGAGTCCAAGAGCCACCCTTGTCCTTTTTATGGGGAAGGTACTGGGTCAGATACTGTTTAGAATAAGAGAAATGCTGGAGTAGGCCTGGAAATCTCTTCAGCGCAAATCGATGAGGACGGTATTTGGGGAAGTATGTTTTGAAAGAGCAAGCTATCTGAAGTCATTCATTCCACAAATATTTATTACAGGCCTGCACGTGCCAGGCTCGGTCCGTCTGTGCACCTACCCCATCTGAGCTCACCCTCCCATCAGCTCTGCAAACAGAGCTTAAAGCAAATCAACAGAGTTAGGGCTGGGTGTCTTTATTTGAACAAAAGGAAGTTTTCTTAAAAATGGCTACTGACCTCACAGGTGTCTCTGGAGACAAATGAGTGTGTCTAAGGCACTCAGCAAACCGTGCAATTGTTAGGTGTTTGGCAGAAGTTAACGTGAGTACCACCGATGTCCTGTGATGCCTCCCACAGAGTACACCAGAGGAGGGAGACCCTCCATGTTGCAACACTTCTTATAATAGGACTATCAACTCATTTACAAGAAGGAAAAGAACCAAGAGACAGGGAGTTCAATAAAAAGATTTTTTTTTTGATATTACATTTATAATACCACAGTGACAAAAACTGTGTCAACCTTACTTATTCTCCATTCTAGGCCTTTTCTATCTAGACACCAGGCCCACAACACTCATTTGAAAAGGTCATTTTATTCTGGGGTGGTGGGGATCTTCTTTATATACAAGCTGCAGTCACAAAATGGACACCTTAGGGGACACATCCACCAACTCCGTGCTAATATGTACAAACAAAAACATTCATGGTCCAAGATTAACGTGATGCACCCATCTGACATTCATGGTCCAAGATTAACGAGATGCACCCATCTGAGCCCCGTTCATATGAATTGTCAAACAGATTTGAAACAAAGCTCCCTTTAAAAACAAAACTAGGCTCAGCACGCTGGCCATTTAAAGAAAGGGAACTTCTGATGCCTGAGTTGTCAGCTTTGGCAGACGATGGTGAAGGACACCACCACCAACCACACCACGGTGGAATCTAGCCTCTCCAAGCTCGCACCCCACAGGGAATGAGGGGTAATAACTTGCCTTATGGGAGTGGTAGCCTAGGGGGCAGAAGGCACACCCATTCCTAAAATATGTCTGAAACTTCCTCTAACGTTTCCAGTTCTTTCTATGACACTGGGGGGAACTAAAGTGTCCGTGGCCTCTTCATGGCTACAACGGCTATCACTTAAGATTTTGAGTTAAGACTTTGAGGTAATATTTATAAAGCACTTAGAAAACAGCCCGATTCATAGTAAGAGCTGTGTTTGGTAAATAAAGCAGGCACTTTCCAGGCCTGATGGGTAAACACTCAACTTAGCAAGGAGGGAAGAATCAAAATACCTAACCTGCCCTTTGGGTTTGTTTGTTTGTTTGTTTGTTTGTTTAGTTTTTCACCCCGATAAAAGGTACTGAGACTTGCGTGTTCTGTATTTATTCATGAATCTCAAGTCCACCCTGCATAGTCTTTTCCTGCAGATGTTCGGCATTCGGTGCAAAATTAAGTCAAAAGACAAAGGATCCCTTCTCTTTCCTACAGGCTCAAAGAGTCTCCACCGAAAACCTCGGGGCGCTTTTAAGGCGACACATGTCAGCGCTTAAACCGGGAGACTCAGAAAACGCGGTAGAAAACAGACTCCAAGGGTTCGAATCTGAGAACTTGCAAAAGAGTGGCGATGCATTCTAGTCCTGTGGGACCGATCGGGGCGGTCACTTAACCCTCCGGGCCCCAGCGCCCCAGGCGGCCGGGTCCAGGTGGGCTCTCCAGTCTCGCCCGCCCGCTGCCCAGCTCGGGGACCGCGCGTCTTCCCCGCGTCCACCCACGCGCTTGAGCTCCACGCAGCGGCGCTCAACTCGCCTCCGGGGACACAAAGACCGCGCGCCCGGCCGTGGCGGACTCCCGGGTGCCCGGGAAAGCCCCGGCCGGGACCCCGCAGCGCGGCCCCGCGCAGCCGCCCCGCACCTACCCGGTGGCGCGGCGTCCGGGCGCCCGGGCGCGGAGCCCAGCGCGCTGGCGGTTCCTCCTTCCCGGCGGCGCGGCCGGGCGCCGGCGTTTCCTCCCTGCCGCGTCACGGCGGCTCCTCCCGCGGAGCGCGGGGCGGGCGGGGAGGGCGCGAGGGGACCAGCGGGACCCGCGCGGGTGGCGCAGCGAGCGGCTCGCCGGTCCGCGTTCGTCACGCGGGGTGCAAAGTTCAAGAGAAGGCGCCGGGCTCCTGCGCTCAGCGGACCGGGGCGCGAGGGCCGCCGAGAAAGTGACCTTGGCCCAACCCGGCAGCCCGGGCGACCGAGGACCGTCGCGAGAAGGGCTGGAGGCAGCGGCTTGCTAGAAGCCAGACACTTGCAGAAGCCAAAGAAGTATCCGAACGACGTGGAGAGCCACCATGCTTCGTTCAGCGTTTTTTGGGCAGTTTTCTCCAAACACCCCCCCACCCCCAGCAGATTTTGGACTTGTGTGTGTAGATGGGAGAGAGTTCTCACAAATTGGCTGGTCCTGTGTACCGAGAACTTGCCTTTCTCTGCAGTATTTTAGATCTGGGGACTATTTTTAAGCTGGCCAACACGTTCTGCTGCTGGCGCTTATCCACCTAACGACAGAAGCTGTGTTTTTTAAACGTCGTCTGTGAATGGGGAACTAAGAATTACACGACTCAGTCGGTTGTGGAGTAAAGATTTTGAACTACGGTGCCCTCCCACACCACCACTGTAATTTAGGTTTTATCCAATACCACTTGAAAGCAAACCCGAACAACTGGGTGAAGGTTTCATCTGCGTGGCATGCTTCAGATTTTTTGCAGCATCGATCTATACTTTAAATCATGCAATTCCATAAAAATTGCCACAAATCTGTGAACAAATAATTAGAGGAACTGAGATCAATGAGTGACTTCCCTAAATTCAAAGGGTAATTCCTTATATTTCAAAACGATACTCAAAGATTTAGCCTCATGAATAAAGGTAAGAATAATTATTTGTACCGCCCACCCTGCAATATGGCCCTTTCCTTCTTAAAATACGTTTTGAATACAAGTTCCTGAAGGGTGATTCTCAGTGGCATTCGGAAATGGACAAGAAAATACAGTACATAGGGCACAAAACATCGCCAGTGATTACTTATATGTTCCACTATGGTCTGCTCGCTCACAAAGCAGTCCACACAAGAAAGCACAGACTGTCTCTGTGACGAGAACAAGTGATCAGTGTATCTGTTAATTAAGCCATATTCACAATATTGAAAATTTTCTTAGACAAAAGGAAGTTTTGTGTCAATAAACACCAAGGGGAATGACATCATTCTCACTTAAAAGATAAATATCTAACTATCACCACATTTTGACATTAGGAAGAAAAAAAAAAAAACATATGGAAACCATTATAGTATTTCCAGGACAAATTTGTCTTCCTGCTATAAAGAACTAGTGTCTACACACACACACACACACACACACACACACACACACACACACACACACACCCTGAGGGTGTGGGAGGAAGCAAGAGCACTCTCACCAACATTTTTAAGACAATAAAGAGGAAGAATTACATCTGATTGACAGGAAGTTAGGTATGGGCCTTTGTAATCTGAAAGCTGCAGTCTAAAAGCTTGCGTGTTCAAAAAACTAAGAAGAGATAAGTGTATTAGCAAACTAGGAACATTTTTCACTTGAAGTTAACTGTTTTTGTTTGTGTCTGGCATGTGTGTGTGTGTGTGTGTGTGTGTGTGTGTGTGTGTTGTATGGACTGGAGGTCAGCAGTAGTTGTCTACACACACACACACACACTCTCTCACACACACACACACACACACACACACACACACACACAAGCATTGGTATGGACTGGAGGTCAGCAGTAGTTGTCTACACACACACACACACACACACACACACACACACACACACACACAAGCATTGGTATGGACTGGAGGTCAGCAGTAGTTGTCTACACACACACACACACACACACTCACACACACACACACACACACTCACACACACACTCTCACACACACACACACACACACACACACACACACGAGCATTGGTATGGACTGGAGGTCAGCAGTAGTTGTCTACACACACACACACACACACTCTCTCTCACACACACTCTCTCACACACACACACACACACACACACACACACACGAGCATTGGTATGGACTGGAGGTCAGCAGTAGTTGTCTACACACACACACACACACTCACACACACACTCACACACACACTCACACACACACTCACACACACTCACACACACTCACACACACACTCACACACACACTCACACACACACACACTCACACACACTCACACACACTCTCTCTCACACACACACTCACACACACACTCACACACACACACACACACACACACACACACACACACACGAGCATTGGTATGGACTGGAGGTCAGCAGTAGTTGTCTCCTCCAGGTTTTCTAATTTTGGTTTCTGAGGTGGAGTCTTTGGCTGGTCCTGGAGCTCACCATTGGTGGGTTTGGCTAGCTGCCCGGTGAGGGTCAGGAATCCTGTCCTCTCTGTCCCCTAGCACAGGGATTAGGCATATACCATCATAGCTGGCCTTGTACTCGGATCAACTCGGGTCCACAAGTTTGTAGCGCTTTACTGGCTGAGACATGTTCCTCACCCTTAAAATGAACTTTTTAATTTGGTGCTAGGGATGAAATCCAGGACTCTGCGTGCACACTAGGCAACTTGTGCACCACTGAAATCATCTCCAGCCCTTTAAAATTATTTAGCTATCCCTTTAATTAATCATATTCTCTTCTGATGATATAATCTCATTCCCATTGTCCATTATGTTAACGATTTAAGGTAAAGCTATAAAAGCTGTTGACTATTTGGTTAACTATCTAGATGACATTTCTGTCTTTTTAAAATGTTTTATGTAAATCAAATTTTAAAATAGGCACAGTTTTTTTTTCCAGTCAAAGTGTAGATGTTAATATTTTCTTTGGAAACATGGCTCTGTTCATGTACATGAGGCAAATATTTTGCTTATCTGTTCTATCTGTAGAGTAGAGATTATGAAAACAGACTTTGGAATCAGGCCCAGGTTTGATGCCTATCCTTTTCTCTTTGGACTCTGGGCAAATCATTTCACCTTTTGTTTCATTAGTTAGAGGATGATGGCAGTACTTTTCCATCCTTAAAGCAGATATGATGGTGCACCATGACACTGCCATAAAGATTAGCAAAATGTCCACAGCCTTGTATCAATTGATTGATACAGACTAACAGAAGTTTTCAACTTTTGTGTGTTGGACACTTAATTTCTGACACTGTACAGTTATTCAACACTGTACAGTTGGGAAGGATGAGCTGTGAGGTCACAGAGATGAACCCTTATGAATGAATGAATGGTTGACGTCCCTATCATTGCTGCGAGTGAGTTATTCTGAGAGTGACTTTGAGCCTCTTGCTCGTACCTTTTCCTTTCTCCCACTTTCTGCTATGGGATGAAATAACAGAAAGGGCTTCACACTTGGGGACACCACACTTTTGGGTGGGCTATCTACAGAACCCAGTAGGTGTCTGTTCCATAGAGATACACAGCCTGTGCTTTAGCGTCTTTTGTCTTGTTTGATACAAGGCCACTAGGTAGCCTTGTCTGGACTGGAACTCACTATGTAGACAAGGCTGGCCTTGGCCCCACAGAGATCCACTGCCTCTGCCCCACAACTGGTGAATTAAAGGTGTGCGCCCACCACCATGCTTGGCTGGGGTTCCTTTATACTAGCAGAAAATAGAAACAATAAGATATGTTCAGAATTTTGGAAAATTAAACTGATAATAATTTGAATTGTTGACCTGTATACTTTTCAAAAACCCTAACTGTTTACTGGGATAATGTGTTTTTAAAATATATTTCGTTGAAGTGATCACTTGGTTTTTCATCATTGCTTTCTCTAAAATGATGCCTAATCTGAGAGGATTGTTGATCTTTATGTCCCGATAAAGCCCTGTAGTATTTGTAGTTCTTTTGTTATAATCTTAGAAGAGGGTTGGGACTTCCAACAGAAGAAAAATAACTTCCTTTAGGAAGGACAATTGTTTAAATGGTTTACAGAACCTGAATGACTTCTCTTCACCGGTTAACTGGTTAGCAAGCCTGGGTTCTATAACAGATGAATGTCCAGTCCAGATGTGACCGTAACCAACAGTTACAAGAGCAATGATGTCCTCTTGTCTGCATTGCTCTTAGAGTCCCTTTTCTGTAGTCCTACTACAGACTCATCTACTTACACGGGTCAATCACCATGAGTTGTTGCCGTAACTTCCAGTATAGTCTCCAGTTGATTATAGCACCCCACAGCTTCAAATAAAAGAAAACTACTTTGTGGGGGGATGTAGTTTAAGACACGATCCTAACCATGAACTGCTTTTGAATGCAGACAAAAGAAAAGCCTGACGTAAAATGGAGTAAGTATGGAGAAGGAAAACATGAGAACTTCACTCGCTTTCCGAGCAAAAACTGTTTCAGCAGGACACAAAGCAATTCGAGATACAGCTAGAAAAACCCATAGACCCGTGGGAAGGGAGCCAAAACCTGTTAGTGCCTCCTTGAAACAGAGCTGAGTGAACTTGATTCTTTGATCTGGAAAACGGTTCACCGAGTGCTAATTTGGAGCTGAAGGATGCAGATGGGGGTCCCACAGCTCATCCTCATTTCTTGGACCAAATTAGCCAGCTTCAAACTCAAACTCTGATGTGAAGTGTCCAGAGTGTAAGCATGCCTTGCCATTAAGGAGACGCCACTGTTTTAAGGCATTTCAGTTCACATAAAACCTCTTTCTGTAGTATTTAGAGTCAAGAGAACCCAAGGAACTGTGCTAAAGTTCAGGGTCATTAAACTGCTCATGTCAAGTTTCTCATAAACAGGACCGAAAAGTTACTTTAAATTATGCTAACAATTATCTTCAGTAAAACTATTATATTGTCCTACTGAGAAAATTTTGTCTCTTGTCTTCTAATCTTTTCTGAGTATCAAGAAGAATTGCAATTCCTTTTCCCCTTACTCTTCCTGTTCTGTTTGACTATGCTATTATAGACAAAGTGTCTGTTAGTAGTTGTCAGCATTTTTTTTCTTTCTTTCTTTCTTTCTTTCTTTTTTTTTTTTTTTTTTTTTGTGCTCAAAGAATTATTAGTCCTGAGCTCCAACCTGCCAGGTGGACTTTGAAGATAACTATTATTTTAGTTGCTTATCGGTGGGAAATAATAGCTTTGCTTAAGTACTGTTCATTTAGTGACTCGGTTATTTATGCTGAGTTACGTCTAATGAATGAGTGATCCCATTTCAAAACCAAGGGCTTAATAATCACTTTCTTGAGAGAGGTGCATTGCTTCCTCAGCCAGTTCTCTGAGCAATCTGTCTGTCAACCAGATGTACTGAGGATGTAAGCAGACCTGAAGAGATTATAACTCTTTACAATAGAAGACTCTCAAGCTGTCTAGGTGTTCCAGGACAAACCAGAACACTGCTTCTTTTGGCATTCCTCGGTTTTTTGTAGTCTATGACTCTCATATAACTTTTTCCAGTTCTCCACATTCCCATCTAAATTTTCAGTGGCGTGTCCAGTTAAGATGTGGAAGTCTGTAAATGGTTGATAGTTCCTAATGCTCACAAGTGAGGGTGGTCCCTCCCAGTTCAGTTCACGCTGCGTTTGCAATCGTCTTCCATTAGCGCCGATTCTAACACCTATGACCTTTCATTTCTCAGACTACATTTAAAGAGTTGTTTTGATTAACCCATTGAGTTCCTCTGCGCCCATTTCACTAATACTGTGTTTTCCTGGAATTTACTTCATATTCTTCATGTTTGCTAAAGAATTTCAGCAAATTTCTTCATGGGTGGAAAGCAGAAAGTGCACATCCCATGGTGCCCAAGACAGCCTACTGCAGTTCAGGACGGACGTATGGCAATGTATATTTTTCATTGAAAAATAAAGTGAAATGCCACTTCATTACTTAAACGTACTTGATCACACCAGCTTGTTCATACTCCACAGGCCTTTGTCAAGCACATCATGCCGGTGACTTGAGGGCTGGGCTGTCCACAACTTCAGGGCTTAATGAGGTACTGTAATCATTACTTTTTTAGTCACTGGTCTCATGATAAAATGCAGCTGAGGAGAGGGAAGGTCTCATCTGGGCTTGCAGTTCAGAGGACTCTGCCTTGTGGAGGAAGCCACGCAGAGGTAATAAAGGGATCCATACAGAGGTAGTAGCATGGTCAGTGGGGAAGACCAGAGAGCAGAGAAAGGAACAGCACTGTCCCGACCAGCTTCTTCCTTTTATTAAGTCCAGAACTCTCTACCACTACAGGGCAGTGTCATCCGCATACCCAGTGGGTTTTCCTTCCCCCAAGAAACTTTCTCTGGAGACTCCTCATTGATGCCCCCAGATACTTTTTAATCCAATCAGGTTGGCTGTAAGATGAACCATCGCGGGCACCTTCATCCGTTGCTGTTTTATGTGGTACAGGAGTGCGTGAATATGCTTAATCTTGTAGAAATGAGACCTTTCCATTGAAAATGTTAATGACTGCATGGTGAAATTGAAAAACAATTGTGAAAACGTTATTTCCAGCAAAGTACTCAAGGCATTTGAGGTTGAAAACAAAGCAACTACCTGGGCGTGGCACTCCCAACCAGCACTTGAGAAACTGAGGCAGGGGGATTGCAACTAGCCTGGGATACATAGCAAGATCTTGTCTTAAAGCAAAGCATCTGTGTTATGGTTGTTAGCTTGGTGCTTTTGTGTTGCTCTAACGGTGGGAGTCTTTGACACTTCCCTGTTCTTGGAACTCTTTTCCTCTGCTGGGTTGGCTCACCCAACCCTGACATGAGCATGTGTGCCTAGTCCTTTTATATGTTGTTATGCCATGTTTGATTCATATCCCTGGGAAGAGTAGTGGATCTGGGAAAGAGAGAAGTTCGAAAGGAGGCTGGCAGGAATGGAGAGAGGGTGTAATGTATGAGAGAAGACCTTTTGACTAAGTTTTTGCCATCACCAGCTATGAATTCCTAGGAAAGTTAACAATATCACATCCAGACCATTATCTGTGAAGTGGAATAACAATGGTATGGGCTAGTTTTAGTTGTTCTGAAGATGGAGTTAATATATACAGTGGGTCTTCCATGTCTACAGTGTCCACCCCTCTTTGGAAAATATTTGAGAAAATAGGTTTTGCCTGTAGCAAATATGAAGACATTTCTCTTGTTATTATTACACAGATAGAGCAACTACCTGTGTTGTTTTAAGTATTACAAGTAATACAGAGATGATTTAAAGTATATACTGGCAGACATTTAGTATATGTACAAATGTTATGCCTTTAAAGAAAATCGTGATGCTGGAAATCAACCCAGGACCTTCATGATAAACAAGACCATTGAGCATCAGCTTCAGCCTTTGTGTTTATTTCAGACAGGGCCTCTATGTAACCAAGTGTGGCGTTGAACTCAGGATCCCCTTGTTCCAGCCTCCTGAGTGCTGGATTACAGGACTGCACTGCCACGCCCAGCTATGTCGCTGCAGTGCTATTTTAAATATAGTTTTCTATAAGGGAGCTGAGCATCTGCAGATCTCGGTATCCATGGGGGTCCTGGAGCCAATCTTCCATGAATACAGAGAGACAGCAGTATATGGAAAGCTCTGTATAATAAGTGTTACATAAGTGCTAGCTGTTATTACTAAAAAGAGTGCTTGACTTTCAAGATGAATTATGCATTTTTTCTCTGACAAAAAAAATCTAATCAATCTAGGTTTCTTTACCTTTTCTGCCATAGTGCCTGTGTGCAATATATTATCCAACAAATAATAAATGCGTATAGGTGTGTGTTCTCTCCCTCATCTCTCTCTCCTTCCTCTCTAAATTATTTACTTTACATCTTAACTACAGAATCCCCTCCCTCCTGTCTTCCCATTCCCTCCATATACCCCCCTTTCGTGCACTCAGTCCACCCCTCCTCCATATCCACCGAGAAAGAAAGGGGCTGGCCTCCCATGGGCATCAGCGAAGCACAGCATATCAAGTTGCCCTAAGATCAAGCACCTCCCTCTGAATTCAGGCTGGACAAGGCAAGCCAGTGTGAGGAATAAGTTCCCAAGAGCCAGCCAGAGCACCGGGGACAGCCCCTGCTCATATAGTCAGGAGTTCCACAAACAGACCAAGCTACACAACTGTCACATGCATGCAGAGGACCTAGGTCCTGCGAGCTCCCTGGTTGTTGGTTCAGATTCTGATTTCCCATGAGCCAGGCTAGCCATTTCTGTGTTTTCCTGTGATGTCCCTGATACCCCTGGCTCCGACAATACCCCTTCCCTCTCCTTAGCAGGACTCCCCAGAGCTCTGCCCAGTGTTTGACCTTGAGTCTCTGAATCTGCCTCCATCAGTCACTGGATGGACTCGAAGATAACAACTGGGGTTGTCACCAATCCAATCAGAGGGATGACCAGTTCAGTAGGCATCTACTAATGCCAGGAGTCTTAGCTGGGGTCATCCTTGTAGACTCATGGAAATTTCCCTTGCATCAGGCTTCTACCTGACCTAGAAAAACACCCCTTTCCAATCATCTCTCTTAGTATTCCCCCCTCCATCCACCCCTCAAGTTCCCATGCCCACCCAGGAATTCTCCGTTCTTTCCCCTTCCCAGGGAGGTCTGTGCATCCCTCCTTGGGTCCTTGTTAACTAGCTTCTTTGAGTCTATGAATTATAGCCTTTATTTTACACATATGAGTGAGCATGTGCCATGTTTATCTTTCTGGGTCTGGGTTACCTCAACCCAGGATGATTTTTTATAGTTCTATTCATTTGCCTTGAAATTTCCTGAAGTCGTTGTTTTTAACAGTGGAGTAATACTCCATTGAGTAAATGTACCACATTTTCTTTATCCTTTCTTTGGTTGAGGGTCATCTAGGCTACTCCAGGTTCTGGCTATTATGACTAAAGCTGCTGTGAACATAGTTGAGAAGGGTCCTTGTGGTGTGAATGTACCTCCTTTGGGAATATGCCCTAGAGTGGGATCACTAGGTCTCGAGGTAGACTGATTCCCAGCTTCCTGAGAAATCCCCATACTGATTTCCACAGTGGCCGAACAAGTTTGCACTCCCATCAGCAATGGGGGAGTGTTCCCCTTGCTCCACATCCTCTCCAACATAAGCTATCATTTGTGTTTTTGATCTTAGCCATCCTAAGAGGCATAAGATGGAATCTTGAGGTAGTTCTGATTGGCATTTCCCTGATGACTAAGGGCGATGAACATTTCTTTAACCATTTCTCTGCCATTTGAGAGTCTTCTGTTGAGAATTCTGTGTTTAGGTCTGCACTGCCATGGAATGACCTTTTTGTACATGAATATGCACAAATATATGAATATGTGTTACTTTCAGCTACTAAAGAGCTGATGACCTATAGCTAGGCAGGGTCTTCGGGGAGAGGATGCTGGGAGGAGGAAGGGCAGAATCAGAGGAGTCTCTGGAGCAGAGGAAGCAGGGAGTGTACAAAATGAGGTAATGAGCCATGCGCCACTCCGAAGCAAGTAAATAAAGAGGAATGGGTTAATTTAGGTTGTAAGAGGTAGGTCAGTAACCAGCGTAGGCTATCAGCGGAGCATTTATAATTAATATTAAGTCTCTGTGTGGATTTTGGGAGTGACTGGCAGGACAGAGCTGACAGTTTAGGCAGAGTTTTACGTGCTCACGATGTAAAACTCTGCCTAAACTGTACCCCATTTTTAAATTATATTACTTGGTTTTTGAATAACTAGTTTCTTGAGTCCTTGGAGAGGACGTGGGGTTGGTTGAAGATCTTTCTGTGGACTGCTGTGTTGTCCTTTTGACAGTGTCCTTTGCCTTACAGACACTTTGCAGTTTCATGAGGTCTTGTTTATTAATTGGAATTCTTATTGTCTGTGCTACTGGTGTTCTATTCAGGAAGTTGTCTCTTGGAATTCAAAGATTCAGATTTGGAACTAATCATTTGAACACTTACATACTCTCACATAGTCTGAATGAAGCGTAATGACCTTTTTTCTCCTTCCGGGTATCTACAAAGTGGCTTATGGCAACCATGTGAACAGAAACATTGCTGACTGGACAAGCATTTCCTTTGCAACATGATGAGTTAAGACAGAAAAGGCGCAAGGCACAGAGACGCACTGTGTTTTCAAGTGAGTTCTTTCCTTACGTGCTGTGGATTGGATCCAGAGCCTTGCATGTGCTAAGCATGTACTCTGTCATGGAGCCACATTCCTAGTCTTAAGGGGATTTTATGCCCTCCACACAGCTTGAAACAAGTGAAGGAATGGGAAGGCACCTTCAGCTTCCCCTCGTGGTGTGAGGATTGCTTCCACCACTGAGTGTACCTGTCGCTACATTGCTTTTCTGACTATTGCATTGTGTACACTGGGAGCTGTCTCTTCCAGCTTGGTGTTGTACTGCCTCGAGGCATTTTCCTTGGTGGTTCTCACCTCTTTTAGATTTTTCTCTCCTCCCCTGTCATGTCAGTCTGTGACCGGCAAATTATATTTTATTTAGACTTATTTGCACTGAAAAGCCATCACCTGGGGGGGGGGATTAAGTGGTCAAGAATGGAAATTAAGACCCTGAAAAGAATATTCTGCCTATGCCCAAAGCATAAATCTTTGCATTCCCTACACGGCCCAGGTTGGCATTGAACTCAGGGCCTTGGACATCACATTGGAATCTGTATTTCTCCCTAAATAGCAATGAAAAGTGGTGGTTTGGGGTATTTAAGACAAGAAACTGGCCACAGGACTTCCTGTGGTTTGTTTACTTTTAGATTGCAAATAAGCAAAGCCCAAGTTCTCAGCTTTAGGAGAACTCTTGCCAGTTTTACTTAGTTTCAAAAGCAGAGTCTGTGTGTGTAATTAGAATTCCTGAGCCTCTTGTTCCAACCTCCAGTGTGGAGGGCTTCACAGGCATGTACCACCATGCCTGGCCAGCTGATTTTCTTTAAAAACAAGTAGTGACTAACAGTTCAGAGACTTTAGCTGGGGGATGAGAAGTTGCTTATGGACTTAAGTTTGTCTACTGGGTCAATAAGAAAGATTAGGCCAGGCAGTGGTGGCACATGCCTTTAATTCCAGCACTTGGGAGGCAGAGACAGGCCTGGTCTACAGAATGGGTTCCAGGACAGACAAGGCTACACAGAAAAAAAACCCTGTTTGAAAAACCAAAAAGACAAAAGAAAGAAAGAAAGAATATTCCTGGTCCCAGTGACTACAAGGGCCCTAAAAAGTGGGAAAGGGAACAAAGGACCCGGAAAAGGAGATGTCACAGCCTAGCATGTGTGAGATCCTATGTGTAATCCCTACCATTGCAAAAGAAGAAGAAAAACCAATATAAAAAAGTCAGTAGCTTTTCTGTCTTTCTTTTTAAAAAAAAAAAAAAAAAAAAAAAAAATGAAACACTTCATGAATTTTTGCTGCATTCTTGAACACGATCCATGCTAATCTCCTCTGTATCATTCCAATCTTTTAGTATTCGTTCTGCCAAAGCAAGTACCTAAGTAGCTTTCCTATATACTGACAGCTAACTTGCTAAGCAGGGAAGAAATCGGGGGTTGGGCAGCCCCACTCACGATAGCTTTTGAAAAAATAGGAATAAAGCGAAGGAAGAGAAGGGGCTCTGTACCTGAAAACTGTAAGAGACTGAGAAGGAGAATGTAAAGAAGACAACAGGAGACGAAAAGCTGCCCCATGCTCATGGGTGGGCAGAAGCAGTACCGTGTGAAGGGCTATGCTACTAAAAACAATCGCACAGCACTGGGGGAATCAATCATAAAATTCACATAGGAGCACAAAGGGCCCTGGATAGCTAAGACAAAAAGCAATGCTCAAAATATCACAATATAAGACTTCAAATTACATTATGGAGCCACAGTAACAAAAATAACATGGTACGGGCACAAAAACAGATCTGTAGCTCACTGAAATAGAATAGAGAACCCAGAAATAAACCACACAGCTATAGCCACCTAAGTTTTTGACAAAGATGTCAAAAACATACATTGGAGGAAAAAAAATATGAAGCTAGCAAAACTGGATTCCCACATATAGATAAATGAAATTAGATGATTATCTCTTCAGCCTGCACACACACACACACACACACACACAAAGAAAAAAATCAATTCATAGTGGATCAAATACTTTCATGTAAACCTAAAATTTTGGAACTGCTAGAGGTGAAAGACTTCAACATGTAGACTGCCCTGGGATCATAGGTGCTGTCCACTGCGCCTGACTTTGTATGTGGGTACAGGGAGTTTGGAATCAGATCATCACACTGCTGCAAGCACCTCACCAATTGAGCCGTCTCTCCAGCACTAGAAAAATGACTTTACACATTATTTCCCAGAGTGGAAGACATAAAGAAGTCACCATATTTTGGTTGATATATATATATGTATATATATATATATATTTATAATTGTAATATGTATATTATTGTAAGAATTTGAATTGTCTTAAGATTGTCATCCAAGCAGTAGACAAGCAGTTTCACCTATGATGACTTCCTGGTGGCAGGACCTAACCATTATAGAAATGAAATCCACCCACATGATATCTAGCATCATATCTTTTCCTCACGTGTGTGTACCCAGACATCTGAGCATGTCATTATGCGTGCATTATAAATTGACGTCACCAAAGCCTAACAGGAGTGGCCGCGCCTTTTTCCTGCGATCTCAGGGTTCATCAAAGGAGTTTGTCACTCTCTGGCTGCTTCCTGCCTCCCTTCAGCCCCGTGTTTACTATTACCCTTTGACCCTCGTAACCATCCCCATCATTATCTTCATTATACAGATAAAGAAACCGGAGACCAAAGAGGAGAAGGCCTTACTCAGGTCATGTAAGATTCCATCCTGACAGTCACTCGTACACAAGGGAAACGCCAGAGTGACGTCCTTTCTCCCTGCAGCCCTGCTCTCTCCAGGGAAGCCCAGAGCCCCCCATGGCAATCAGCTTCCTCTGAGAGCTGTAGAAAAGTTTACAAACTGAATTTAAATGACCCAAAACACTTGGAAGGCTCTGCAGAGCCCTCGTGTCAGTAAAGGTAAAAATGAGATGATTAATTCTAACTAGTCTCAATGAATGGCAGTCGTGTGGGGTGGGTGTGGGGGTTACAGATAAACAAAAAGTTCACTCCTAGCAACAGCTAGCAGCTAATTGTGGACATGGGGAGTGCATGGGCCCATTGTTGCCAGGGATATTAGTTACTTTCCTTGTTGCTATAAAATACCCAACAAAACGCTGGACAAACGCAACTCAAGAAAGGAAGGATGGGCGGACAGGATGGTTCTGTTAGTAAAGGCACTGGCCACCCAACCTGACCTGCTAAACTGACAGCAGGCTAAGGTGGTGAGACCAGGTCGGCTTTGGCAGTGGGACATGAGGCGGCTGCTCTGGCCTTGCTACTGGTCAGAAAGCAGGGAGGGATGTTGCTGTTACTTGGCCTGCTTCCCCCTTTTCCATTTTTGTGCCACTTAGGATTCTGCACAATGCAGGGGCCTTGATTAAGGTGAGTCCTCACTGCCCAGTGAAACCTCTCTGGAAATGCCCCTAACGACATGCTCAGGCTGTATCTCCTAAGTGACTCCAATTCCCCTCAAGCTGTCCATCAAAATTAACCGTCACACCATGCTTACTAATTTTTCCATTAAAGCCCAAAATACGCATTCTTGTATAAACATTTCAAAATGCAAAGAACTAGTCCAATGTTTTTCTTAGCGCACTGTAGGCCAAACAAACCACATTTCTCAGGCCGATTTGCCTATTTGAGACCACTAACAGGGAACACAGGAATTAGTACTAATCCAGAAAACAGTCTGTAAATCTGCTAAAGAACAGAAGAGAGAAAACACGGGCCAAAATTGTTTCCCCTTCTCGCCATGTTAGGGCTTGAATGTGAGGCCTTGTTTAGGAAGAAATGATATAACATTTTGAAACATTCAAAATTAGGCAATACCAAAAATGGAAGGCTTCAGCTAGATTGTATACATACTCGAGGCTGAATGTAGCAGCATATGCCTGCAATCCCAGCACTTGGCAGACTAAGGCAAGAAGATTGCTAGTTCAAGGACAGTCTGGGATACATGGAGAGACCATAACTCAAAAGAAAAAAAGGTCAAACGAAGTAAAACACTTGCAGATATGTGTGGGAGAAAGTTCTGGTGTGAGAAGCCCAGAACTACCTGGAAGGTGATGGATGAGTGAGTGTGAGCGCTCTAAGTCGTATGGGGGGCATCATCATTGCAAGCACGGTGAGCCTTCTCCAGCAGAAGCCCTGTGCTCCTGACGAGGACGCAGAGAAGGCAGGCACACACTAGACTGAAAACAGGATGGAGGGCTGGGCGTTGGGCTCAGTGGTAGACCATTTGCCTCGCACGGGCAGACCTATGGGTTTGAACCCCAGCACAACAGACAAGTAGAAACGGGGCTGGAGGCTCTCCAGAAAGGACAATGGAGCTGTGCCACGTGCACATGCTCGCACTGTGGGAATGAGGCAGAGAGCTGACACAGAGTGGGGACAGCAAAAGCTCAACACCACCATTAGCAATGGTTTCAAGACATTTAAAAACACATTTTATTTGTTTATTTTACGAACGCCATGCTACCCGCAAGACCGAAGGAGGTAAATAGGTCTCATTGGCCCCCACAGCACAGGTGCAGCGTCCCCCGATATCAGCGTCTACGCCCCCACGGGCATGTGTTACCGCTGGTAAACCTACACTGAAATATCATCACTCGGATCCCACATTTCACATTCAAGATCACACTTGGAGCTATGAAGTCTCCGGCTTTGGACACATGTATAATGGCGTGTACCCACCGTTACAGCATTATGCAGAATAGCCTTGTTTCCCTAAACATCTTCCCTTCCATACTTACTTCTCCTCCCCTCTGTTTATCTCGCAATTTGTTTACTGACTCTACAGACCCAAATATCACACACTTGGATCCATAACGTACTGGGCCTTTTCAGACTGGCTACCCTTTGGTTAAGATCCCACCGCCCCCATCTTTACACGGCTTAAACGTTCATTTGTTTTCAGTGCTGACAAATGCTCTGTTCTGTGGACACGCCAGTTTATTTACCCATTTACGCACTCGAGGACATCCTGGAGGTTGTCATGATTCTGCAATTATGAACAAAGTGTGGCTGTGACCAAAAAACCTGGTTATGGTGGCAGCCTGTGGTGGCGGCCATTAAAATCTTGGGACAAGGGAACAGGATGACGGAAACAAAAGCTGGTTACAGCCTCCTTCGACAACCCTCCCTCCCCAGGGACCTGCTTCCAGCAGCCTGGGTCCCACATCCTACAGGTTCCAGAACCTTCCCCAAATAGACACATAGGCTGGGGGAAAAAAGTTTAAAACATGAACATATATTGGGAGACATTTCAGACTCAAACCATAAAAAGCTGCTGTAAATACTCTTTGGTAATTTTTGTGTGGAGAAAGCATTTTTGCCTGGACAGTGTGAAAAGAGGTGCCAATTTTCTCAGTTAAATCCTAATAAGGCAAATACGACATGCCAAACCAAAGCAATTATCAGTATGACTAAAAGTGTTGCTCTTGTAAAAAACGTAGTGAGGACAGAGAGGAGGGCTCAACAGTAAAGTGTCTGTCATGCAAGCATCAGGGCCTAAGTTCAGGTCTCAGAAGATAAGATTTGTTGTTTTTGTTTGTTTTTTGAGACAGAATTTCTCTGCATAACAGCCCTGGTTGTCCTGGAACTCAATTTGTAGACCAGGCTGGCCCCAAACTCACAGAGATTCACCTGCCTCTCCCTCCCAAGTGCTGGGACTAAAGGTGTGCGCCATTATACCCAGCAAAAGACAACCTTTTATAAAAGCCAGGAACGGTGGCATTCACTTGTAATCTCAGTTTTAGGGAGACAGAGACGAGAGGATCCGTGAGACTCTCTCATGAACTTGGCAAGTTCCAGCCAGTGAGACCCCAACTCTCCCCCCCTCTCTCCCTCTCTTTCTCTCTCTCTCTCTCTCTCTCTCTCTCTCTCTCTCTCTCTCTCTCTCTTCACACACACACACACACACACACACACACACACACACCTTCTCTCAGTGGGGCAGTGGGGCAAGGTTGTTGGTATTTGTTTTCTTTGGGACACAGGCCTCAGACACTTACAGACTGTGAGACTTTGGCGGGCTACTGTCCTAGCAAATGTAACATATTTGTACCTCTTCATCCCATCCATAAAAAGGAATTTTAAAAGTTTCTATCTCATGACTAAATGAACGTATACCTGCAAACCCCTAGAATTATAACTGGCATGTAAAATCCTCCGAGACGAGAAGTGTGTGATATCTTTTGTGCATGTACTTCTCGAACAGTTCAGGTGAGGTCGCCCTGCTGAATCAGAGTATCAGGTCTGAATTTGATTACATCCTATCTACAAGTCCACAGGGTAGCCTTTTACTACCCTGGATGATAGTAGAAGGCACTGCCTTCAACACAGGCCACATGGTGTGCCAGCCCCCGAGACAATGGGGTCTGATGAAAAAGAAGTTTATTGTCAGGATAGCTGAGCATGGAGGGGCAGACCCCAATCTTGGAGGATGGAGGTGGGGATGTTTATGAGGCAGCTGAAGCGTGAGCATGGATGCTGGCAGGGAAGTAATAGATGATCTGTGGATGGGATAGCAAGCTTCCTGGCTTCCCAGGGCCTCATGTTCAGAAAACGGTGATGCTGGCATGATTCGACGGAGTAGCCAGTGGTTTCCTGGCACCAGATGGCAGGTATTAGACACTTAGACAAGCCCAACTAAAGGGTTTTCTAGACCAAATAAAATGGCTTTCTAGTCCCTGAGAAGTAATCACGGCCACTGTTATCATCAAAACAAAAAACAGCAAAGGTGTCTACTGCAGCGTTAGTGGGAGGCTAGACATACTGCCCAGCTCTGTGGCCTTCAAAATTAACACTTTGTCTAGTTAGTTGAGAGCACAGAAGCCCACATCTGAAAGCAATGAAGTCTCACTTTCCTTCCATTTCAATGGGAGTTCTGAGTCAGAAAAAGAACTTCATTATCCATAGCACAGCAAAACAACCAAACACAGGCATTGTCCATTCCTGTTGCCCTGGGACTTCAGGGGAGACATGAACTGACAGCAAAGACTAAATTTCGGGAACACATTGCTTCTCCACAAGTGAGAACGCAATGAGGTAGGCCTAGCCTTTGTTCTAGAAGAAAGTGTCACCACATCCCTCAATATCCCCCTCACTCTCCAGGGAAGCCTGTTCTCTCTCTCTTCTCCCTCCTTCCCTCCTTCCCTCCTTCCCTCCATCCCTCCCTCCCTCCCTCCTTCCCTCCTTCCTTCCATTCCCCCTCCCTCCTTCCCTCCCTCCTTCCTTTCCTCCCTTCCCCCCTTCTCAAAGATTCCAACCCAGCCTTTGTAGGTCAGACTACAGCAGTCTTCTCAGAGAGGGAACTGGCCTGTCTAATGTCCGCTGCCTAGGAGGGAGGCATACAGTGAAATGGAGCCCAGAGCTTGGACACTCGTGTGTGAAACTAGAGGAAGAGTGAGTGAGTGGAAAACTGCCTTGGTTGAGGACATTATACCGGGTTTTAAACTTGGGAGTGCATGGGATCCGGGGGTGGGTACACGTCTGTTTGAGTGTGTAGTGGGAAGAAGGGAGGAAAGAATTCCTTTTCAGTGTCAAATTCCTGCACTGCAGTCACAGAGCCAAGTTATCCCGCTGCGTGAGCTTCTTCGTGCTCGACAGTCGGTTTGTCTGCACCACTTTGAAGACTTTGAAGTCTTTCAATCAGAACTCCAGGGACTTGAGCACTTGAGCGGCACTATTAAAGGTGAAGAGTGCCCCCTGGAGGCCAGAGTGCCAATGCGCTCAGCTCTCCAGCTCGCTACAGTACCGAGTTCCTTACAGAGTGCTTGTATATGAAATTCCCCAAAAAGATTTAAATAAAATACCATACGTCATCAAAGATGAATAAATAGATATCTGGTGGAAGAATTTAAAACACATTTGAAGTCCTTGATAAACTGGTGTTTAATAATTAAAGAATTAGACATACGTATTACTCTGATTTCATTATTATACACTATATATGTGTAATGAATTAGGATAATGAATTTCATATATTAAGTGCAAAAATTACAACTAGCATGTCTCAATAGAAAGTAAAATAAATGGAAACATATAGATGCTTTCTTTTTTTGATGTAATAAAGACATTTTTTTCCCAAACAAAATTTAGGGATGTGGGATGGCATATACTCCAATTTTCAGAACTCTGGAGGCTGAAGCTGGACTGGGGGGAGTTTGAGACTAGCCTGGAATACAAAACAACAACAACAACAAAAAGGTTGATTTGAAATGTGACAGCTTTGCTTTTGTTGCTGTGTGTCTGTAAACAAATGTATAAACTTGTCAGCTTGCAAATGTCCAAGTTTCACTGTATTATTGTCTTGTTTCTTATTGAATCAGGGCCTCAGTATGTATTCCAGGCTGGCCTCGAATTCCCTGCTGAAATCATAGATGTGTAGCAACGTGTCTGGCTATCTCACTGGAATGTCAATGGGAACTAAGTGAGATTACCTATACAATGCCTTTGCCTTGGGACAACTTGGTGTTTTACAGTGGTCATGATTGTTGTTCTTTGCTTTGCTATTGCCTATGAAACACAAACACGAGACTCAGTGCCCATGTGGAGTTTATTGGTAGAGGGGAGAGAAATGGGGGGTAGCTGGTGGCCAACAGAAAGCAGGAGAGAGAGAGGGAGGGGGTGTGTGGCGCTTGCTTTAAAAGGGAAACTTGCCCATGTGTAACTGAGTCCCCTGCACAGCCAGGTAACTTGTGAGCAGCCAGGTATACCATGACATAGCCATAACATGGCCATGAGCGTCCTGCTCATCGTTGGGGGGCGGGGGTCAGCAGACTGCTGGTTTCCAACAACGATGATTTACTATCACTATAAAAACTACATCCTTAAAGGCAAGGGGGCATTCTATGTAAACACAAACACAACATACTTGTACACAGGCTGGCAATAGTATTTTAGAAAGGTTACTGTAGATATAAATTAGTGGAACCAGAGAAAAGGAAGTCTTGGTTGCAGGGAAACACAAGAACATTTGATATGGGAAAAACAGGATCCCTAAGAACTTCCTTCCCTTCTTCAGAGAGACCTCTGTCGAGACTGTTTATTTTGGGGTGGTGGTGGAGGGTATCTTGTAACATTTCTATTGCTATGATAAACAACGTGGCCAAAAACAACTGGGGGAGGGAAGGGTTTATTTAAGCAGTGGCCTGGACCATCCCACGTAAAACATCAGTCAGGAAGACGCCCCACAGACTTGTGTACAGCATCTGAGGAGGCGCAGTCTCAGGTGAGATTCTTCCTAGACAACACCAGCTCGTATCAAATTTTCAAAACCTAACCAGGACAGCAGCAGGAGTGTTTTGCTTAGGGCCTTGGCTTTTTTGAGACACTGTGTTCAGCCTAGCCTTGATCTTCCTGCCTCCCTTGGGATATGTTCAGAGGCTGACAAGATGCAATGGGTAAGGGCATTTGCTCCCAGGCCTGAAACCTGAGTTCAGTTCCAGAACCAATGGTGGGAGGAAAGAGCTGACTACTGCGAGCTGTTGTCTGATTTCCACCCATGTACCATGACACACTTGCGCCACACATGCACGAATAAAAAATAAGTGTAAAATATTTTTAATTAATAAAAGAAATGTTCAAAATCCATTTTAATCACTAGGTTGGGTGTGGCAGTATATGCTTTTAAGCCAAGTATTCAGGAGAGAAATAAATGAACAAAAAGTTGATTATTCTAGTTTATGTGTGGGATACATGTTTGAAAAAAAATCTGTAAAGTTGTGAAAAATAGCTCATGAGCTCAACATAGTGTGCCAGCACTTGGCAGGCAGAGGAAGGCCTCTGAGCTCAGGCAAGGCTGGTCTACATAGTGAGTTCCAGGCTAGCCATGGGTACATAGCAAGACCCTGTCTCAAAACAACAAACAATTTTAAAAAAATCTTACTAGGAAATAAATCTTGGCTTATAAGACACTGAAAAGTATGAAAAGTGGCAGAGTCCAGAAAATATTCCAAGATTAGTGCACATAAAAAAACAAAACCTCATGTCTTTTTAAAGTGGTATTTCAGATTAGTGGGAGGCAATAAACATCTCAGAGATAACTAGCTATCTTTACATTGCTGGTTTAAACATCTAAATGTCTCCTGTAACCCAAAAAGAAAACCAAATCTTGAAATTATTTATGAAGTATATAGAAGCAAATATTTTTTAATGAATGTTGGGCAGGGAAGAACTTTCTGAGCCTGGCAGGAGGCCATCGAGGAAATGGCAGATGGGCCAGATTCATAGAGCCGTAACCCTGTGCACTCAAACCTTCCCGCCTTCCTTACCCTCAGGAGCCCCAGCGGCTAATGGTGTGCAGCAAAGGCAACAAGGCAGAACTAGAGCTGGGACGGGAGGGTGGGGAGAGAGCGGTAGGCTTTGCTCTGCTCAGGGGTCTTCACTTCACACCCAGAGAGGAAAAGAGGACTTCATACCCGGAGGCTTCACGCATCACCCTGTGAAATGTGGTTCTAACTCCTAGCATTTTATTATTATTTTAAAATGGATTAGATGGAGTAAGACATTTCATTCATACCCTCCCCAACCACCAATACAGTTTCCATACAGTAAAAGAGAAGACAACGAAGGGAAAAGATGACTGTCTGTGGCAGTCACACCGCAGTCCCAGCACTGGGAGGCAGAGGCAAGAGGATGCTGACAGTTCCTGGACATCTTGTTCTACGTGAGGCCTATCTAGGCCAGTCAAAGCGAAATGACAAAGCCCTGCCTCAAAAAGCCAAACTAGGGGCCTGAGAGATGAGCGGTTAAAAGCACTTTCTGTGTCAGGGTCTTTCCCAGGGTCCTTGTCAGCACAAGGCTTTGGCACCCCAAGCTCCAGGGAATCCCATACTCTCTTCTGGTGTCCACAGGCAGTCAGCCAACACACACACACACACACACACACACACACACACACGCGCGCGCGCGCGCGCACGCGCAAAATAAAAGTACATTTTAAATAATAATAGTTTTTAAAATGAGCCATGTGTGGTGACACGTGCCTGTGCCTGTCTTCCCCTGGCTTGGGAGGTAGGAGCAGAAATATCAGGATTCCAGGCCATCCTTGGCTACACAGCAAGTTCAAGGCCAGCCTAGGCTACCATGTTTCAAACAAAACAAAACAATGGCATACAAGGAGAATGTTTGCAGTTGTGTGTTACAAAGGGTTATTATTTATAATATATAAAGCATTTCTTAAAAAATAAAATGAGAAAATAACCGATGGGGTGGGGGTACACAAAGTTATAAATAGGCAGTTGTGATAGAATATTACTTTAAGGTATGTGACTTTTGTTTATGCTGCATTTGTTTAACTCTGTGAAGCTGTGATTCTTTGCCTGTCTAAAGAATGGTCCATTACACCTAATGGTCTAATAAAGAGCTGAATGGCCAATAGTGAGGCAGGAGCAAGGATAGGTGGGGCTGGCAGGGAGAGAACAAGGAGAGGATGGCGTCAGGGTCAGGCACCCGGCCATCAGGCCACCCAGTCACAGAGCTACCCACACCCAGCCACCCGGCCACCCAGTCATCCGGCCACCCAGCCACCCGGCCACCCAGTCATCCAGCCACCCAGCCACCCGGCCACCCAGCCACCCGGCCACCCAGTCATCCGGCCACCCAGTCATCCGGCCACTCAGCCACCCGGCCACCCAGCCACCCGGCCACCCAGTCATCCGGCCACCCAGCCACCTGCCACCCTGCCACCCAGCTACCCAGCCACCCGGCCACCCTGCCACAAAGTAAGAAGGAAAGTAAGATATACAGAAGAAAAGGTAAAGTCTCAGGGGGAAGAGGTAGATGGGTTAATTTAAGACAAGAAAAGCTGCCTAGAAACAAGTCAAGCTAACTGGCATTCATAACTTAAGACTAAGTCTCCATGTGTGAGTTATTTGGGAGCTGGGTGGCGGGTCTCCTTAAAAAGCCAAAGAGTAAAACTTCCCACAACAGGCAATTGTCGTGGTCACAGTTCTGTGGCTGTGTAGAGACACCATGACCAAGGCAGCCTATTTAAAAAGCGTTTAATTGGGGATTTGCTATAGTTTTAGAGGGAAAGTCCATGGCCATCATGGTGGGCATCACAGTAGCAGACAGGCTGGAATGGCACCGGAACAGAGCCTACGTCCTGATCTGCAGGCAGGAGACAGATAAAGGTTGAGACTGGGGTGGGTGTGGGCTTTTGAAACCTCAAAGCCCACCCCCCAGTGACACATCTCCTCTAACGAAGCCATGCCTCCTACCCCTTCCCAGGCAGCCACCAACTGGGAATCAAACATTTAAATATCTGAGCCTATGGGGGCATTCTCATTGAAACCATCACGGGATTCACTAAGAAAACACATGGTCAGTACACAAACAAGCCACCATGCTGATCAGAGAAACAGAGACTGAGGAAGGCAGCTTCCTTTACCTGCCCCGGAGTACACCAGAGGGACGCAGGCACTGTGGGTGACCAGAAGCGAAAGGGGCAGGTGATAAGTTTCATTTTCTACAGAGAATTTTTTACAAGTAAATGAAACTGATCCCTATTCTTCAGCAATTCTAAATGTGTGCACGGTAAAATTCTTTCCCTCTGGGGAGGCCCACACCCACTCACTTCTCTTTGGCCTGCCTGCCAGAAAGACAAACATGCACATACAGGATAAACTGCATCTGATGCCGGTGTGCACCCATCAGCAGTTTATGGAATCCTACATCTTTTGTGTGTGTCATGCTGCAAGGACTACATTAATATCTTAAATATTTATTTTCTTTGGCCTACTTATTTATTCTCGACAGGTTCTCCACACGCATCCCTAGCTGTCCTGGAACCGTCTATGTAGATCAGGCAGGTCTTGAATTTGCAGCAATCCTCCTGGCTTTGCCTTCTTAGTTCTGGGAATACAGCCATGGCCCTCCACACCCAGCTAGTAATTCCCTTATCTGAAAGGTAAAGTACAGAAATATTCCCCAAATGTGGCCAGATGTGAATACGCATCAGCTTTATGAAACAGACATTTGGAGCAAACCTCAAACCCTAATCACTTGAAACTGAGTAAATAAGTTACATACATGGTGGACCTTGAAATGGCTAGGCCATGGGGATGATTGAGTTCTCAGACTTCTGCTCTAAAAGTCTACAATTTTTTTAATAGTTATTTATTATGTATACAGTGTTCTGCCTGCATGTATGCCTACATACCAGATCTCATTAGATGGTTGTGAGCCACCATGTGGTTGCTGGGAGTTGAACTCAGGACCTCTGGAAGAGCAGTCAGTGTTCTTAACCTCTGAGCCATCTCTGCAGCCCCTGATTCTACAATTTTAATTTTAGGCTTTTGAAGACAATTCCAAAAGAAGGGAATTAAAATCAGTTTGGGAAGTGAGAGCATAATGGGATAACTACACAATCCCTTTAGATAATCACCAAGAAGAAGAAATATTTTAAAAATTTAGAAAGAGAACTATAACTTATAAAAATTATTTTTCCTTTAGGACTGGAGGTGTAGCTCAGTGGTAGAGCACTTGCTTCATATGCATAATAAGACCCTAGGTTCAATCCTCAACACAGAAGAAAAAACATCTTTAGAACAGTTTTTTACATTGTGTGTGTGTGTGTGTGTGTGTGTGTTCACAGCACAGAACATATGTAAAGTTCAGAATATTCAGGGGCCTTTCATACATATGGGTCCAAAAAATAGAACTCATGTCATCAAATTTGGTGGCAAGTACCTTTAGTGGGTGAGCCATCTCACTGGCCTAAGGCATAGTTTTAAATTGAGAGAAGAGTTGCAAAACAATACAGTTTTCACATGCCCCTTATAGTGGTTACTTTTCCTGTGGCTGTGTGAGAAAAAGAAAAAAAAAAAAAAGCCCCCAAAGGGAGTGGCACTATTAAGAGGTGTGCCCTTAATGGAAGAAGTGGAGGTGGGCTTTGTGGTATCATCATAAAGCCACGCCCAATGAATCAGTTCACTTCCTGCTGTCTGTCAATCAAGATGTAGGACTCTCAGCTCCAGCACCATGTCTGCCTGCGTGCTGCCATGCTCCCACCATGATGATAATGGACTGAACCTCCGAACTGCAAGCCACTCAATTAAATGTTTTCCTTTATTAGAGTTGGTCTGATCATGGTGTCTCTTCAGAGCAATACAAACCCTAAGACACTGTGATACAACGCCATGACAAAATCAACCTGAGGGAGAATGGGGTTATTCTGGCTCATAGCTGGAGGTTACAGTGTTGGCAGCAGGAGCTTCAGTCATCTGGCCACATCAGGAAACAGAAAATGATGAGTGCTGTGCACAGTGGGCCTCTGTTTGTTTTGTTTTGTTTTTTAATGTTTTGTTCAGGACCCTGACTCATGGACTGCTGCTGCCCACAATCAGGGTGGGTCTTCCCGTTTCAACTGATATAATCTAGATGCTACTTTACAGGTGTGCCAGAGACTGGCTAATCCTTCACAGCGGCTTGCCTCCTAGATGATTCTAGAACAGTGGTTCTCAACCTTCCTAATGCTGTGATCCTTTAATACAGTTCCTCGTGTTGTAGTGACCTCCCAACCATAAAACTATTTCATCGTTACTTCATAACTGTAATTTTGCTACTATTATAAATCATAATGTAAATATTTGATATAGGACCCCAGGGAGGATTTGTGGCCCACAGTTTGTGAACCACTGTTCTAGATCCTATTGATAATGTTAACTGTCATACCCTTGTCCAATTTATTTAGTCATGGTATATAAACCAAAGAAATTAATGTCGGTATAGCACTACTGACCAAACAATAGATGTAATTCAGATTTCACCAGTCTTTCCATTGACGTTCTTTTCTTCTTCCAGGATCCCAAATACAATATGTATCCATTCATATATGGTTCCAGAGCAATCATATTCATAGGCACAGAAAGAAGAGTAGTAGTTGCAGGAGGCTGGGAGGAAGGGGAGAATAGATTGTTCAGTGGCTATAACATTTCAGTTTAGTGAACTGAAAAAAATGTTCTGGAAGTTGGGGATGTACTTGTTACTAAACTATACACTTAAAAATCATTAAACCAGGGTCTGGAGAGATGGCTCAGTGGTTAAGAGTACTTGATGCTCTTGCAGAAGACCCAGGTTCAATTCCTAGTGCTATGTGGTATCTCACAGTCATCTGCAACTAAAGTTCCATGGGATCTGCCACCCTCCCCTGATCTCTACAGGCACCAGACGTACACATGGTGCCCATATATGTGTATAGGCAAAACATATGTGTGTAGGCAAAACGCTCATACACATAAATAAAATAAACCTAAAAAACAAATTCTAAAGTTAAGCCAACAAATTTAGTTTTATATGTACCTTATCATAACTTAAAGAATAATGAAGGGGGCTGGAGAGATGGCTCAGCAGGTAAGAGCACCGGCTGCTCTTGCAGAGGACCCAAGTTCACTTCCCAGGTAGTTTACCATTGCCTGTAACTCCAGCTCCAGGGAATCAACCCAGTTCAGCTACTGTCCTGAGGCCCTGCACATACCCCCTCCCTGTACATGGAACTAAAAAGAAAAATAAACCCCACATGAATTAAAACATGGCACTAAAATATGGGGTTGGTGTAGAGAGCCATGAAGTGCCACCCCTTAAAGATGGCGCTGGCTTCCGCCTTCCACCTCCCCGAGGGTGAGCGCTCTCTGGCATATACAAGCCCTTATTTGGTTAAGTCTGTTCAGCCTGTCTGCTTCCGTGTTAGAGTAGCTTATCTGCAGGGTCCACGTAGCTCACTGGGGTTGGTTAGCGCAAGGGGATTTAAGCCTGTGCAGGGGTCCCCCAGGGTCCCATGGGTCAGAAGAACATGTTCAAGGATCCTGATTAAAACTGCATGAAGATCTTCCCGGAGTCGCGTCTTCCTTGCTCGTGAGGGCAGGCGTGGTACAGCTTGGGGTGATGGCTTAGTTGGCAGACAGGCTACTTGAGGATCCAAGTACCGCCTCAGAGACCACAGAAGAATGTTAGCTTGTCTGGGTGGTGGTGCACACCTTCAATCCAGGAGCTTGGGAAGCACAGGCAGCTAGGATCTCTGTGAGTTCAAGTTGGGCTTGCTGACCAATCAGTATAGTCTAATTGGGTGAGTTTCAGGAAGACCCTATCTTGATGACAATAAATGGCCTTCCTGGGAAATGGCATACATGGTGCCTGCATTTACAAACACATTTACCCCCATCTCTCATTTATTTGGAAGTTACTTTTGACATAATAATTGGTGTAAAATCTTAGAAACATTGCCATTGGAGTTATATTGTGTAAATACTACTAGCAAGAAGGAAAACCACACACACACACACACACACACACACACACACACACACACGAAGGAAAGATCTGGGATTTACAGATGTGTACAGGTCAGCATTTTCTTCCAGAACGAGTGGTGAACCAGGCTTGTAACAAGAGTACGGAAATCAGTACTTCCCCAACACTCTGAAACAATCTTTGTTTTTGTTTGTTTTCAGTTTGGGAATTGAACTCTTGATTACATATGTGCCAGGCAAGTGCTCTACCACTGAGCGATATACAGTCCCCAATTCTGCACGTGTGGTGGTGGGGCACATAAGTGCAGGTGCCTTCAGGAGTCAGAAGAGGGCATCGGATCCCTTAGAGCTGTAGTTGCAGGGGGTTATGAACTGCCCAACGTGGGTACTAGGAACTAAAATCAAGACGAGCAACAAGCACTCTTTTATATATCGTTTAAAGACTTTTTATATGTCTCGTGAGTTATACAATTATGTCATTGAGTGTCTTGTCAGACACATTTTCTAATATTTCAACAATTTTCATTGCTGATCCACTGTTGAGTAATATTTACTTACAGCTATGGGACTGACTCATTTCATTTATTAGCTGTTGTGATTCTAGGCTAGTTTCCTAATCTTTTCAAGTTTTAAGTCCTTATCTGTAGAGGGCTAGGGTGAAGATCTAATTGTATACAGAATCACTAGTCTAGCTCCTGGAATAGTTGACTTCTAAGGAATCATAGCGATTGTCCTTCCCACAGGACCCCTGCAGGCTCCAAATCCTCACTCTCGCACTTTCCTGCCAGCCCAGTCCCACTGCCCAAATAACACACACACACTGTATTAATTATAATGCTATTGGCCAATGTCTAGAGCTTCTTATTGGCTAGCTCTGTCTTAATTATTAACCCATAATTACTAATATATGTATTTTTACATGGTCTTTTCTTACCGAGAACGCCAGACTCGCACATCCTCTCCTCCTGAGATCACATTGCTACCCCGACCCATGTTTCCCAGAATCCTCCACCTCTCCTACTTCCCCCCCATCTTGCTTCCCTATTAACCAACAGTGCTTTATTCATTCACCAATAAGAGAAACATATTTACAGAATGACATCTCCCATCACACTCTGTTATCAAAGACGGTTTTTAAGTTCAATACAACAAATACCATGGACTCCATGGGAGCAGAGACAATGTCTGGCATCATGAGTAATATCTGACATATATGATTTTCTCAGGAAATGGTTGGAGAGTATTCAGCTTAGACCCATATTCTATGGTAATTGTAAGATGAAGAGACATCAGCCAATCAGATGAAATAAACACTAATTTCTTATTGTATTAAAAAGCTCTGTCTAAGCCCAAGAAATGAAATGAATAAGAGGTGACCTCTGCCCTCAAGATAACTTTGGTAGAGCTGAAGAGATGGCTCATCAATCAGAAGCGCTGTCTCCCAAGGCTAGTGGCCTGGCTAGTTTTTATGTCAACTTTGCACAAAGATCATCTGGGAAGAGGAAATCTCAAACAAGAAAATGCAAGCCCTCGGGGCGTTTTCTCGATTAGTAAGTGATGTGTGAGGACCTAGCTCACTTCGGGTGGGTGGTGCCACTACATGGCGGGTGGTCGGGGACTGTGTAAGAAAGTGGGCTGGGCAAGCAATGAGAAGAAGCAAGAAGCAAGCCAGTGAGCAGCTTCAGTTTGCCTCCGGCGTTCTGCCCTTGCTTCCTGCCTTGTCTCCCTCCAGTGGACTGTGACCCGGGATACATCAGGCAAATAAACCTTTTCCCCCAAGAGTTGCTTTTGGTCAGGGTTTTTCCTTAATCACAGCAACAGGAAGCAAACAGACACCTAATGACCTTTTGATCCCTGGGTTCCACATGATAAAAGGAGAGAACCAAGGCTTATAGGTGGTCCTCTGAGCTCCACATACACGCCACAAATATACGCAAATGCATGTTTAAAAGGTGTTTAGTAGGAAGTATGTATTTGTGCACAGATAAGTGTAATACAAGGCAGGGTACGATACCTCTGAAGAACTCAGGTAGTGGGATTGACTATCAGTTGGATAAGGTCAAAGAGTGACTACCAAATCCATCCCAGCACGACACAGGGACTCAGAGTCCGTGAGTTCCTGTGGGCTCGGGTCAGCTGTCTCTGTGGGTTTCCCTGTCATGATCTTGACCGCCCCCGTCCCCACCCTTGATCATATACTTCCTCCTCTCTCTTCAACTGGACTCCCAGAGCTCAGCCCAGTGCTTGGCTGTGGCTCTCTACATCTATTTCCATCGGTTACTGGATGAAAGCTCTATAATGACAGTATAGTCACTAATCTGATTATAAGGGAAGACTGTTCAGGCACCCTCTCCACTACTGCTAGGAGTCTTAGCTTGGGTCATCCTTGTGGATCCTGGGAGTTCCCTAGCACCAGCTTTCTCCCTAATGCCAAAATGACTCCCTCTATCAAGATATCTCTTGATTCTTGATTCATTGCTCTGCCTCTCTGCCCCTCCACCAACTCAGCCATCCTGATATGTCATGTTCTCATCCCCATCTCCTCCCTTCTACCCCCACCAGTTTACTCAGGAAAGCTCATCGATTTCCCCTTCCCAGGGTGATCCACTTGTCCCTCCTGTTACCTAGCTTCTTTGGGGCTGTGGATTGTAGCCTGGCTATCTTTTTTTTCCATATTCCATGGCAACTCTTATAAAGGAAAAACATTTAATTGAGGTGGCTACAATTTCAGAGGTTCAATCCATTATCATCATGGCAGGAGCATGGCAGTGTGCAGGCAGACAGTAGCTGGCAACAGGAAATTGACTGAGGCACTGTGCTATCCTGAGCATAGAAAACCTCAAAGCCCGCCCCCACAGTAACACTTCTTCCAACAAGGCCACACCCACTCCAACAAAGCCACACTTCCCGATAGTGCCATTCCCTATGAGATTATGGGTGCCAATGACATTCGAACTAATACAAGGTTTAGGTTTTTGATCTAGCAGACATTCCCTAAGCTATGCTATAAATCTATTGTTCATCTAGTATCCCAAAGGCCTATGTATCAGTATGTTATATCCATTTTACACGAAAACACAGACATTGTGGCATTTCAGTGATTTGTCTTGTGCCACACAGCTGGGAAGTGGTAGAGCCCAGACAACCCCCAGAATGTGTTGAGTACAACGCAGTAGAAGATAAACAGCCAGTTCTCTGTACACATGGCACTTGCTTGGGCGGCAAAACTTGCTTTGAATCAACACGTCAGTAAATGAAATGACCGGCATTCAATGGCTATTCTGAAATTCCTTTACTTTAGTTTGTAATAGTGTTCATCGTGTGACAATGTGTTGAAGCAATAGACCAAAAACCCTCGCGCCGATTCTAGTTAGTGCTGGCATGAAGACCTCGCACCAATTGGCTGCAGAGGCCCATTCACAGCAAAGCAATCCCATCCTTAGGGAGGGCATCTATTGAGGGGAAGAGTCACACATTGCTTGACTGGTTTCTTTTTGTATGCATTTTCTTTTTCTTTCTTGTTTTTCTTCTTCGAGGCGGGGTTCACGGTGTTGCTCTGGCTGTCCTGGACCTCGTTCTATAGACTGTTGGGAAGCTCCACCCAGCTCTATTTCTCCTATTCCAGACCCAGTCCCAAAGAAAGCCAGATTGGCGGTTCCTTCCCGGGAACTGCTCAAGACTGCCTACTGGGATACTTAAAAGCCGGCCCATAGATCTGCCATATGCTGTCTCTCCTGCCTCCCTGGGAATCACCCAACAATGTTCTTCTTTGTTTTGCTCTGTTTATTAAATCTGGGTTTATTAATTCAGTTTAATTTGGCTTCTTGCTTTGGCAGAGGAACCCGATAACTGGGGATCCAGTACTTACTATAGACCACACTGTCTTCGAACTCACAGAGGTCCATTTATTTCTGCCTCCTGAGTGGAGTGCTGGGACTAAAGGCACATGCCAACACCTCCCGGTTTGTATGTATATTCTTAAAGTAGAAAATAACTTGGTTTTACTGATACTACCTTCAATTCAACTGTTTTTAGTTTTCTAATTTCAGAGGTTGAGAAGACCACAGTTAGCAAACTCAAGTATCATCTTAATGTTTTAGGCCCTTTGTGAAGCCATGGCTATTTTCAGACTTTGGTATTTAATAACAGTTGCAGACCATAATGAGTTATCAGGCCAGGAAGCCAAGAAGAATATGGCATCATTAAAACATGAGAGTTTGGGGATAGAGCCTCCCGGGTAGCATACTTGCCTAGTGTTAACAAAACTCTCGGCTGACTCTCCTGTACCAGGGAAATGATGTGTGGTGGTGTGCATCTGTCCTCCTAGGATTTGGGATCATCCTTGGGGGTTGAGGTCCACCTAGGTCACTTAAGAACCTGTTTCAAAAGTATTAAAGCATTAGGCATATTCTTATTAAACAGCTTGGTTATAGGTATCAAGGGTGGTGAGTTTTATGGTTCATTGGGCAGGGCTGACTGTGTTTTATGCCAAAAACTTCAAAGAATGTTCCGGAGATGGCCTAACTTATTGGCAGTTTCAAGCTAAGACCCAAACTTAGAACAAAGTTTGTTCTCTCTCTCTCCTCTCCATCTCCCTCTCCCTCTCCCTCCCTCTCTCTCTCTCTCTCTCCCTCTCCCTCTCCCTCTCTCTCTCCCTCTCCCTCTCCCTCTCCCTCTCCCTCTCTCTCTCTCTCTCTCTCTCTCTCTCTCCCTCTCTCCCTCTCTCCCTCCCTCTCCTCTCTCTTTCTCTTAGAAACCTTTAATACTATACTTTCAGGGTCTGCTTCTATAGTTCATTAAATTAAGAGCTTGTATTATGAAGTGTGAGACATTTTACAGGACACTTTAGTTTCTATGTCAATGACACAAATTTTAAGATATGAGAGGACTGGATTAAAGAGATTAAAATACCTGTGGACTTATTTTTATCCTGGCTGAACAACTATAAAAGGACATGTTTTGAGAGACTCACCAGTATTTGGTTATGGATGGGAGAGGTAGCTCAGTGGTCAGGAGCACTGGCCCCCACCTTAGACTTCCTCTAGCTGATACTTAATTGCCCGAAGTTCTAAATTTAAGCCATGGCTTAAGCCATTTTCCTCTCTCAAAGCTATTGAAGAAGATTTTTTTTTCAGGGGCTGAGGAGATGGATCAACAGTTAAGAACACTGGATTCAATTCCCAGCACCTCCACAACCATCTCAAGCTACAATTCCAGTGGACCCAAACCCTCTTCTGACTTCTGTGGGTACCATGTACACATGTGGTGCGCATACATACATACACGTAGACAAAACTCACACATACATGAAATAAAATCAATAGCTGGGCAGTGGTGGCACACGCCTTTAGTCCCAGCACTCGGGAGGCAGAGGCAGGTGGATCTCTGTGAGTTCGAGGCCAGCCTGGTCTACAGAGCTAGTTCCAGGACAGGCTCCAAAGCTTCAAAGAGAAACCCTGTCTTGAAAAGCCAAAGTAAATAAGTAAATAAAATCAATAAACCTTAAAAAGTTTTTAAAGGATATTTGCTTGTAAAACTGGTTATTAGACCTTACTAATTACTGTTAGTATTATGGTGTTACTGTGTTATATAAGAAAAATGTTCATATTTCATGAAAAATTTTAAAAAATTTTATGTGTGCGTCTGTTTGTAGGCATGAAAGTTGCATGTGCCCCAGGGACCAGGAGAGGCCAATGGGGCCCTGGGAGCCAGAATTAAAGGTGATGTGAGCTGCCAGGTGTGGGTGCTGGAAACCAGACTCAGGTCCTTTGAAAGAACAGTAAGTGTTCTCCACTACTGGGCCACCTCTAAAGCCCAGAAAATGTTTGTGTTTCAGAGACGAATGGTTAATTTATCAAAGGACAAAATTACATGCTATCTTGGATGTGCTTCCAAGTGTTTCGTCAAAGGACAAAGATGAGGCAGATAAGTGAAGCCAACATCTGCTGAATACTTGGAATCAAAGCAATCAGAGGTCTTCTATGTCTCAAAAATAAAAAAAAGTTTAAGAAAATTCTTTTCTTCTGAGACTGGGTCTTGCTACATTAGCCCAGGCTGGCTTCCTCCTTCAGCTCCTCAGGCCCTGGGATAACAGATATGCCTCACCACAGCTGACTTGCAAAGGTTGTCACTTGCTGCTGACTTTATACATTTCCTGACAATGAGGATATATACCCTAAAGTTATCCAAAAATTTCATTTCCTAAAATTGTCCTAAATTGCATGTCTGTTTCTACCCAGAGAAGGTCATTCACTATCTAGTAGCTACAGTTCCATTTAAAAAGACAAACCCTGCTGTGTTACTCTCTGCTTAAACCCTTCAAGGGTTTCCAGTTTCTGAAAAGTCCCTGTGGGAGCTGGCTGTTTCTGCTACCTCCTGCCTCTGGCCTAGCCTTGCTGCCTTCTTTCAGATCTTCAGGGACCAAAGTCTGTTTAGGCCCATGACCTTCCCTATGTGGTCAGGGCGTTCTCTTAGACAACCTCCTCCACCCATTGTCTTCTCCCTCCTACAGCCCAGTTCTTTTCATTTGCGGTTTTTATGTTTGTCCTTTTGTCCCATGTCTGAAATCTCCATGTGTATTTTATTTACACAGCCAACAACACTCCATTTTATCAGCTTACTAAGAAACGTGTCTTTCTGAGCTTCCAATCCTGTGTCACAGGATAGCACTGGAAGTGTAGCTTAGAAGTGTTAAGAAGAGGTTTGGAGAGATGGCTCAGAGGTTAAAAACACTGGTTAGTCTTCCAGAGGTCCTGAGTTCAATCCCCAGCATCCATACTGCAGCTTAAGACCATCTGTAACTCCAATTTTGGGTCTGCAGATACCCACACCCAGTGCACACAAAGTTTATTTATTTTTTTTTTTAAAGTATTATGAAGAGGGAATTTGGTAGATGCTATCCAAAAGTTTGGCTCAAGTTTTAGGAGAAGCAGGCCTCAGGGAAAAGGAAGAGTTTTTTGGAAGAAGTACCAGAGAGCAATACGTGGTAATTAGGCTCCTACGTGACTGACTCTTCGCTAACAGGCTGTCAGGAGACCACAGTGGTTCTCTGTGGGTCTGAATTCATTTTCCGGTCTGTGATAGCTTATCTGCTCAGTCAGTGCCCAACCTGCAGCTTAGCCCTTCAAAGTGCAGGGAAGGAAGCACAGTCCCTCGCTACTGGGCCAAGGAGTCAGGGGACAGGAGGCATTTGAGGGGCGTGGGGCTCTCCTGTGCAGCTGAGGGAGCCAGGGTCAAGGAGGCTTGCAAAAGTGTACAGTGCTCAACAGGGGGAGAGCTGAACACTATGTTCCCAACACAGAATACATACAAAATCCTAGTAAGATGGCTAGCAAGTTAGAGTCTAACCATAAATTAGTCTAAGAATTGCACAATCTTATTTATTTTCAAAACAACACTACCTACATAGTGTTTATGCAGAAGGCACTAGAACACATGTAAAAAAATTAAAGAGAACATATTCATCCCCAGATTATGTGGAACATTTAGAAAAGTTCCATACACTGGGTCACACAGCACGTCTCAATCTGCACCAGAATTCAATACTGGTGAATCTAGTGGCAGGGACGTAAAGGAGGAAAGTACATAAGATAGCAGGTTCTTTGACAAAGGAAAAGAAATACAGCATGAGAGATGGAATGAGTGATGAGGAGAGACGTGGAGGGAGGGAAGAAGGGAGCAGAAAGAAAGGGAGAGAAGTAAATCAGAACTTTCTACAAAAGTGACTGTTGAGTGTTATAAAAATGTCAGCATTGGGCTATGCATTGTGATATACACACGTACATACGAACATACATACATATCCTCAGCATTTGGAGAACAACACCAGAGGATTACCTATTCAAGGCCACCCTGAACCACACAGCGAAACTGTCTCAAAACAAACAGCACCAGAACCACAAGGTCAATGGTCACAGAAGATAAAAACTGGTGCTAACTGTCCAGAAGAAAGAAGACTAAAGACACAGGACAGGAAGCAATGCATGGCCCAGGACTTTCTGTGGCCATGAAATACGTTATTAGGACAATTGGTAAACTCTGAGGAGGTTGTAGACTAGATAAATCTTTTATAAACATTGGCTTCCTGGATGTTAAAAACTGGTCTATGGTTATAGAGCGAATACCTTTGTTTTAGGAAATAAGGACTGGAGTACTAGGGGGTAAGAATCCATCATCCCTATAAATTTAGTGGTTCAGAAAAGCTCTGCACATATGGTTCAGGGCCAAAGACAAACAGGGAACACTACAGGGAACCTGTGATGGGTATACGGGGAGTGTTCATGGTATTCTTTTCTCTTTAAAAAATGTATTCGGCGTGTGGAGGTGGGGGTGGTGTGTGTGTGTGTACACGTGTGTACAGGCATGTATCTGCTACAGCATGCCTGTGGAGGTCAGAGAACAACTTTCTGGATCCCCTTTTCTCCTCCCACACTGCTTCCTAGGCAGAGTGTCTGCTGCTGTGCTGTGCTGTGCTTTGTGTCCGGGCTTGCTGGCCGGTGAGCGTTGCTTGTTCTGTACCTCCCATCCTGTGTAGGAGCTCTGGGATTATAGATGTGCCACTGTGCCATCCTCTTTTTACAAAGATTTTGGGGACTGAACTCAAAAAGAACCAAAAGCACAAAAAGAACCTTTACTTACTTACCCAACCACTCTTGGCCCCTCTTTCAATTTTTCTAAAAGTTTAAAATTAAGTAAAAAAAAATTTTTTTTTTTTGCTATGTACATATGTCTGTGTGTGTGTCAAATTTTTTTAAATTCCTGTAGTCAAGATCTATTATCCCATTTATGTTCTAAGTATTTCATAATTTAAAAGGAAAAGTTAAATCTAGCCATTTGTCCTTAAAAGGAATTCCTGGGTCAGAAGAGTGGAGCTGTTGTTCACGGCACACAGGTCACCTGTGGACAGGACAAAGTGCCCTCAGTCCTGAATTCCCCCTCAGGCTTTAAGCACACAGGGTACAGAAGCTGGAAGTGGCCTGTCGTGCTCTGCAGCTCTGGCTCAGCAGCCCATTATCTGTAAACAGCAGGGGCCTTTTCTCTGTTTATGACAGGACACAGAGACCATAAACACTTCAAAGAAAACTTGTAAAACGCGTTGACTTGTTGTTCGGCTCCTCTGCAGTCAAGATGCACACATTTCACCACAAGCAAAGTACTGCACTAATACAGAAAGGGTCTGAAGATGAATAAAAGGGGCCGGGAGGTGGCTGGCTCAGCAGGTAAGGACACTCGCCCAGCAAGCCTGGCCGCCTGAGTCTGATCTGCAGAACCCGTGATGGTTAGAGAACAGACTGAAAGTGATCCTCTGACTTCCACGTGTGCACTGTGGTAGGAGCATGCCTACACCACCCACGTGTGCACACACACACATATGCACACGCACGCGCACGCACACAAGCGCACACACACAAGCGCACGCACACAAGCGCACGCACACACGCACATACACATGCACACACATGCACACTAAATAAACAATGAAATAAAGGCACGGTGAACCCAAATCCACAACCCAGCAAGGAGGACCTGGGATGAGTTTGTCAGTGTCTTTATGCTCAGCTCCCCTCTCTTTTGCTGCCTCATTTCACTTTCATTTCTGGAAAGTTTCCTTTATCCGGCTCTATTAGGGTGGAGGAACCCAAATGGAAGTCAGCCTGTTCCTCACTGCACACGTGAGTGATAAGGCTGGAATCTGCCTTCTCTGTCTCAATCCACATCACCATATTTTGTGTCACCGATGATGAGCTCAGCTGAATGGAGATGAGTCATGCTGGACAGATGAGGAGGTGAAAAGCCACCCTGTAGGAAATGCTCAAACCTCTTGAGGTCAGAGCAGAAACTTCAAAATCTCCATGAGTTAGCTACCTTGTGGGATTCTGGGATTTGAAGGCCAGCATACCTGATCTTTACAGGATGGCTAAAGAGCCCTTTGTGCTCCCCCAACCCAAATAACACAAACTGATGGGTCAGTCATAATTTTAGTGTGTACAAAAGGAGGCAGAAACATCTGGAAAAAAACAAAACCAACACTTAAAGCAGTTGGGATGAATGATTGGGCACACATTTTCCTGCATCTTAAACACCATGAGGCAGTTCTAGAGAGCCTGTGGCTTTATAGACCTGCACCCAAACAGGTCTCTGCGCCCTTTTTTTATTGTTAGTTTTTACTACAGTTTATGTGGCTGAGTGTGGCCTTGAACTCATGATCCTCCTGTGTCAGCCTCTCAGGTGCCAGATTTATGGCTATGTACTACCATGCTCAGCCGTTTCCTGTCCAGTTTGATATGAGCTAGAAACTGATGTAATGAGTCACTCTGCTCCCTGGTTGTAGTTTCCTTGTCTGTATAAAAAGGAAATAATAAAGGCCTCACATCCCAGCCCTGGGACCCTGTCTTGAAAAATCAAACCAAACCTTAAATGAAACAAATTCAAACAACAAACAAACACAAATCCTACCTCATTAAGATCAGTGGGGAAATCATAAAGGTCTGTGATATGCAGTGAGTACCATGTGTGTTTTTCTCCTCCCACCTCTGGACACATCTTACAACAATGACCGAGTGACGGTTAAGCCTCACCACATTGCACATTCTGTGCTAAGCACACTCTACAGGGATTCACTAACTTAATACTCACTGCAACCCTCACAACGAACACCTTCCTTCATTTTATCAGTGAAGGTGATGAGCCACAGGCGGGGGAAAAAAGTTTTCCCGAGTTCAGCTGGGCGGCACTAAATGACAGAGCCCGGGCTCACTCCAGACAGCTGGGCTCAGAACCGGGGTTTCTGTCACCCCATGTGGCATCGGCTATGCTGTCAGAGCCTCCCCTCCACACTTGCCCCACACATCCTTTTGCTCTGTCTCCAGAATCCAGAAGATATCTTCAAAGGTAGAGTCACATAGGGGGAGGAACTACGGGCATTTGATATTTTTATTCTTTGTTGTTCTTTGCATAATATTTTAAAAATTTCATTATCAAACGATTGAAATGAATACTTCAAGAGAATTTACTAAGCTACATTATATCTCTACGAGTAGACATCTAGGATGTTTGTTCAATTTCTATAACCTTTGTGGATAATAACTGTTCATAGTTACAGGATATAACTGTTTTTTCAATAATGTCACTTATGAATAACTTGCTATAACTGAAATGATATAAACACATATACATAATGCAAAGGCAGAAATTGGCGAGTGAGTCATAAATCATTTGCTTTTAAGTATGATTTTTTTAAACCTACCAGTCACAAAAATGTTCTTCTGTGTCAAGGATACGAATGATTGCTCTCCTATTCACAAGATGGAACCGCCAATTTAAGCATTTTTTTTTAAATAAAGTAACACAAAATATAAGCTTAATTCTCTAGGAATTTACCCTAAAATTCTTCCTTAAAGGTGTCTTTTGAGGAACCGAGAATGTAGAAAATAGGTGTAAATCGTAACAGAATTACAAAAGCAGCTTTGATGATAACAAATTCTTTGTACACTATTTTTTAAAAGGAAAACAAAACTAGGTTGGTCATGATGCACACCTTTAATACCAGCGTTTGGGAGGCAGAGGCAGGGGGATCTCTGTGAGTTCAAGGCCAGCCTGGTCTACAGAGTGAGTTCTAGGACAGCCAGGGCTCCAGAGAAAAGCCCTGTCTCGAAAAATCAGAAAAATATGTATTAATGGAAAAAGTTCCCAAGTAACTTACAAGAAAATATGAGCCAGCAAGAAAATATGAGCCAGCATGAACTGGTCTTGACATGAAAGACAGATGCAACTTATTTTCCAAATGTGTGCCTCTGATATCAGCTCAAAGCAGCTCTAGAGCCAAAGGCATAGGAAAACGCTACTTACCAATAATCGAGCCAAGAGATGGCCTAGGACATTAATTCTTCAATTGCCTTTGCCCATCAGTAACTCGAGATCGCCATAAGACACATACTCTGAACAGGATGCACAAACAGCAGATATATCTGTAGGATGTGGTCCAGCATCTTATGCAGACCCTTGTGCAGTTTTACTATTTTGTTGTTGTTGTTTTGTTGTTTGTTTTGGAGGCAGAGATTCTTTTTTTTTTTTTTAATTTATCTTTATTTTATAACCATTGATGTTTTACCTGCATGTATGTCTGTGTGATGATTTTGGCTCTCCTAGAAATGGAGTTACAGACAGTTGTGAGCTGCCATATGATGCTGGGAATTGAACTCAGGTCCTCTAGAAGAACAGTCAGTGCTCTTAACCATTGAGCCATCTCTCCAGCCTCCGGGACAGAGATTCTTTAAATACCCCAAACTAGCCTGGGACTCATTATTGTCCTTCCCCAGCCTTCTGAGTGTTAGAATTATAGATCAAGTCACCATGCCTGGTTTCTTTGTTTCTTTGTTTCTTTCTTCCCTTCTTCCTTCCTTTCTTCCTTCTTTCCTCCTTCCTTTTTATAATTTTTAAAATTTAAATTTGCAACAAGCTTGTTTTATATGTCAATCCCAGTCCCTTCCCCACTCCTCTCTTCCCTCCAACCCCCTTCCCATCCCCTTTCTGTTCCCCAGGGAGGGTGAGGCCTTCCATGGGGGATCATCAAGTCTGTCACATCTTTGGAGCAGGGCCTAGGCCCCCATGTGTCTAGGTTGAGAGAGTATCCCCCTATGTGGAATGGGCTCCCAAAGTCCATTCGCATACTAAGGATAAATACTGATCCACTACCAGAGGCCCCAAAGACTGCCCAGTCCTCCTAACTGAGACCCATGTTCAGGGGGTTTGGAGGATCCTATGCTGGTTTCCGAACTATCAGTCTGGGGTCCATGAGCCCCCTTTGTTCAGGTCAGCTGTCTCTGTGTGTTTCTCCACCCTGGTCTTGACCCCTTTGCTCATCACTCCTCCTTCTTTGCAATTGGATTCCAGGAGTTCAGCTCAGTGTAGCTGTGGACTCTGCTTCTGCTTCCATCAGCTACTGGATGAAGGCTCTAGGATGGCATATAAGGTAGACATCGATCTCATTATTGGGGAAGGGCATTTAAGGTAGCCACTCCACTATTGCTTAGATCGTTAGATGGGTTCATCCTTGTAGATCTCTGGACATTTCCCCAGTGACAGATTTCTCTTTAAACTTAACAATGGCTCTCACTATCTTATTTTTTTAATTTTTTATTATTTTTTTTATTTTATATATTGATCCCAATTCCTTCTTCCTCCCTCCCTCTTTCCCTCCCTCTCATCCCCCCCCCCCCACACACACACACTGCACTGGGAAGGTGAAGCCTTCCAGGAAGGATCATCAAAATCTGTCAAGTCATTTGGAGTAGGGTTTAGGCCCTCCTCCCTCCCTCTAGGCTAAGGGAGTATCCCTCCATGGGAAATGTGCTCCCTGGCTCTCTCTATTTTCTAGATCTCCTCTATTCTTTCCCTGACTCAATCTTCCTGCTCCCTCATGTCTTCCTCTCCCGTCCTCTTCTCTCCTTCTCTTTCTCCTAACTCCCTCTTCCTGCCCCAATTCCCAATTTGCTCAGGAGATCTTGTCCCCTTCCCCTTCTCCAGGGGACCATGTATGTCTCTCTTAGGGTCCTCCTTGTGTATTAGCTTCTCTAGCAGTGTGGATTGTAGGTTGGTAATCCTTTGTTCTACATCTAAAATCTATATATGAGTGAGTACATACCATGCTTGTCTTTTTGTGACTGGGTTACCTCACTCAGGATGGTTTCTTCTAGTTCCATTCATTTGCCTGTGAATTTCCAGATTCCATTGTTTTCTTCCTCTGAGTAGTATTCCATTGTGTAAATGTACCACATTTTCTCATCCATTCTTCAGTTGAGGGGCATCTAGGTTGCTTCCAGGTTCTCCATGCCTGGTTTCTTAAAGTGGACACTTGACAGCTTCCTGCCTTTACACATCCTGGAGCCATCCCTTGTCCTCTGCGAAGTCCACATTCATTAGCACAGAAAGGTCCTGAGAAGTACTACAGTGGAAAACAAATCAAACTGATTTCATTAGAGACTTTTTGATTGTTGTGATTAAACACCGAGGTTAAAAGCAACTATGGAAGTTTATTTTGGCTTACTGTCTATGGGGAGTGGGGACAGGGGATAAAAGTTCACCATGACAAGGGGGCAGCATGGCTGTAAGCAGACATAGTGGCAGGAGTAGGAAAGCTGAGCAATCAACCATTAGCACAAAGCAGAGAGAGCAAACTGGAAGTGTGTGTGAGGCGTGAGGCTGTGCCACTAACTCAGGACCCAGTGTTCCACTGCCCAAACCTATGCAGGCATTTCTCATTCAGACTCCTGCACTGATTGAGTCTAATTTTACTACAGACTCCTTCCTTTGCCCACTAACCTCCATATGATTTATGGTTCACACCAAAAAACTTGGGTAGGAAAGTGCAGTTCTTTTGGAAAGAAGGCAAAGATGTCCCTGAATTGTAATTTTTGATTTGAGGCTCTATTGGAAGCACTTTCTGACTTAACCTATTGAGACTCAGTGCTGATGTTGTAAACCAAGACGTACATAGGCTCTCTATTGTTAAGACCCGCAAGAGCGTGGTCCCTCACGCTCTCACTCAGGAAAGGTGGACCCCCAAAATCACTCACAAGAAGTAGTCTAGATGCAAAAGCATGAGGTCCTTTTTATTCCAAGTGCACTGGGGCCCAACAGCCATACGCCACACAGGGGTAGAGGGCTGAGGACCCCGATACAGGCTTGAGACAGCTTTTATAGGGTTACAACAAAGCCCACGCATCGTGAACCAACCACCTCGTAGCATCCAGTGCGGACCAATTAACTTAAACTATCCAAGCCCTTAAACTATCCAAGCCCGAGCTTAGCCCAGGAAGTCTTACTTTCGCATAGGCTTCTGGGTGGGGCGACAAGGCTCATTTCCTGTGTTCACTCACTGACAGGTGCAGTTGTAAACAGTCAAGAAGGTGACCTTCAGCCTGGGATTTAAGACTCCCAGCTTCCTGGGGTCAGTGGAGAGTTAGGCTAAATTTTTCCAACCTAACACTATGAACTTGCTGCTTGCCAAAATAACACATTACAAATTTGCACATAACTTTTGATATATCATCATTATGATATGCCATGTTAAAATAATATAAAAGGATTTGCATTAGCCACAGGATTAAATGTATTTAGGCGTATCTTTGCTCTTATCCATTAAAATAGTTCTTATGTAAGTATAGATACAAAAAGTATGAAGTATATCTTGCTGTGATTTTAAATAATCACAAAAGAAGAACGTATTATACTGTTTAAGGAACAAAGCTAATGGGGGGGAGAGAAAGGAGGGAGGAGGAGGAGAGACTAAGATCTTTGAGAAAAACTCAAGACTATTTTAAGAATTAAACTGGAACTGTTAAGTGAACCCTTAAACCTTATTTTCTTCTGAAAGCAAACGTTAGAATTTATATAAAGTGGAAGAAAGGAAAAGTAATACAAGTGTGGCAACAAGCAGTTCTGTGGCATTGGTAACTTACCCTTGATATTTAAATTAATGTTAATTTGAACTGTAAACTGTTAGGTTTATGAACATTAAGATTCAACTTCAAGCCCAGCACAATAGTGCATGCCTTTAATCCCAGGACTTGGGAGGCAGAGGCAGGCAGATCTACAAGTTGAATTCCAATCAGTTATGACCACACAGAGAGTCTGTTTTGAGGGGTGGGGGTGGGAGGATCATCTTCAGCCCCGTATTGCATCTATAATCCCAGCACCCACAAGGTGGTGGTAGAAAGATTGAGGCCAGCCTGGGCTAGAGTGTCAAGAATGATAGTCTGTTGCTACATACTGTGAGACCCTGTTTTAGCAAAAGAAAACAAAACAAAAAACCTCATCTATGCCTGCAGCACAGGCCTGTAATGGCAGCTTCAGGCAGAGGCAGGAAAGAGCACTCAAGGGCCTGTCTGGGCTATAGCGTAAGTTCCAGACTAGCCTAGACTACATGGACCTTCCTTGTCTCAAAACAAAAACTGAAAAGAAACCTAGGGCCACAACTCAGTTGTACAGTTTGTTTCTAGTGTTCATGGGGCTCTAGGCTCAATTTTCAGCATTATAAATAAAAACAGGATACAGCTTTGAAACAACTCCTATTACATTTATTTATTCATGCACGCGTACAAAACACACATGGAAGTCAGAAAACCACTATGGGGTCTGTTCTCACATTCCTCCATGGGGATCTCAGGGGTCAAACTCAGCCTTGTCGGTGGATGCCTTTACCCACAGCACAATCTCTCCAGCTCAGGTCTGTTTCTATGTTAAATGTGTGTGATTGGATGCCCAGGCTTTTAGCAGATGGTTTTGCTTTTAACCCTAATTATGCCCCTTATGAGCAGTCAGAGTGAAGTACTTAACCTCCTGTTGCGCTCTCTTCATCTCTGAATGAGAAACGATCATAATAGTGCCTGTTTCAAAGATATTTTAATGTTAACCAAATACATGGAAAGATTAGTATAGAGTTGATGGTAAGTGGGTGCTAATCGAGTCCCAGAGCTCCTTGATGCAGGGGAAGAGCTTGATCCTGCTTCACCTTGCCATGCTTTGTTGATGCCCATGGGAGGCCTGCCCCTTTCTGAATGGAGGTGGAGGAGGCATGGATGGGGAGGGGATAGAGGGGTAGTGTGTGTGTGTGTGTGTGTGTGTGTGTGGTGGGGTGGGGTAAGAGGAGAGAAAGAAGGAGAAACTTGATCGGATGTAAAATAAATGAAAATTTTAATGAAGAGGGAAAAGGTGCTAATAGCTATTATTATTGTTATCATTAAACAATTTTGGCTTCTTTAAAAACAACAATAAGCATTGTGGACCTCAGCCCTACACAAGGAACAACAGGCAACCAGGGAAGAGCACACGGATTGGGTGTCCGTGCCTATCACGCATGAAGCCTCGGTTTCAATCCTCAGCACTGCATAGGCTAGGTGCAGTGGTATGTACCTACATCTCAGCATTTGGGAGGTAGAGGCAGAGGACAGAAGTTCATCTTCTACTATAGTGAGTTTGAGGTCTGCCTGGGCTAATGAGTATCTCAAAAAAATAAATAAATAAAAATATATACTGTACATGCACAGGAAACCTTAATGCTAATTGCTAACAGACCATGTTACCTTTCTTTTAGATTTGTTTTCTAAACATTCTATGGCAAGCCATTCTTTTAATACTTAAGAAGAAGGCTGGTGGCCTTCTTAGTCCTAGGTGGATCTCTGTGAATTCCTGGCTAACCTGGTCTATGTAGTGAGTCCTAAAACAAACAACAAACAAAAAGACAAATATAATAAGATGCTTTCTAAAAATGTGTTTTGTCAAGTTGGCAAGCAGTAATTCTCAAATCATCATTCTCCCATCACCAGACTCACCAGCCAGACCCCCTGCTCAAAATGTAAATTCCCAGGCTGCCCCCAAACATGCTTTTTCTGGCTTTGATTATGATGGTTGCTTAAGTTCGGAACTACCATGTACTTAACCCTTTTCACCTTTATACAGTAACAAAGACTGCCCATCTTTTCCAGAGTGCTCTGCAAGTCTAATTCATTAAGGCCTCATTTATTCTTGAATATACTTTCTCCATAAGGGTTTGGTTTTGTTCTGACAAGTAAGTTCCTGTTCCATAGCCAAGGCTGGCCATATGCTGGCCATCTCCACGTATCAGCCTTCTCAGGGCAGTACAAGCAACTGTTTTCCCAATTACTAAATAATACAGAAAAACAAATTTTTCTGGAGCCAAGGAGGTAATCTGTCTCAAGGTGGGTTGATAGTAACACCTTAAAAATGTAGCTTTTTGGTGACTGTCCAAACAATGCATATTAAAAAATGAGTGTTAAGTTAAATTCCGTGTGGCCCAATCAAGACGCCGGATTTTGTCACAGGCTAGTTAATTCTCACCTTGTTACTGGTCTCTATTTAACTTGCTGTAATTTATAGAGCAATGGAATACGGTAACTATGAATATGGTGAAGCTCAGTTACGGCACTTGCTAGCTACGAGGTAATAATAATGACAACAACAATAATAATATAAAGATGACAACATTAAACTTTTGGGAGTTAAATCTTACCTATACGATACTACTGATTTCGTGAGAGTATTCGTAAATTTAATATACTAAGGGGGAAAAAAAGCCCCATAGAAAGCTCCCTTTCCCCACTTAATCCAATCCTTTTTCCATTTAATCCAGGACCTCTATTCTGGATTAAATCATTTAATTCCGCTTTCCAGCCACGCATATCACTGGGGTTGTTTTTTTCCTTTCTTGCCCTATAGCCTTCCCACTCCCCAACCGTTGAAGCGGTGGTGGACTTCAGACCCTCTACCACACCATTCTTTATTTGCTCTAGTTTTTCACCAAGCAAACTCCTTTCTGCCCAGGGGGAAAGTGCGGCGGGACACCACGCACAGCATCCTAGGAAATGTGGTCTCTCTGACTCTTTCGCCTGGGCCACAGAAGGGGAAAATAAACTACAGAAGAGACCCAGTTAAAAATACAACTACCGGCAAGCCCCGCGCGTCATCCTCTTCCTTTCTGCCCCCACCTTCTGATGCCTTCCTCTTCCTCCACCCCTCGCGCGTGGCGTCGCTTTGCATCATGGTACTTGAAGTTCTTTCTGGACGGAAGCGCCTAGCGCGCCTTCGCGAGAGAGGAGCCGGAAGACTCTCGTTCCCAGAGGGCAGAGCGGAAGCGACGCCTGCGCAGTCTCCGGTGAGGGCGTGTATGTCTGTGTCTGAGGGAGAGAGCGAGAGTGAGTGAGTGTGAGTGCGGGGTGGGGTGGTGGCCGTTACGTTCGGGGCAACGGCTAAGGCAGTGGAGAAGTGAGAGGAGAAACAACGTCCGGCGCTTCCGCCTTCGCCTGGGAGGAGGAGGAACTGGTAGGCAGAGGAGAGCCATTTGCCCTGGGCCTGCGCTAGACCTCGGCGGGCCGCCCGCAGTCTGGCTATGTGCCTTTGAGGGTCGCTGGGGACGCCGAGCGAGCGAGAGCCGAGCGCGATGTCTCAGCCGCCGCCGCCGCCGCCGCTGCCGCCGCCGCCGCCTCCCCCCGAGGTTCCACAGACGTCGTCGTCGCTGGCGGCGGCGGCTGCCCCGGGGGGCCTCTCGAAACGCCGGGACCGGAGGATCCTTTCCGGCAGCTGCCCGGACCCCAAGTGCCAGGCGCGCCTGTTCTTCCCGGCCTCGGGCTCGGTGAGCATCGAGTGCACCGAGTGCGGGCAGCGGCACGAGCAGCAGCAGCTGCTGGGGGTGGAGGAGGTGACCGACCCGGACGTGGTGCTGCACAATCTGCTGCGGAACGCGCTGCTCGGGGTGACGGGGGCGCCCAAGAAGAACACGGAACTCGTAAAGGTGATGGGCCTCTCCAACTACCACTGCAAATTGTTGTCGCCCATATTGGCACGCTACGGGATGGACAAGCAGACGGGCCGGGCCAAGCTCCTCCGGGACATGAACCAGGGCGAGCTGTTCGATTGCGCGTTACTGGGTGACCGAGCCTTCCTCATCGAACCCGAGCACGTCAACACAGTGGGCTACGGCAAGGACCGCTCCGGAAGCCTCCTGTACCTGCACGACACTCTGGAGGATATCAAACGGGCCAATAAAAGTCAGGAATGTCTCATTCCAGTGCATGTGGACGGGGATGGACACTGCCTGGTGCATGCAGTGTCTCGGGCCCTAGTAGGCCGGGAGCTCTTCTGGCATGCCCTGCGGGAGAATCTGAAGCAGCACTTTCAGCAGCACCTGGCGCGATACCAAGCCCTGTTCCATGATTTCATTGATGCTGCCGAGTGGGAGGACATTATCAACGAGTGTGATCCTCTATTTGTGCCACCTGAAGGTGTCCCCTTGGGCCTGAGGAATATCCACATATTTGGCCTTGCTAATGTGTTGCATCGCCCCATAATTCTCTTAGATTCCCTCAGTGGCATGAGAAGCTCTGGAGATTATTCAGCCACCTTTCTGCCTGGGCTCATCCCTGCAGAGAAATGCACTGGGCGAGATGGCCATTTGAACAAGCCAATCTGTATTGCGTGGAGTAGCTCGGGTAGAAACCATTATATTCCCCTGGTAGGCATAAAGGGGGCCGCTTTGCCCAAACTGCCCATGAATTTGCTTCCTAAAGCATGGGGTGTGCCTCAGGATCTTATTAAGAAGTACATCAAACTTGAGGAGGATGGTGGTTGTGTTATTGGAGGAGACAGAAGTTTGCAGGATAAGTACTTACTTAGGCTGGTTGCTGCTATGGAAGAAGTCTTTATGGACAAACATGGTATCCATCCCAGTTTGGTTGCTGATGTACATCAGTATTTCTACAGAAGGACTGGTGTGATAGGGGTTCAGCCTGAGGAAGTCACAGCAGCTGCTAAAAAAGCAGTAATGGATAACCGCCTTCACAAGTGTTTGCTCTGTGGTGCCCTTTCGGAACTTCATGTCCCTCCTGAGTGGTTGGCTCCAGGAGGGAAACTGTATAACCTGGCAAAAAGTACTCACGGACAGCTGAGGCCTGACAAAAATTACAGCTTTCCCTTAAACAATTTGGTGTGTTCATATGACACAGTGAAAGATGTTCTGGTACCAGACTATGGATTGAGTAATCTAACAGCCTGTAATTGGTGCCATGGCACATCTGTGCGCAGAGTCAGGGGAGATGGCTCTATTGTGTATTTGGATGGAGACAGAACTAATTCTAGGTCTACTGGTGGCAAGTGTGGTTGTGGATTCAAACATTTTTGGGAAGGGAAAGAATATGACAACCTCCCAGAAGCTTTTCCTATTACTCTGGAATGGGGAGGAAGAGTGGTCAGGGAAACAGTATATTGGTTCCAGTATGAAAGTGATCCATCTTTGAATAGTAATGTTTATGATGTTGCAATGAAACTTGTTACCAAGCACTTTCCGGGTGAATTTGGGAGTGAGATCCTAGTTCAGAAAGTTGTCCACACTATATTGCATCAGACTGCAAAAAAGAACCCTGACGATTACACTCCTGTAAATATAGATGGTGCTCATGCTCAGAGAATTGGAGATGTGCAAGGACAAGAATTGGAGTCTCAGCTACCAACTAAAATTATTCTTACTGGACAGAAAACAAAAACTTTGCACAAGGAAGAATTAAACATGAGTAAAACTGAAAGAACTATTCAACAGAACATCACAGAACAAGCTTCTGCGATGCAGAAACGGAAAACAGAGAAATTAAAACAAGAGCAAAAGGGGCAGCCCAGAACTGTTTCCCCAAGTACTGTTCGCGATGGGCCATCATCTGCACCTGCCACCCCCACCAAGGCTCCCTACTCACCTACAACTTCTAAAGAGAAGAAGATTCGGATAACAACTAATGATGGACGGCAGTCCATGGTTACCCTTAAGTCTTCAACAACCTTTTTTGAACTTCAGGAAAGTATAGCCAGAGAGTTCAACATTCCTCCGTATTTACAGTGTATTCGATATGGCTTCCCTCCTAAAGAGTTAATGCCACCCCAGGCAGGAATGGAAAAGGAGCCCGTTCCTTTACAGCACGGTGACAGAATTACAATAGAGATCTTAAAAGGCAAAGCAGAAGGTGGTCAGTCCCCTGCAGCACACTCGGCCCACACTGTGAAACAAGACGAGATTGCTGTTACTGGCAAACTGTCATCCAAGGACCTGCAGGAGCAAGCTGACAAAGAAATGTACTCCTTGTGTCTTTTAGCAACATTAATGGGTAAGAGACACTGAAGTCTGGTGGTATGTCATAGATGCAAGTATGAAATACTGATAATTTTTGTTGTGTGTGGGGGAACTGTGATTACCATAATTCCTTGATTCTATACATTAGGAGAAAATTATTTACTTTTGTGTTTTGGTAGTAGATATTAATATGATTATTGAGTATTAGGAAAGCCTAACTGCAAAGTGTAATTCCTCAACTCGCCAGATTATTTAAATATATTAAGATATTTAAGTAGCATTTATTTCAAAAATTATTTAAAAAAACAAATGTATATAATTAAAGCCCTTCTTTTTCTCCCTGCCTGAGCTCTTAGGCCTTTCCATTTTGATCCCTTTTCTTTTAGTTTTAATTTCGTTTTCCTGCCTGTCATGTGATCTCAGGACTTCCTGTTTGATGAATTGCAGTTTCTGGTGTTTATAGTCTGCACACTCACCTAATAGCCTATCTCCTCCACTTCCTGTTCTCCCTCTCCTTCACATGTGTTCCTTATGTGTACACAAGGTTGTGCTTAATTTCATGGTCCAGTGACACTGCCATAATTGCAGTGAATAGCTCATAAGAAACAAAGAAGGCAATGGGTTACGAGTTGCTTTTTAATACATTAGCATAAATTGAAGGAAAATATATTATCAGTGAAATACATAATGTCAACGTTTAGATGACTTTGGATACTGCCTCCTGGTACATCTTTTTTTTTTCTTCCAATTATTTGCTTAACCTTTCTCTTTTAAGTCGGTGTTAGCATGTTTACACAAGTTTTTAAGTATGAAGTAAAATTTAAATGTTAAATGTTAGAAGGGCCTTAATTTTGCCTAGACTATAATGTTCAGCTAGACAGGTGCTAGCTTTTGATTCTGTTTTCTCAGACTACCAAATAGAGAATTTGGCCTTGGGCTACTATAATGAAGATTTGTTATTACTGGTTTACTAAGTTGGGAGCCTACTAGTTAATGGGAGGTCTAAAAACTGTACAAACTTTCAAGTTGACATTGTTGATTTTAGTTTGGCAGGCAAACCTAGGTTATTTCCATATTTCTGGGATGCTGTTGTCTCTTAGAGACTGAATAGATTAGAGGAATGGCTGTATGACATTTGGAATCAGAAGACACAATTTGATTCTTGGTCCTATTACTTACTTAGTGATTTCACCCCAACTATTAACTCCCCAGTAGTAACTTCCATAAAAAATATCTCTTGTAGATGATATGAGCATGGGTAAAGTATTCTCAGAACTCTGAAAAAATTAAATAACATCTTCATAAAAATGGATACAACTAGATATATACAGAAAACATTTTAAGACTTGCAGTTTCCCAAGTTAAAAACAGGATGATAATGTCTTTTTCTTTTTTTATTTCTTTTGGTTATCAAGACAGGGTTTCTATGTGTAGTCTTGGCTGTCCTAGAACCCACTTTGTAGATCTGGCTAGCCTCTAACAGAGATCCACCTGGCTCTGCCTCCTGAGTGCTGGAATTAAAGGCGTGCACCACTACCACCCAAACTGGTAATATAATGAAAGTTATTAAAAACGTCAGTTTATAATTATTTAAAAAATTGATTTAAGCTTCCTGTATCCAATTTTCTGAGAACTATTTAGATTATAATGAGTTCTTCAAGATACCACCTTCTGTTCTCATCCTCTTTTAATATTTACATTGTTGTCCACAATCCATCAGATTTTTTTAATATGTACATATCTCTTGCCAACACAGAATTTAAGTGTGTGGGTATATTTTGCTAATGTGAGATACTTCTGCTGTAAGAAATAATACAAGCCTGGCATGGGGGTGCACACCTGTAATCCTAGCACTTCAGTCACTCTGGAACCTAAGGCATGAAGATCATGAGCTTCTCATGAGCCTGAACTACATAGCAACACTGTCTCCAGTGAAGACAGCAACAACAACAACAAAATCAAAGTCCAAAACAGGCAAAGTACTATGACAGTGGCTGCTCCTGCTAAATATTAATCTTCTCTCTCTGGTTGTTTTTTAATTATGTGGAGAAGGTACTCTTTAAAAGTAATGTGGTTGTAAAAATACTAGTTTTGGAATAGTTAAATCATATGACCATATATGAAATAGAGTATTTAGTAACATGATGTTTGGATTAGTGATGCTAGGAAACAACAGGAGCTGTTTGGAAAATTGCAAATTTCAAATGTAGACATTAGCTGCCTTTTTATTTGTTTACAAAATAGCTTATTTTCAAGCTTTACAGTAATTATTTACCTTCTCACTCTAAGTTTTGAGTATGTCATCTAAAGGTTTGAGAGATTTTTGTTTACTATTCTAAGTAGGGCCCCCCTTTGTGTTTCTATCCTGTTCATGCTTAATGATCGTGTTTGTTTGTTTAATTATTTATTTACCCGTCCCTGCACTGGATTCGAAAGTCTCCAAACATGGACAGTATAGCCTGTTTTAATGAACATCTTATCACCTGGTACAAATGCTTACTGAGTGAGTGAACACAGACTAGTTCATTGAAATGAACATATGCTGTGAACCTGAGACTATGTCAGAGGCACAAAGATGAATGAGCAGTTCCTGCCTTCTGTGAACTTAATGCATTATTTTTCTGTTGCTGGATAAACACCCCACCACGGTTATGGTCTCAAGAGAGATAAGAGTTGTCATCCTCATGGCAGGGAAGCATGGCAGCATGTAGGTGCTGGACCTGGAGCAGGAAGCTGAGAGAGAGCTCACTGTTTCCTTGAGACAGGGTTTTGTTGAGTAACAGCGTTGGCTGTCCTAGAAATAACTCTGTAAACTAGGCTGACTTTGAACTCACAGACCTGCCTGCCTCTGCCTCCTGAGTGCTGAGATAGGATTAAAGGCATGGGCCACCACTGCTGGGCTCACGGTTTAAAATGTCCAAGGGAAGCAGAGAGCTCACTGGGAATGGCAGGAAGAGGCTTTGAAACTTAAAGAGCTTATCTAGTGACATTAATTCCCCCAGAAAGGCCACACCTCCTAAACCTGCTGAAAACCCTCTGGGAACCAAGCTATCAAGTGCTAGAGCCTTGATATCACATTCAGACAATCCCAGGGTCTCTGCCAAGGGAGCCTCCTGCTTTTACAGCTTTCATTTTAAAACATAAAAATGATAAACCCCAAAGATACCTAACATAGCATTTAAAAAAATACATATATTTGGAGATTGTATTGGTGAAATGTGCTGACTTGTAATAGTCAGGAACACGTGTTTTTTCTTTTTTTGAGGGTGTTTTGCTTGTTTTTTTTTTTTTTTAAGCTCATAGCTTCAGATGGTTCAATATATCATGATGGGGAGGGTGTTAAGACATTGTCAACAAAATAATACATAGTCTGCTCAGTATGGGGCATTCAAGGAACTAGTCAAAGTTGCTAGTATACTACACAGTATTTTTCCTGTGATATTTCACATGTACTTTTAATCCATTTTATCCAGACCATTGGGGTTTATTGAACGTATTAGTTTTTACAGGCTGCCATCTTCATATAGTGTTTAAATCCAGGCTGCCATCTTCATATAGTGTTTAAATCAACCCAATTATAGCTTTGTAAATATGTTATTATAATCCCTTGTAGATCAGTTATTTGTACCGTTTTATGGTCTATCATAAGAATTTGGCCTATTTCTTTTTTCTTAGCATTCTATTTTATTATCTGATTATCATGGCTTTATCACAAATTAAGATAGGTTTAGGTGAAAAACAAGGTTTGTCTGTAGTTCACTTAAAATGTGATTTTTATGTCAGTTTATTACAAACGTTTGAGAAATGGAGACATTTGTTGGATTTTATTGTATTGCTTTTCTTCCTGAAAGGACTATGGCTTTTTACTATAGACTTTTAAAATATAGGACCCACTTGGATCTATCCCCAGCACCCAAAAACCTCATAACACTTCATAATTTATTTTGTAATGTATTGATGAAAGTGGTACTAGTGGCTAAATCTAGGGCCTCACATGTGCTTAGCAAACATGTTTCTGCTTAGATATAAGTCCATCGTAATACCTCAGGATTTTCCAAAATCACATGAGAACTCAGATGCTTTTTTGTTTGTTTGTTTGTTTTAAGGTGACATTGGATCTCTATATTATTATTCTCTTTTTATATTTTTCTTCAAATGCTGGGTGAAAGTTTAAAATCCAGATCATGCTTATTCATATTGGGATTCCTCATGTGCCATTGTATGGTTCTGCTCATTTATAGGTAGTGCATTTGTAGTGAGAATATTCATAATATAATGTTGGTGCATATAGAGTACAGGTGATTTATGTAATTATGCTTTGAAGATAAATCACTTTCTGTAATTTAGCCATTTGATATATTTTATTTATTATTTTCTCCCAAACAGTTCCAATATATATAAAGTAATATGTGGCAGTTCTTAATATTTGTTCTTTCCAGGAAAAAAATTAATTAATCATTATATTCACACAGATGTCTCTGTGTGTGTACATTCCTATACTTGATTGGGTTTGTGTTCATTATGTGCATTGTAAATACATCCTTTAACACTTAATGGTGACACTAAAGACTGGATTTACATAAGGGACTGAGAATAAGTAGAACCAGGGATATGTTTCTTAGAAATAGTTGTGCCTGGGCTAGCAAGGTGGCTCAGCAGGTAAAGGTACTTGCTGCCAAGTCTGAAGACTTGAGTTTGATCCTCACTCAGTAACTGATAAAAGGAAGAGAACTGAATCCTGAAGATTTTCTGTAGAGTTTGAACCTTGCCCTCCAAATAAATACATGTAATTAACAACAACCAAAACATAATGTTTGGAGACTGTTTTGGGCATTGATAAAAGCAAATGTTTAAATGGGAGTGTGTAGGAGGAGCAGAGAGTTGGTAAATTAATACCGTTAGCCTTCTTTCTAATAAACAACTTCATTCTAAATCAGATTTACTCAAATTGTTTATTTAAGGTCTAGGAATATAGTCCAGTTGATAACATGCTTGTCTAGCGTGCGTGAAGCATTTAAGCAAATGTTTAAATGGGAGTGTGTAGGAGGAGCAGAGAGTTGGTAAATTAATACCGTTAGCCTTCTTTCTAATAAACAACTTCATTCTAAATCAGATTTACTCAAATTGTTTATTTAAGGTCTAGGAATATAGTCCAGTTGATAACATGCTTGTCTAGCGTGCGTGAAGCCCCAGCAGTGCAGAAGCCTGGTGTGATGGTGCATGCCTGGTTTGTAATGTCGTTACTGAGTAGGTGGAGGGGAGGGATCTGGAATGAAAGGTCATCTCCAGTGTGTAGTAAGTTGGAGGCTCCAGTGGTGACATGAGACTGTCTCTAAAACAAACACACACTTCGTTTTCACTTCACATTTATTTATTTTGTGCATGTGTTACTGGATACACATGGAAGTCAGAGGACAGCCTGTGTGACTTCAGGCTTGTCAGCAAATGCATTTTGCCAATCCAGGTTCAGAGTTTTAAGAATTCCTTTTGGGTCTTTATATTTCATATGGGAGGTGGGTAGGTGGGTAGTGCTGTGGTGGGTGGAACCCCAAGGATCATTTACACTCTAGGTTCAGTGAGAGAAGCTTCTGAAGGGAACAAGGTAGAGCGTGATGGAGCGGGCATCTGCTGTCCTCTGACCTCCATGTGTCTGCACACACACATGGCCCCCATGCATTCATTCTCATTCTCTCTCTCTCTCTCTCTCTCTCTCTCTCTCTCTCTCTCTCTCTCTCTCTCTCTCTCTCTAAGTCTGTATTTCATATGATGTTAGAATTTTCAAGTTGCAAAGTAGAAACTTCACATTGACTTTTTACTTAATATATTTTAACTGGTACAGTAACTGAATGTATTTCTGTGGTAAGGTGTGATATTTCACTGTGGAATGATCAGATCAGGGATATTGGCTTATCACCTCAGACACATCATTTCCTGGGCTGGGAACATTAAAATTCTCCATTAATTATTTTGAAATACACAGTTAGTTGTTGTCAACCATAGTTACGCCATGCTGTAGAATATTGGATGTTTGTAGTTCACAGCTGCAGTCACTGTGCGCTTGAGGTGAGGTAGGAGGGTTACTGTGAGTTTGAGGTTAGACCAGGCTATATAGTGATTTCTAAGCCAAACTAGGTAAAACAAAACTTTTTAAAAACTCATCCTTTGTGTCCAGCAATATTATAACACCTAGTAGCTATTTTGTCTGTATCCCTCCCTTCCCAACTTTCTGTAAATTGCCTTCAGAAACATTTATAGTTAGAAAATTGGAATGATGACTTTTCAAAAAAAAAAAAATTTATGTTAGTCTGTGTACCTGTGTCTGTCCCTGTGGAGTTTGTGAGAGTTAGTTCTCTCCTTCTACCATGTAGGTCCCAGGAACAAATGCAGGTTTTGGGGCTACAGAGCCATTTTCCCAGCCTATGATAACCCTTAAAAAACTCATTTCAACTCTTGTTTTTTTGTTAGAAAATATATAGATCCTTGGGGCTAGAGAGATAGATGGCTCTGGTTAAGAGTACTGGCTGCTCTTCCAGAGGTTCTGAGTTCAATTCCCAGCAACAACGGTGGCTCACAACCATCTGTAACAGGATCTGATGTCCTCTTCTATCATGCAGGCATACATGCAAATAGAGCACTAATATAGTAAATAAATGATTCTGAAAAAGAAAAGAAACACACATTCTTTCTTCTCCCTCCCTCCCTCTCTCCCTCCCTCCCTTTCTATTTTTTCTTGTTTTGTTTTGTTTTGTCTTTTTAAGACAGGGTTTCTCTGTCCTGGCACTCGCTCTGTAAACCAGGCTGGCCTCGAACTCACAGAGATTCTCTTGCCTCTGTCTCCCGAGTGCTGGGCTTAAAGGTGTGTGCCACCACCACCTGGTAGAAATACATATTCTTAAAAACATATCTTTTTAACATAAATTTTAAAAGTTAAAAATCACCTCTCAAATAGAAAAGAAAAACCAAGAGAGAAAAAAAAAATCATACTGTAACATATATCTTCTGTTCAGAAGAACTGAAGGCTTGTAGGAAGGAAGACCGTGGAAAGAGGTTATTTATAGTGGTGTTTGCACTTTTCTAACTTCACATATAGTTCATTGACTAGAAATACTTTACTGTTGTGCTGTGAAAAATAGCAGACTCGAAAGCTAGTTGGGGGACTAGCACAGTAAAATGTGTTGATATAATGGAGGATTCAAATTCACCATGATACTCTTCAAGAGACTTTGTCCTAATGAGATGGGGCCACTTTTTGTTTTTGCCCAGTTTGTCTTGAAAAGAAGTAGTGCTATTGCTTTCATTTTACAGACCCAGTGCTACCAGAGGGACAGTTACCCTACTTCAGTTTTTCCCCCCTCTGAATTGTTTTTAGGCATTGCTTAAAAGGAAAAACAAAACAAAACAAAACAAAAAAAAACAAAAAAGAAAACAAAAAAACCCACCCTTTTCTTCCCCTCCCTCCCCAAATGTTGTGCATTAGTGTTTTGCTTGCATGTATGTGTGCACTATTTGTGTGCCTGGTACCTACAAAAGCCAGAATAGGGTGTCAGATCCATTGTAAATTGTCAAGTAGATGTTGAGACTTAAAAACCCAGGTCCTGTAGAAGAGGAGCCAGTGTTCTTAACTGCTGAGCCATCTCTCCAGCCAGAGAAAAACCTCATTTGTGGTACTCATTCAATGTGTTTGCTCAACCAGTATTAGGAATGCAGTTGCTCAGCTCTGTGCCAGGGCCTGGGAATAGAAAGTCTGATAGGCCACTGACCTTTTCCTGAATCTGAAAACCTTTTCCTTTAGAAGAAGAAAGCAATGAATTGTAGAGAAATGGCACTTAAATAGAATTTTATACTTTATTTTTACTGTGCTTATTTAATTGTGTGTGTGTGTGTGTGAGTGTGTGTGTGTGTGTGTGCGCGCACGCGCAGGCGTACTGTGGCACATGTGTGGAGGGCAGAGGACAGCTTGGGAGAGTTGGTTCTCCCCTGTGGGTCCAGAGGTTGACTTTAGCTTATCAGGCTTAAATAAGTGTGCCTTTACCAGATGAGCTATTACTGAATTTTAAATTTATTCTTTAAATTGCCTTTTAAAGGATTATGTAAAAGCTATCGGCCCTTAGGAAACTGCAACAGTTTGTGTTGCTTCATGAAAGGGAAGGTAGAGGTAACTGGGGTTGATGGTGAATGCCTGTGATTCCTGCATTCAGGAGACAGAAGAAGAGAAAGAATGACTGGGAGTTAGTTCTAAGCTAGTCTCAGCTCCGTAGTGAGACCCTGTCTTAAAGCAACCAAACAGAAGGTCAAGGTAAGGTCTGATGTGAGATTGGTAGCTCTTGTATTTAGAAATGGAGCTCTTGGGCTTTGACCTATATTCTTTTCTGTTTTTTTTTTTTTAATCTTATTTAGACATTGTCCTATAGCTCACATTGGCCTTGGGACTCTGTGTAGCTAAGGATTACCTTCGGACTGCTTTGCTTCAGTGTGTGAGGCAGGAGGCAGACACAGTAGTAATACAGATGGAGAAGATGCCATGGAGAGCTTATGAGACACAAGACTGGGGGGACTTGCACAAAGGCCCTGATCTCTAGTCCCCTTTCTTCCTTCCTTTCTCTTAACCAATGACGATGACTCATTGGAGCTATTCATATGCTAAAGAAGCTGTTTGTCCCTTTTCCTTAGCCAGTTGATGCTGTACATATTCATAAGCAGAACTGGGAAGTGCCATGACGTTTGTCTTAACCTGTTTTGAACTCTAATGGATGTTTAATTTTAGCGGTATTATAAACTTTGGATTGATATGCAGGATTCAGCCACATGTTAGCAGTGTGATATTGGGGTAATTATGTAGGCATTGTTCTGAGCTTGTTTGCTTGTGAGGGAGAGAGAGGCTAGTAAGAGAAGCCATAAAATACCTTTTCAGCTCAGATATAGGTAGATGATGGAGGCTCAGCTGGGGTGTATACCTCATTTAATCAAAGAGCGATGGAACAGTATTCTCTTACTGGGATAAAAATTAGTACTTGGTCGACAGACAGTGAAGAAAGCCTTGCCCTTAGTGCACGAAATTACACAGGTGTACTACATAGACAGTATAGTATATTATAGTACAGTACACTGTCGTATGTATGCTATTCAGATGTCATGGGGAGTGGGCCTGATGAGGAAAATAATGTCTGTATTGCCTTTATAGGGAGATGATGAAAACAGATACACAGTCTGCTGAAATAAGACGTAGTCTGGAGTATGAAATACTAAGAAATGGAACATTTTTCTCATTAGAGTCATGTATAGATGCTCACTTGACATCTGTTCAGATTCTTACTCCAAAAAAGAAAAAAGCAAAGCAGACAAACAAAACCCCACTAATAAACAAAATTCCAAACTCTGCTGCCCCATACTCTTTGATGTTTTCTAAATAAATTAATATCCTTGAGTGTTTTAGAAAGACTATGACCATTTAGGATAAAAATGACCATAATTAAATGAAAGGTGATCACCATAGAAATAAGTTTGCTAAATGAACTGTGGTAAGTTTACTGGTGTAGCTTTTACCAGGAGTTACTAATATTTTTGTACTTTGGGGGATTTGATTAGTATTGTATTAGCAAATAAAGTATTGTATAACTGGATATTCTGGTTAGCTGAAGGTTCAAATGACAAAACAAGGCCTTTAAAATTTTATATTTTAAACTGGGTTACTGAAAATAACTTTAGCTGACTGTTACACAAGTTCATTTCCCTCTTTGTGGTGTAGAAAAGGATGGTAAACATGTAATTAGTATCACCAGTGATTTCCATAAAAAATTCAGTTCCAACAGTATAATTTTCTAATAGGAAAGACAAACATTACCTATTATTGCTATTGTTATTAAAGTGAATTAAGTTCCTTGATAAAGAAATCCTATGTTCTTTAGCAGATAGAAAAAGCATTATTTAAGAAGCAGCACCATATAGGCATAGCCATACCTGACAAACAGAAGGCGACCTTCTGTTCCTCCGTTGTTTGATATTTTCAAATGTGAACCCCCTCCCCTCGTTTTCCTAGGGATTGACCTCAGCCTTGGGCAGGCACTCCAGCTCTGTTGTTCTCGGTTTTGTATTTGGAACCTCTTGATGTATTTTGTGAAATAGTAGTTTGTTTTTGAATATTTTATGGTCTTTAAAGATTGTTTTGGGTATATTTAATATTTTTCCCCTTAAATTTCTGTCTTTTTCTGTTTGTTTAACATTAGAATAACAAAAGATAATCACTTATGTTCAGTCTGCCTACTTATTTTTCTTCCTGGCCATTTTTTTCTTTTTATTCACTTTTAACACACACACACTTATATTCTAGTTAAAAATGAATATTTTTTAAAATACTCTTTTCTGTTCTTGCTCAGAGTTTACAAGCAAGTCTCTCTTGAGCTACTCTGAGACCTGAGATATATTTTGTTTAATATACTCAGTATTGGTTTGTGCAGTTTTAAAGATAATTTTCTTAGCTCCTATGTTTAAAACTTGAAGGAAGTTTGGATTGTTATGGTGTCTTGAAAAGTGACATGGGCCTTCAAACACAACAGGGTCTAGGCTCTTCTCTGACAGCATTTGGCAGTAGTTCCTGTCTTCACATAGCTCGTCCATCTTCTGCTGCGCCATTGTCTCATATCGGTGTTATACGCATTCTGGTTCTTGGCTTTGCAATCTCTGTTCTAGGCAAAGAATCCAGGATGGCACTCTCATCTGTGCTTACACTTTATCTGTTTTTGTCTTTCAGGAGAAGATGTATGGTCTTATGCAAAGGGACTTCCTCACATGTTCCAGCAGGGTGGTGTATTCTACAATATTATGAAGAAAACTATGGGTATAGTTAAAATTCTGATTTTATTCTTGAATAATGTTTCTATTTAAGCTGTTACAAAACAAAGAACATTCAAATAGGGGCCCAGCGAGAAGGCTCAGTGGATAGAGGCCTGACAACCTGAGTTCCAATCCCTGGGACCCACATGGTGGGAGGAGAGAGCCAACCCCAAAGTTGCCCTCTGACCTCTATCTGTGCACACACATATATACATGAAATAACATAGTATTAAAATTTTGACAGCTGGGCATAGTACCACATTCCTGTAGTCCAAGTTGGGGTGTTGATAATTGGAGGACAGCTTGAGCCCAGCCGTTCTCAGCCAGCCTGAACAACATTATGAGACATACCAACTTTTTATTTTTAAAGATTTATTTTAAATTATGTGTGTATGTGCACGTGAGTGCTAGTGCTCTCAGACATCAGAAGAAGGTGTTGGGATCCTCTTAACTGAGTCACAGGAGCTTTGAGTTGCCTGACATATGTGCTAGGAACTGAACTGGGGTCCTCTGCAAAGGCAGACATGCTGTCCACCCCTGAGCCATGTCCAGCCTGAGAGGCCTTCCTTCTTCTTCTTCTTCTTCTTCTTCTTCTTCTTCTTCTTCTTCTTCTTCTTCTTCTTCTTCTTCTTCTTCTTCTTCTTCTTCTCCTTCTTCTGCTTCTGCTTCTGCTTCTTCTTCTTTTCCTTCTTCTCCTCCTTCTCCTCCTTCTCCTTCTCCTCCTTCTCCTCCTTCTCCTCCTTCTCCTCCTTCTCCTCCTTCACTGGGGATTGAACCAAAGGCTTTACACATGTTAGGCAGGTATTCTACCACTGACTACATGTATGTGGTATGTGTATGTGTGAGTATCCCTCCACTGAACTACATCCCAGCCTTGTTATAAGTATGTGCATGTTTATGTGTACATATGCATGTGTGTAAAAGCTAGAACAGAGTCTTGGGTGTTACTCTTTAGGTGCTCCACTGTGTGTGAGTGTTTTATTTTTTGTTTTGGCAAAGTCTCTTATGGGCTGGCATTTGCTATGTAGGCTAGGCCAGCTGATCAGGGAGCTCCAGGGATCCACTTATCCCAGTATCCTCAGCATTGGTATTTTAAGTGTGTTCTGGGAATTGAACTCAGGACCTTGTGCTCTTTGCAAGCACTTCACTGATGCATTGCCCCCTACCCCATGTGGGTAGATTTTTAAATACAATACTTTTCTTTACCAATGTGCTTTGTTATTATTCTGATGCAGCCAGGTACGTTTTCTGCAATATAATTAATAATTTTGTTTTGTTTTGTTTTGTTTTGTTTTTTGGGACAGTGTTTTCTCTGTGTAGCTTTGGAGCCTTCCCTAGAACTCTCTCTTTAGACCAGGCTGGCCTGGAACTCAGATCCCCCTGCCTCTCCCTCCTGAGTGCTGGGATTAAAGGCGTGCGCCATAAATTTTTGTATTGCTTTCTTGCTTCTGTTTTGGTCCTTAATGACTAAAGAAGACAAGTTGTAAAACCCACAAGAAGTGGATCTGATTATACTGTGTGTGACTGTCCCAGAACCAGATAATACCATATTTTTATTGTTTTATTTTAGTAGTGGTTGGCAGATTTCATTGCTTTCAAGGTTTTGGGAAACAGCTTGTTTTACATTTAACTTCTTTGTGTATAAAAATAAATACACTTTTATGTAAGTATAGTTATACCTATCAGATTTTAATAACTTGGGAGAGAAGTTGGAATGGCATGTATTTAGGCCTTCTATGTTTTTGCAGAAATGTAACATGAGTACTTTTAGCTTCAAATTTACCACTTTGGTTTAGCTTATTTCTCTTACCTAGCCTTATAGACAGTAAGTACAAAATTTTGTGGTGTTCACTTATTCTTTGAACTTTTTTCTTTAAAACAAAACAAATCCCAACTAGACTGTTGTAGAAATGTTCAGACACATAAAGTAGCAAGAGTGTTACTATGAGCTCCATGTGCCCTGTCACCTGGCTTCCACGATTACTAATAATCACTAATACACCTCAACTGTCTTCTCAACCTGACTGATCTAAGTAAATCTCACATACATAATTTCATAAGTAAGTACTTTTAATGTGTGTATATAGTGTGAAATATTTCAATTTCACCAAATAGTGTTTAAATAGCAAGCAAATATTTTTTTCTTTCAGGTCAATAGAATCAAGGAAGCAAAGAATATCTTAAAGACAGGATTATTAGTATTACTAACATTTTAATTTTCTTACTATTATGTATATGATTTGTGTGTGTGAGAAAAAGGGAGTGTGTGTTTAAGTGTGTGTGGGTGTCACATGTCACAGCTTGTTTGTTTGTGTTCAGAGGGTAACTTTCTTTGTTTCCACATTGGGTCATTGGGTTCGGGGCATTGAACTTAAGTTGTCAGGCTTGTCTGGGAAGCACTTCATCTGCTGAGTCATCTTGTCAGCCCAGAGACAGGTTTGTTGATACATGTTTTATACAGAGTAAAATTCACGTTTTCCTGGGGATACAGGTACAAATTATGTACCATATACCTTGAGTATGTGGAACCAGAAGCATTTTCGATTTGGAGGGATTTAGGGACACTTTACATATACATAGTGAGCTGTTTTTTTAATGGAACTCAAGTAAAAAAATTATTTATTTGTCATACCTGCCTTAAACATCACCTACAGATAATTTTGTATAATGTCCATAAGGCATTTTATGTTTTGAAGCCAGTTGCACGGTGTAGAATCTGCTACTGTGGCATTACTTTGTGCTAAAGTTTCACATTTTGGCACATTATGAATTTTTGATTGTGGAATTAGAGGTGTTCAGAAGCTGTATATTCACTTTATAGACTGTGTATGGATTTTGAGAAACAAGCAGTCATGTATCTACCTAGTTAAAATATAGAGTATTTTCTCTCACTCCAAATTTTTAGCCATCCCCCATTTTCTAGTCCCTACACACTGGCAACCACTGATGTGTTCTCTGAGTTCATTTGTTTTCCCTTTTCTTACTGCATTAGGGTGACTTTGTGTGCCTGGTTCCTTTTGTCCCACAGAGTTGCTGGTAAACTGGCCTGAGGGATGTGTCACATGTGTTACTTGTGAGTTTTGTTGGCATGTAGACTTGTGTCTGCATACTGCTTCTGGTCAGTACAGTACTAGAATTGAATAGTAACAGAAACCTTACAGCCTTTAGAGAGAAAAGCCTTCTTCTGTTGTTTTTAATTATAAAAGGGATTTTTATTTTGCATATGGAGGTCAGATGTCTGTGATCTATGATCTAGTAATAGCCTCTTGTTAGCAAAGCCCTGAGACAGTGTAGGATATCACATAGCAGGAAAACGGGTAATGTATGTATCTCATTTCTGTTTTAGTGTATTAGTAGGTATTAGAAGCTGATTTCATTTTCATTGTTGAATAACATTTCACTGATTGAATGGATCACATTAAATAAATTAATACTTGGGTCTGGAGAGAAGGCTCGGCAATTGATTAAGAGTTTCTTTTTGCTCTTGCAGAGGAACCAAGTTCAGTTCCCAGCACCCACTTTGGGCATCTTTCAAGCCTCTAACTCTAGCTTTAGGAAGTCTGATGTCCTTTTCTGTCCCCCACAAACACCCTTATACAAAGTCATAGACACATACACATTAATTGAAAAAAGACCTCAACCAAATGATGTTTGATGTTTGATGTTTTTAGCTACTATGAATCTAGTCCCTATGAACATTTACCATTTATGTTCAAGTTTTTGTATTCACATACATTTTTATGTTATTTATTTGCTATTATTTTATGAGGTGAGGTTTCTCTGTGTAGCCCTGGCTGGCCTGAACTCTCTGTAGACCAGGCTGGCCTTGAGTTCAGAGGTCCACCTGCCTCTGCCTCTCCAGTGCTGGGATGAAAAGCGTGTGCCACTGCTCCTGGCTCCATGCAGGGTTTTCATTTCTTTTTGGTAAATATTTACTGGAATATAAAGTCATGTGGTAAGTATATGTCTTTTATAAAGATTCCATGACTGGGGAAATGGCTCTGTTGGTGTAAAGTACTTGCTACATAAGTTTAGGGCTCTGAGGCCAGATCCCAGCACTCATGTAAGAAGCAGGGCACGGCACATGTGCCTATAGTCAGAGACAGCAGTATTTCTGCAGCTGGCTGGCCAGCCAGTCTTGACAGACTAGTGAGTTGTAGGATTAGTGGAAAGAATCCAGTCTGGAAAACATAAGGTGAGAATGAGAGGAAGAAAGCCAGTGTTGACTTATGGTTTCCACATGCATGCACATATGTGCAATCCCCCACATGAACATGTACACTGCCTCCACCCCCACACAAACATGATCTTGCAAAGTGATTAGACCATTTTTCATTTTTGTCAGCACTATGAAAATTCCATTTGTTTTAGGTCTGTATTGGCATTTGGTAGTGTCACTTGGTGTGTGTGTGTGTATATGTGCAGGTACACTGTGTGTTTGGGAATATGTACACGTGTGTATGTATGTGGAGGCCAGAGGACAGCTGCTTCAAATGCTGTTCCTTAGGAGCTGCCCACCTTAAGTGTTGAGCCAGGGTCTTTCATCAGATAGGCTAGGCTGGCCGGCCTGTGAGTCCCAAGGATCCCTCTGTCTTTGCTGCACTAATGCTGAGGTTATATGAGTATAACAGCATTCCTGTCTCTCTTTCATGGTTTCTGGGGGCTCAAACTTGGGTCCTAATGATTGATGGCAAGCACTGTCAGGTTTGTTTTTAATTGAAAAGTTTATTATTTTAAATTATGCGTATGGGTCTGTGCATGTTCGTGCTGGTGCCCTAGGAGGTCAGATGCTTCCAGTCCCTGGAGCTGGAGTCACATGCACCCAACAAGGGTCTTGAGAACCATATTCAGGTCCTCTTCAAGAGTGACTTGAGCTTAACCACTGAGCAGTCCCTCCAGCTCCAGTTGGTTTTTGCTTTTGTTTGTTTGTTTTGAGACAGGGTCTCATTGTATAACCCTAGCTACTTGGCACTTGCTATGTAGACTGTGTTGGTCTGAAACTTAGACCCGTTGTCTGTGCTTCTCACACTGAGTGAAACTGTGTCACTTGACTCAGTTCTTCTTAAAACGCAAAAGAAGAGAAAACTTTTAATACACTTATAGTGCTAGCCCACAGTGGTTTATTTGCATTTCTCAAATAAAGTGATGTTGTTAATATTTTGATGTGTTTGCTTTCTTTTCTTCCTTCTCAATGTTAAATGGTTTTTATTTTTTACTGTTTTATGTGTGTTTTAGGTACATATCACTGATCAGATGAGTGTTTAGTAAATATTTTCTTATAGGCTATATTTTTTTTATTCTCTTGATATTTTTTGAAGTTTTTAAGTTTAGATAAAATCCAGTTTAATAACTTTTCCTTTTATGGTTCATGCTTTATGCCTAACCCAAAGTCATTAATATTGTATTCTCTGTTTTATTCTAGATGTTTTATAGTTTTATATTTATCTTCAAATATGTTTTGGTTATTACAAACAGTAGTAAGTAAGCCAGGTGGAGATAGTGCATACCTGTAATTCCAGTACTTAGGAGGCAGAGGTGGGCGGATCATTTTGAGTTTGAGGCCAGCCTGGTCTACAGAGCTAGTTCCACTATAGCTAGGGCTACTTAGAGAAACCATGTCTCGAGAAAAAAACAAACAAACAAAAAGTTGTAAGTATAACAAGAAGCTAATTTTTGATAAAATTGTTGTAAAAGTATAAATCAAGGGTTATCTTTAGTTGTGCATGTTCAGTTATTTATTATTGAAAAACATACATTTTATCCATTAGCTTAATTTGATGCCTCTTCAAAAAATAATTGATGAGTTATATACTTAAAGAGCAAATTATATCATATGCAAACCGTACCTCAGTACATTTGCTTTAAAAGTCTCTTGAAGCAGATTTATAGTCAGCAGCTGCTCAAGCTGAGACACTCAGGAATTAGTACAAGTTCAAAGCCTAACTGGGAGACCTAGCAAGACCTTGTCTCAAAGTTAGAAAGGGCTGACACTGTAACTTAGTGGTAGAACATCTGCCTAGTGTAAGACCCTGGTTCAGCTCTTAGGAACACCAAATTACCCAAAGCCAGACAGAAGGTCAGGCGAATTGACTGTATATATGCAGGTCTAATTCTAGAGGCGTGTGTGTGTGTGTGTGTGTGTGTGTGTGTGTGTGTGTGTGTGTGTGTGTGCAGGTCTAATTCTAGAGGCGTGTGTGTGTGTGTGTGTGTGTGTGTGTGTGTGTGTGTGTATGCATGTCTAATTCTAGAGGCGTGTGTGTGTGTGTGTGTGTGTGTGTGTGTGTATATGCATGTCTAATTCTAGAGGCGTGTGTGTGTGTGTGTGTGTGTGTGTGTGTATGTGTGTGTATGCAGGTCTAATTCTAGAGGCGTGTGTGTGTGTGTGTGTGTGTATGTGTGTGTATGCAGGTCTAATTCTAGAGGCGTGTGTGTGTGTGTGTTTGTGTGTGTGTGTGTGTATGCATGTCTAATTCTAGAGGCGTGTGTGTGTGTGGTCTCTCCTTTTTCTAGTGCCATGACTTGATTGTATTTTTTTATAGTGATTCTTGAAATAAATCAGAGTGAATATTCCTTTGTTTCCTCTGAAAATCTTTTTTTTTTTTTTTTGGTAGGAATGGGGATAGGTGGTAGTATTCTGGGTCCTTGTTAATCCATACAAACTTTAGGATCAGGTTATTGAAATCAGCAATAACAAAAATCTGGGATTTTATTTTTTTTCTGTGATCTCATTGAATAGACAGTTTAGAAACAACACACAGATTTACATTTTTTTTTAAAGTTACTAGTTTATTTTCTGTTTTTATTTTATGTGTATGAATGTTTTGCCTGCATGCATGCATGTGTACCATGTGTATTGAGGAGCCCAGAAGAGGTCCTTGGACAGTTTTTTGTTTTGTTTTGTTTTTTTAAGATTTACTTTATTTTGTATATTTTAAATTTTTTCTACATATATGTATATGTTTCAGTGTGTGTGTGTGTGTGTGTGTGTGTGTGTGTGTGTGTGTGTGTGTGTGTGTGTGTGATATATGTAAGGGTGCTGTCTGAGGCTAGAAGAGATGTTGGCTCCCCTGGAACTGGAATTACAGGGAGATTGAAAGAGGAAAAAGCACACTAAGCTACCTCTCCAGCCTCCTGTTGGTCAGGTTTTTACTGTGAATTTAATTTCTGTAATAGGTAGCACTCTTAAGGTTATCTCTTCAACATACCTGTTCATTTCATCCATGTTGTCAAATGTAGCAGCATAAAGTTGGCTATAGTGTTCCCTGTGTCCTTTAATGCCTGACAGACCTGTAAATCTTTCATTTCTGTGGTGGTCGTTTGCGCCCCTTCCCTTCCTCCTTGTTTTGTTTTTTCCTTATGTTTTTTTGAGATAGGATTTCTCTGTATAACAATCCTGGCTGTCCTGGAACTCACCAGGCTGGCCTTGAATTCCAGAGATCCGCCTGCCTCTGCCTCTTGAGTGCTGGGATTAAAGCTGTGCATCACCCTTGACTGGCTCCCTTCCTCCTTTTTGCTGGCTGGTCTGGTTAAAGGTTGGCTTATCAGTTTTATTGGTCTTTTTCAAAGAAACATCTTTTGGATTGGTAGGTTTTTCTCTTCCCTTATGCTTGTTTTATATACGAGATATGAAGGAGGATTTAAAGCCAGATGTTTTTCTAGTTCTGATTCTCCTGTGGTTTTTGTTGTTTGGTGGTGGATAAATGCATAAAATATAATCAATATTGAAAGTGTTAAATTTAATGTGAAGTATCTAACTTTTAAGTTTATTAAGTTATGTTTTTATTTGCAAATTTTTAAATATTGTTTTTAAAGTTATTTTCCTTCTAGTTTTCTAAGTAGAAGCTTAGAGTCTAGTTACAAACATTTAAAATTTTGATTTGTGGACATGCATGTGTCATACATTGTGCATGTATGTCAGAGGCCAACTTTTGGGAGTTAGTGCCCTAATGCCACAGTGGGATCTAGGGATCAAACTTACTCAGGTCATCAGGCTTGTCTTGCCAATGCTTTTATTTCCTGAGCTATCTTGCAGGCTCTGTTACATGTTAGGTGTAGACAGAGAATTGAGACTTAGGTAAGAATAATCTGTTGTGTGAATGGTGTTGAGACAACTGAACACCCACATGTAGTTCACGTGAGTGCAAGTGGGGGCAGTGGTGAATTAGAGTCTTCTGGAAGTTCATTCAGGCTAGCCTTGAACACGTGATCCTCCTGTTTCCTCCACCTTCTGAGTGCTGGAATTAAAGGCATGAATACCATGCTTTGTTTAAAAAACACAAAAGCTACTTAACACCAAATCTCTGACTGGAATATTTTCTTTTTTTTTCATTGTGTGGTTTGGTAGGGCCTGAGGATGTGTTTGGGGGTTTACATAGGACAGGAACCTTAATTTTTTTTTTTCAGCTGATTATGCCAGAAGCATATCAAGAGAAATTTCTACCTGGATTTTTATTAATTGACATCTTGCCTATTGAAATTAATATTTGTTTGAAATTATAATTTAAATTTTAGTAAATAAAATTACATTTTCTTACTGGTTTACATAGTGGCTGGTTTGGCTGGTTTTTGTAATTCACATGTTTGTTTAAACTGCCTTTCCTAACTTTGCTATAGGATAATGGTTTCATGTATATATTCTCCATTTTTTCAGGGAGAACTACTTTAAGGTCTTTTTTTTTGATAGTGGATAGAATAAGTTATTTTTAAGCAAATTTATTCCTTGAAAGCTGTTCATGTATTCCTTGCTATTAGAAATTCACTATTTTGGCCATAAATGTCTTTGTTATGCTTTTGGTAGTATTATAAATAAAATCTTAATATGTTAAATATCTTTCCTTTTCTTTAGGCATGGCTGATGGCAAACATTGTACTTTTCCACATCTACCTGGCAAAACTTTTGTTTATAATGCTTCTGAAGATAGACTGGAGTTGTGTGTTGATGCTGCAGGACATTTCCCCATTGGTCCTGATGTTGAAGATTTAGTTAAAGAGGCTGTAAGTCAGGTTCGAGCAGAGGCTACTACAAGAAGTAGGGAATCGAGCCCCTCCCATGGGTTATTAAAACTAGGTAGTGGTGGAGTAGTGAAAAAGAAATCAGAGCAACTTCACAACGTAACTGCCTTTCAGGGAAAGGGGCATTCTCTAGGAACTGCATCCAGTAACCCACACATTGATCCCAGAGCTAGGGAAACTCTGTCTGTAAGAAAGCATAACACAGGGACAGATTTTAGTAATAGTTCCATTAAAACAGAGCCTCCTGTGTTCACAGCTGCTCCTAGTAACAGTGAGCTTATTCGAATAGCTCCTGGAGTAGTAACAATGAGAGACGGCAGGCAGCTTGATCCTGATGTGGTTGAGGCCCAGCGAAAAAAATTGCAGGAAATGGTTTCTTCTATTCAGGCTTCAATGGACAAACACTTGCGGGATCAAAGTACAGAGCAGACGCCATCTGATCTTTCTCAAAGGAAAGTAGAAGTGAGTTCTTCTGGGAGACCTGGGAGTCTTCAGACTGGCTTACCTGAGTCTTTTTCTTTAACTGGTGGCACGGAGAATTCGAATATTGAAACAACTGAGAGTTGTGTGGCAGATACCCTGGGAGCAGCATTTGCCACAAGGTCAAAAGCACAAAAAGAAAATTCCATGGAGGAACCAGAAGAGATGGATAGTCAAGATGCTGAGACGACTAACACAGCTGAGCCAATGGATCACTCTTGATTTAATTAGAGGCTAATAAAGGCAGAATGTTTATTGTGAATATGTAATATTTGTTGGCTGGGCCACATAACTTGAGTAGTCATTAAAAATCTTGTACGTATATAATTCAAAGATTATATCTTGTTATTCAGTGCATGATAGCAAATGTGTGATTGGCAATAGCTTTTAATATACTGCTGCCCAGGCTGGCTCTGAATTCTTGTAAATTAGTTTAGATCTCTTGAAAGTGTTCTTCCATATATGTGGTTCATTGGAAGTTCATTGTCATTTTAATTCCATGAAAGTCTTAATTTTCAGACATGAAAAATCTCTTTGCTAAATGTTTGGTTTCTGCAAAGACCAGAATTGAAAAGGAAAAGAGAGTTTGTAGATGTTGTCATCAAGGTAGCCATCCTACATGTCATAAGAATGTCAGTTTCAAGTTTACCTGAACTAAATGTATCTTAAAATACACAAAACACTTTATTAGACTACTTAAAATCTGTAACATTATAGAGACAGCTATGTTGGCAAAACTATCCTGACAGTAGAGTGTAATGATACATTTTCCTGATCTGAGCTAAGTTGGGAAGAACCATCTATCCTAGTGTGATAAAGTCTGTGATTCAGTTAGTTGGTCTGAGCCAGTATGGCCACTTGTGTGCTCTTGTTGATAATATGTTGCCATTATTTTTTTAATTTTGGCCTTGTCAAGTTTCACCTGTTATTTTTTAAATCTTGCATAAAAGAGAATTACAATTTGTTTTAGAAAAATTAAAAATAACGGTAGCAGTAGTTAATTTTTAATTTTCGATGTATGTCAGAGTCACAAAGAATTTATCTTTATGAATGGGTTAAATTGTTCTACAGTTTTGACACAGTGGTGTTTAAGCCTGTATATGCTAAATGTCTCTGAGCCCCTTTGAACCAAAACTGTTTCCTTTTTTCTTAGATTTTCTGTAAGATTTTCTTTTTGTTGGCTTCACTTGAGTTTGGGTGCATAGCTTACTACAACGTACCATGAGCAACTGAGCATTTGCTTAAACACTGCATTCATTAATTCTTCAATGCCAGTTTCCTCAAAGTAGCTTCCATGCTTACTCTTTACAAGCAGAGTGTACTGAGATTGGTACTGCACTATTGTATTCTGTTCTGCAGATCTGTATTTGTAAATGTATTTCAGCCCATCATTTTCCTTTGTTTACTGAAATTAAGTTGAATTTGAATGAATGAAAGACAATGTATGTTAATATAATCTCTTAGAGCATTCAAAGCCTGGCTGTCTCTGTTTGCACATATAACAGATGCAGAACTGTTTGCAATTCTACAAAACTGTATGTCAGAAAATACATTGTCAGGTGTTTAAAATCTCTACCTGTTCATTTGAAAGGGATATAAGTTGTACTTTTAACTTTTTTTCTGGAAAAGAGAGGTTTTGGTCTTTATTTTCTGTGACAGTACCTTTAGCTGAATCCAAATACTAATTACCCCACTGTATTGAAAAAGGAAGGAATGGAGACTCTAGGTATTTTACAGATGCAGCTAAGTTAAGATAATGTACAACACACTACACCACACCACGCACACCACACACACTACACACACCCCTCGGGATTAGTGTTCATCATATCACATGCTTTCCAATATTTTATCTCCATCCATTTCTAAATGTAATTTCACATCTCTATATCAAAGTGCTAGGCACATTTAGAACTTTTATGTTTATACTAGCTTTGCATGAAGTAAGAGTCTCCACATTCTGAACTATTAGCTGTGCTCTCCATGGAAGGCCACCTCCCCATCCCTTCACTCACCACTGGCATTCTTGGGCTTACTAAGCCACTGAAATAGTTTTTTAAAATTCTTTTCCTGGTTTAAGTACAAGAAAACAGAAGGTGTACTGCTTCAAATAAATTATATAACCACCCTACTTTAACAGATGCTTTTCTGTGGCTTGGTATGTTTAGTTAATAACTGGCAGAATCTCAAAGCATTAGAATATCAGAAACAAATTTTGTTTTTTCTGGGCATGGTCTCACTGTGTAGCCCTGGCTGGCCTGGAGCTCACTGTGTAGGCCAGGCTGGCCTTAAACTCACAGAGATCTGCCTACCTCTGCCTCCCGAGTGCTGGGACTAAAGGCATATACTACCATGCCTGGCTAGAAACAAATTTTATCTCCTATTAAATACTTGAATTTAGTGTAAATTATGCACATGTGAACGTTAGAAGATGGGCTTAATCTCTGACAATACTTCATTGTCTCTAGTGACAGTCATGGTATTTAGGGTTAGAAATTTAACTGGGTATAAGTGACAGTTTGGGGTCTCCCTTGATTAAAAAAAAATACAAACAAAAAACAGGCTTGAATTCATTAGAATTCTTGAACATATTTTAGATCAGTTGAAATTTGAATGGGATAATTAGTGGTTTGGGGTAAGTTCTGAGAGAGTTTGTGTCAAATATCATCTTTGTATTTATGTAAGTGTAGATGATTTTTTTTTTTTTTTTACCATTGTGATACCATTGTATGGCTTCAGTGGAGCATAATAGCTTGTGATCTCAATGTGACAACTAATTCAAACCAGTTGAGTTATATTTTCAGGGTTTCACTGAACACTGAAGTAATATTGTAAATATTTTCCTTCAGTAATCCATTCTGTAATCATACCAAGTCCAGGCAGTTAAAAGTGGTGTATGTCCAGAAAGCTGGTAGTGAACAATGGTTCAAATGAAAGAAAACACGACACTGCCAAGTATTAGGACTAGTATACAACTAGTAGCAAGGGGATGGTTACTCAGGGATGGAAGAGCAAGCCTAGTGGCCCATTCCTCTCCCACCCCTGGAACTATGCTTCAGGTGTTTACTGGAAATCTTAGGAAAGAGGCCTGAGAAATTAGCAAATGCTGGTATTTGAGATTTATTCTATACCTTCCTATGGTTTTAATTTGATTTTTACAATTAAGCTTTACTACTTGCAGCTGCTGAGAGTACATTCTGGAATGTGCCTGTGAGGTTAGCCCTACAGGTCATACAGGTCTTAACTCAGAGATCCACCAGCCTCTGCCTCCCGAGTGCTGGAATTAAAGGCGTGTGCCACCACCAACTGGCTAGGTATTTTGTTGTTTTGTTTTGGGGTTTTTTTTTTCTTTTTTCTTTTTTTTTTTTTTTTTTTTTTTTGGTTTTGGTTTTTTGGCACAGGGTTTCCCTGTGTAGCCCAGGCTATCCTGGAACTTGCTCTTACAGGTTTTTATTGTCATAATTTTAAGGATCATCTTAATTGGATATTAACAGTGTCTTACATAAGGTCTCCTACCTCAGGGAAGATCATTTCCTAGCAACTCCTATTATTGAACAGTTTTGGAGAATTACTTTGACATATCACATGTTAACTACCAAATGCAAATAAGTACTGTTTTATGTAGTTACCTGCTGTCTGCTGCTGAACATTTCTCTAGATACTTAGGACCTTGCTAATAAGTAACATTTAGATATGAAATAAACTTCTAAGTTCTGCCATTAGTTATACTCATCTTGTCACTATACTGATAGTATATTTTTTATTTCAGAGCATTAATAAAGTTTTACCTTCATTTTTCAACAATTGGCCCAAACTTAAAATACTCAAGTGCAAAACTTGGCTTTTTTTTTTTTTTTTTTTTTTTTTATGGATCGAAAGCAAGGTCTCCACCTTAAGATTCTTATAAAATCAGAGCCCTTGCAAAATTGGTTTAAATTCCACTCATTTAAATGTACATTTAAAGTTACCTTTTATAACAGAAATAGATGCGTATTCTAGGTTGGCTAGATGTTCTACTTTCCAAGACTATGTCATTTAACAAAATTGTACAACACAGAGGCTTTTCACAATTCAGTTACTTTTTTCAAACAAGAACAACTCATGAAAATAGGCCATCCATAGTGGTAAAATGTTTTTTTAAAGAACAAAATAACCAAGGGGAGATAGATCACTAACGTCACAGGATTAATTGCAAGTTCTGCCATTCTTTGAGATGCCAAGTGTTTCAGATCATATTTAATGATACTCAAATCGTGGAAATTTTAACTTTTGTTCCAAAATAGCAGAAACTGTAAAAAAAAATTGTGAATTATTGGATAAAATGCCATTACTTGTATATCTGACATTTAAAGTTTTTAATTATGGAGTTGACATGTTTTTGTAGTATAATAATACAATGACTATTCTCTTGTAAAAGAAAAGGAAAAACTAGTAAAGAAAAAGTTTTAGTTGATGTTATCTGCTTGTATCAATTACTAGTATTTTAAAAATTAAGCTATTGCATACTTTTCTTTAGAATGCAGAACTCCCTCCTGGAGCCTTTATACCTGTTGTAGAGCAATAAAGGACTGAAAAGCTTGTCAGTATTTTCAGGGTTGTTTGACTTTAAGCACTAGTGCTAAAAATTGGAGAGTCTCCTTTGTGGAGGGAAATGCAACTTAGACTAAAGCCAAGCACTAATAGTGTAAATATTTAAACAAAAAACCGAGCAAGTACTTTAACTTGGCAGTGAAGTGTTGTAGATGTTGTATCACCCATAAGGCACTAGCTGTCAGACATCACCTTCTGATTTCACGAGTGTCTGTATATATTACAATTGAGAATGAATAATTGCTAACAGTATAACAGTATAGTGTTCTTGAGCACACCTCACTGTACAGTATTTGGAGTTTTGTAATAATAAAACTAAGTTAATAATATATTACTGATTCTCCCTCAACTTCACATTGGCTTTTTAAAGTGATGTTCTTTAGTTTCCTGGAATTATACTTTAATATCATACTGCATGAACAAATAGTTCAGTTTTATAAAAAAAATTCTTAGCATAATAAAGTTGTTTTTAAAGTGTCCGTATATGAATTACACAGGAACTGTAATTTCTTAATGCAGATTTTAGTATTAGATGAAATGGATCCAATTAGGGGAAAAAAAACAAAGTTTCTTTAGAAAGTTGGGCCATGTAATACTAAGTATTTCAAGACAAGTTGTGTTCTAATAGAGAATTTGTGTTTTTGAAAAAGTACTATTATGATGAGGAAATGAAAGAAAATAACACTATGTTCTTATTTTTATAGCTTACCTGTCCACTTATTTAATTGTAAGTTTTAGCATATTTACTTACTATTTATTGTGTCACAGTGGTTGCAACTGCCCTAGACACCAGCCTCAGGTGCAAGTCTTAGCATACCGCCTTCTGTGTAACCTGTTTGAGTTTCTTTTTGGGAAGGTGATAATGGCATTTACCCCTAGAGTTGGGAGGATTGATGACTCACCTGAATGTGAAACCCATGCCTAGCAAATGTCACACTTGCTGTGACGAGTGTGCTTTAAAGTTGAGATAGAGTTCAGCTACCACTGAAGTGAGTACGACCTTCCATGCAGGGTGTGTGTGTTACTTACCCTCTTAAATCTAGAATTTGTTGCACTTGTAGTATGTTACTAATGAGAAGAGACTGGATGTTTTTACATCCTTAGATTTCTATGAGGGGCTTTATGATCTCATTTACAACCAAGAATCTGGAGAATGGACGTTCTGTACTGAGACCGAGGCAAGCTATGGAGCTTTTAAAGGCCTGCTGCTGCCGTAACCCTGAAGGTTTACAGTTGTGCCTCTGTGTTGTGCTGACCATGGGTGCACTTGCCGAGAGTAGGGCTGGTGCAGCAGGCACCGGAAACTAGTAATTACCTTTGCTTTCTGCTGAGACTGCAGTCACAGACTTGGACTTGAGATCTTCTGTGTGCATGCCATTGGTCACAAACCAAGATAGAGCTCTCAAACTCTTCAGTAAAGAAAGATAAACATTCCACTTAAGATAGTCCATGACTGGTTTTATTTTTATTGACTGGCTGTCATTCCCCAAGAAGTACAATCTGACTGAATAATTGATTGTTTCTGATAATTAAAAATGTACAGAGAAAAATTGAAGTCAATTGATTTTTCTACACTATGTTACATGGAAAATGAAAAACAGGTTCTTCCAATTCATACATCTCTTTGGAATGAAACTAGTCTTTCCTTCACTTATACTTGTGTGCGTGCATGTATGTATGTGTGTGTGTGAGAGAGAGTGATTATATCTGTCTTGGTTTTACATAGATGAAATATGGTCTGCCTGTAAAATTACTAAGTTTTACATTTGATTTGTGGAATCAGGATATTGTGTAGTCATACTGTAACCATTCATTCAAAAGAAGTATTTATCAAAAGCCACACTTTCCTAGGAACTGGTGAAGCAGTTCTGAAAGACTAATTCCATGTGTTCTTGTGTTATTATGGACAAGTAAATGGTACAGTCAAGTAAAGACCACAATTGCATCGGTCATTACAGTGATAAGTCACTATAGCTAGTAAAGTCACGCCTTCCCCTGGATTTGGACGATAGTTTAAAACACTTAGCACACAATTGATTTAGTCCTTTGTGCCTGGCAGTCAAGCTTACACAGTGTAGATGGTTTATCCAAGAGTTGTGGAACTGTGTCTCAGTCAGTCTTGAAATGACCCTCCAGATTCTGGCTCCCTCATAGACAGTGTGTGTCTCAAAGCTTGGACTGAAGCCCGAGAGGAGCTCTTGAGGTAGTGTAATGGAGGACACAGGCCACTGCCTTTTCTGAGGCTATGCAAGCAGTTGTAGTGGCTCATGCTCCTGTCATGATCTTTTCACCCATGTTCCTGTAAGTAAGCCCAAGGAATCTCTTCACCAAGCTAGACTTGCATGGAATCCTTTCTCAGGTCTGCTTTTGGTGCTGTTTGCAATGAGTAGGTATTTTTTTCACACCCTCCTAGGAAAAGTCAGAAAACACCAGTGTTTTAAGCTAAGAGGCAGAACTTGGTAGCATCTGGAATAAACCCAAATATTTATGACTACACAACCTATGCTCTTAACTTCAATGCTACATTCATAATTTAGCAAATGAGCAAGATATGGTGACCCTAAATCTTTTGAACATTATTTAAATTTAGCTTAATTTTGTTTACCAATCTAGTTGGAACTCATTTCAAAGTTCAGAACATGGCTTTAATTTCATTTCCTGCTAGTTTACTTTCTGAAGCCCAGTTTTCTACTCAAGTTCCTTTTTTTTTTTTTTTTTTTTGCGTTTATTTTCTTGCCTCTAAATGTGCAAGTTCTGTAGAAAAAGGTTTTATATTTTCCAAGTGACTAATCTGAGTAAATTTGAGAATCAGTAGTGAGATAAAAGTCTAACACCCTCATTTCAAACGTCCTAGATTAATTACTGGTTTGCTAGATAGCTCTCTTGCTTTGGCAGGAAGGCTCTCCAAAACTCATGTTTCTCAAAGTGTAGTTTGGGGAATCATTTGTCAGATACTTTGCAAAAACAGTAGTAGGTCTGGAGATATAGTTTGGTTGGTAGAGTTCTTTTCCAGCATGCACAGAACTCTGGGTTCCATCCTTTAATACCACACATGCCTAGTTTATGTGGTGTGCATACCTGTCATCCCAACGCTTGGGAGACAGAGTTAGGGTCAGAAGTGCAAGCTCCTCGACTACATCACATATGTGAGGCCAGCCTGAGCTACACAAGACTGCCAGGCACAGTGGTTCTCAACCTTCCTAATGTGACCGTGTAATACATTTTCCCTCATGTTATGGAGACCCCATTTTTTGTTGCTACTTCATGACTGTAATTTGGTTAGTTACAAATTGTAAATATTTTTGGAGATAGAAATTTGCCAAAGGGATTATAGTCCACAGGTTGAGAACCACTGGTCTGAAAAAAAAGAAAAAAGAAAAAAAAAAACTCATAAGGAATAATAAGTTTGTATGAGCAATACACACTCCCTGCTTTCATTATGCTCACATTTTTAGTGAAGGCAAAACAGTAAAACAAGTAAGTGGTCGTAGAGGAGAGCTGTGTGCTGTGGAATACTACAGGGAGAACTAAGCTGACCTGTAATGGTTAGAGAACGCTTCCTGGGAGGTGATCTGTTAGCTGAGACAGAATTATTGGGATACTTAAAAAGCAAACTGCCAAGAATGAACACTTCTGGGCTGGAGAGATGGCTCAGAGGTGAAGAGCACTGGCTGCTCTTCCAGAGGACCTGAGTTCAATTCCCAGCAACCACATGGTGGCTCACAACCATCTATCATGAGATTTGGCATCCTCTTCTGGAGTGCAGGCATGTAGGCATGCATGCAGGCAGAACACTATGCATAATAAATAAAAATGTCTTTTAAAAAAATGAACACGTTTAAACAATTATTTACAAGGCTAGTCTAACAAGCAACAGACATTAAGTGGAATTGGGCAGAGAGCCGTCTCAGAGGTGAAGAATGGGTACTGTGTTTGAATAACTGAGTTTGGCTCCTAGCACTCACACTGGGTGGTTCACAACTGCCTTGTGCCTTCCACGGACACTAAATGTGTACCCCTCCCCCACAATTAAAAACCTTTTAAAAAAATATTTAGATGCTTTTGTTTGCCACGCTGTAGAGCCCATCGATTCCTATAAAGAGGTAGTGATGGAAAAGAAGGGTGGGAATTTTGAAAGCCTTGTCAGAATCCAGTCTTTAGGGTCCAGCAGGATGACTCGGTAGGAATGGTGTGCACTGCCAAGCACCATCATGGCAGACTAGAATGGATTTCCACTCATTGTCTTCTGAACTTGGCACATGGACCATGCACGTGTGGACCTACACACACGCACACACACACACACACACACACACACACACACACACACACGAATAAATAAGTAAATGAGTAATAAGATGGTTGCTAGGGAAAAGGAAAACTAACATATAATGAGAGTTTGTACTGAGTGAATGAGAACTCAGATACATGAGCTTTGGAATCAAAATATTTCTGTTACTAAATATATTCAATGTATTTAAATTACATACATGCAAACACATACCCACCAAAAAATGTAAGCAAAGACATAAAGCAAGAATCAAATTAGGGCGACTGGAGAGATGGCTCAGAGATTAAGAGCACTGACTGCTCTTCAGACGTCCTGAGTTCAATTCCAGTAACCACATGGTGGCTCACAACTATCTGTAATGAGATGTGCCCTCTTCTGGCCTGAGGGCATACATGCAGATAGAACACTGTATACATGTATACATCATAAATAAAAAACTCGTAAAAAAAAAATCAAATTAGGGATTGGAACCCAACTCTGCGTGTGTTTGTGTGTGTGGTTTTTTGTTTGTTTATTTTTTTATGGGGTTTCATGTAGCTCAGACTATGCCCTCAAAGGTGACCATAAACTTATGATCCTCCTACTTCCTCCTCCTGTGTAATGGGGTTACAATGTCATGCTGGAGAACTGGATCTAGGGCTTCATGCATGTTAGGCAGTCAACACGCCCAGTCCAGAAACCCACCTCTTGATTTCTTTCATCATTAGATTCTCTTATCACCCTGTACCAGTGTCTCTCACCTTTTCTTATTTTTCTTAAGCAATGACTAGTAACAAATGTCTGACTTAAGTTTCACTTAGGAAATTCCTTTTCAATTTAAGATTATCATTATATGATATTTCTTATGAAATGTTATTTGACTCTTTAGTAAAAGTTACATTGTTATTGCGTATTTTTGGCTCAATGAGGTGATCTAAAAATCTAATTGTAAACTGAACATGGTGGTACATGCTTCTGTTATCTAGCAAATGGGAAGCTGAGTCAGGAAGATCTGGAGTTCAAGGTCAGCCTGGACTATATAATAAGAATCTGTGTTTAAAATACAAGCAAATAGGGAGATGGCTTAGTGGTAAGAGCTTGCTGTGCTAGCATTAGGATCTAGGCTTGAGTTCCCATCGCCATGTAAAAAGCTGGCAGCAGCAGGCACACAAAGCAGTCACATAAATAAATGACATGGGACATGTTCGTGTGACTTTTTAATACTACTTGTAAAGTATTGTGTTTTTGATTAGCTGTAAGTGGGAATTGATTATATTAATAAGCTTTTCCTAACCTCTTAGCCATCCTGAATTCAGCTCTATTAGTATCTCATCTCCTATCCCCCGATCATAGTACAATACAGGTTAATCACCTTTGAATCTGAAAATCTGGCTTAAAATGCTCCAAAACATGAATTTTTAGGCTAACATGATAACACAGGTTGAAAATTACACACCTAATTTTATTTGTGCACCACAGTAAAGCAGAGATGGATTAAAAAATATCATGCAAAGTTAAATCCACATAACATGAATAAGAGACAAATTTTATTTTTTTTAAGTTTGAGTTCTATCCCTGAGATATTAAGTATATATGTAAATATTCCTAAATCTAAAATACCTTTTCCTAGCATCTCAGATAAAGCACATGCAACCCACAGTGTCGTATGATCCATATATTTAAAGCATGTAAGTGGGGGTTTTATTAACGTGTTTAGGTGGTTGCACAAGCACTATCACAGTCTATTTCAGACCATTCACATCACTTCCAAAGAGCTCTGTACTCATTAGGACCATTTCTTCTGAGGGCCTTCTCCCTAGGCAGCTAACTTGCTTTGCGCTCCCCCATAGGCTGTTAGTTAAAGCAGGGCAGAAGATAAACAGATTGACTTTTTGAAAGATCCTCTGCTACTTCAGCTTATGGAAGGTATATTAGATTGGACCTGACTAGAAGCTGGGAGGTCAGTGAAAAGGCTGGGCAAGACAGGAAAGCACAGTGGGCTGGAGAGGTGAGAACATTGGAATGAGAGCAGGAAGTTGGGCACAGAGCAGGTCCTTATCTGGGAGGACACAGAAGTAGCTACAGTTGGTGGGCTGGAAATGACTTCTGCTTCCGACATGGCAACTCTGTGTGTTTAGTGCTTCCAGAAGGAGAAATGCAGAGTTCAAGTACAGGTTTGGGATTGGGAACGACTGCTAACTCGGAACTAACTGCAATTGTGAATGTGGATGAGACTGCCTAATCCGAAAGTGTAGACTAAGAAGAGCTAAAAGTAAAACGTTGAATTATTCTGACTAGTCAGCAGAACAGACTTTGCAAAGGAGCCCGAGGGATGCAGACGATAGACAGAATACCACAGAAATCAAGGGGTATGTATGAATGAAATTGACAGAGTATGAATGAAATTGCATGCTAGACAATCCTCAAGTAAAATAAAGAGAAATTCACTTTCTCCAACCATCCAAAGTAATGGGATTGGGCCACAGTTGCAACAGTATGGTGGTGTTGCTGAGGTCAGTGTGCTAGAGGCTGGGAGACTGATGGGGGTGGAGGTTAAGATGCTCCACAGGCATCTGACTGAAAAGGAGAGAGGGGGCAGGTGGCAAAGACAAGATTGGCTAAGATGCAATTCATAGGCTATTTGCAACTTTGAAAAGCACTTTATTTCTTGCCTTGGTTTGGAAATGCGTGTGTGTCCCTCAAGGGCTCATCCGTTGAGGTTTGGCCCTTAGAGTAGCTGTGCTGGGAGATGAGGCCTCGTAGAAGTCTGTAGATCGTTGTGACATGTCTTCAGAAATACTTCTGGGAGTCCTGTCTCTGGATTTCTTTTTTGATGTGATACCCCCTCATACCGATGCCTGGCATTTTCACCCTCTACAGGTAAGCTAATACTTTGGGCCAAACCAATGCTGTGCTCCTCCAGCTTGATCTTGGATTCTGAACTTCCAGAACTTTGAACTAAATAAACCTTAGGTATTTCATCACGGCAACAGAAGATGGGGCTAATGCAGTGTGTTACTGACAATATAGAGAAGAAACAGAAGGTCTCTCATTGAACACGGGGCCCATCAACTTGTCTGCACTGGCTGGCTAACAAGCCCCAGGGAACACCCTGTCTCCACCTCCGTAGCATGGGGATTACAGGGCTGCAAGGCCATGCTTGGCATTTCACTTGCATGCTAGAATCCAACCTCAGGTCCTGTGTTTACACAGGAAACACTTTATTGAGCCAGTTCCCAACCCCTTCTATGTATTTAAGGAAAAAACACATCTACGTATTTTTCTGTGTGTCCGTGTGTCTGTCTGTGTGTATGTGCATGGATATGCCATGACCTGTGCATGTGTGGAGGTCAGAGGACAACTTGTGGGAGTTGGTGTAGCACGATAAACTTAGGTCGTCAAACTTGGAGGCAAGCACCCTTCTTTGCTGGTGAGTTATCTAGCTAGTCTGTTCCAATGTGATCTTAGAGAGGGTACAAACCAGTCATGAACTTGCATTCGTGTATGAAAAGAAGTTGGGGTCGTGGCTTAAAGAATTAAAATAGGTTTTTCACTTATGCTACTTGCTGAAAATTAAATGGAACACAGAATACTTCTTCCTTATGGAGTATTGTCTTAAACGTCACAAGAGCCACACATTCCTGCTCCCAGTACAACTAAATGCCAAAAATTACCTTCATTAGTCACAATTTCCCCTAAAATTTCTAAAATTCACCGTTTCTTGTGGAAATGCCTAGACATGATATTCACAGAGAAGATACGGCTGGGAAAATGTAAGAAATACTGCTCTTGGTACAGTAGAAAGTGATGACATTCAGGGCAGAGCGGAGCTCAGCACTGAGGAGAAACAGTGCATAGGTTCCCATGTGGGTGGATGGAACATTGCCTGCGAATGAGTGACGAGTGACGGGAACCTTGCTTTGAAGAAAGTGTGTGGTATAGGCTGGCAGGTTATCTCTGCTTTGGATACTGAGACCCTCCTTCCTGGCCTGGAGTTTCTGCCCTCCTCTTTCAAACACTGGGTAGTAGGATTGCTTGTTGCAAATAAGGGCCAGCATATGAATACCACAAAAGAACACGTTTCAACGAGAAAGCAGCCAGAGTGTTGAAAATCTCAGAGAATGTGAATGCATTTCCTATGGGTGCAATAGCCAGTTACTACGAATGTGTGACTCAGGGCAACACAAATTTCTTACCCTAAGGCTCCGACAACCAGAAGAGAGAAAAGGATGCCACTGAGCGAAGAGTGACATTAGTAGGGTTGCATTCCTTTCTTAAATTCTGGGAGAGAGTTTGCTTCCTTGTTTTTCGGGTCCCTGGAAGTTGCCTGAATTCCTTGCTTCATGAGTTTCCTGTACTTCCACAGCCAGTAGTGTAACTTCTTTCTTCTGCTTCCCTCGGTGTGTGTGTGTGTGTGTGTGTGTGTGTGTGTGTGTGTGTATGTGTGTGTGTGTGTGTATGTGTGTGTGTGTATATGTGTGTGTGTATATGTGTGTGAGTATATGTGTGTGTATATGTGTGTGTGTATATGTGTGTGTGTGTATATGTGTGTGTGTGTGTATATGTGTGTGTGTATATATGTGTGTGTGTATGTGTGTGTGTATATGTGTGCGTGTGTATGTGTGTGTGTATATGTGTGTGTGTATGTGTGTGTGTATATATGTGTGTGTGTGTGTGTGTGTGTGTGTGTGTGTAAGCTTCTCATGATTAGTGCCCGCAGGGCTAACCCAAACTAAATCTCCACATCAAGATCTCCAATGGGATCATTTCTGCAAAATCCTCGTCCCGTAACAATATATTTACAGGTGTTAGGGATCAGGACAGGTGTAGACTTGGGGGATCATGTCTACCCCCCAAAACAGTAAAGAGACATTTCTCTCTTACAACTTTTTCTTGCATTGAACTACTCTTATTTTTAAACTTAAAAGCTGACTTCTATAGCTGATTATGTTAGATAGTGTGGCTTCTGTTATCAATCCCCATCAAGTTTTAAATAGTACTCTAAATATAGAGATTAGTAAAAATATTGGTACGGGAGGGGAGTCAGGTTGGAGCAACTATTTCTGTATCCAAGATCAGCTGGAGTTTTTTTGTTTTCAGATGAAATATATAATGTGTAGTCTCATCATTCCTGCTGGAGAACTTTTTTTTTTTTTTTTAAATTTAGCATCATATATATCTCGTTATAAGCTTTTTTCTGGACTTACAGTTTGGAGGTCCCAGGCCAAGGCTGGTTGACCTTCTTGTTTGGGGTTATGTGAAGAAGCTCATACAGCAGGAGAGCATCAGGAGTGAGGACAAAAGGAGAAGAAAAGGAAGGGGTCAGAACCCTGAAGTTTCCCAATAACCATCTCTCAATGGTTCTATAGGCTGTCAACAGTGTTGCCGTGAAGACCAAACCTTTCCGCATAGGCTCCTGGGGACATCAGTGATCCACAGAGCAGGTGTCACGCCCGTGCTACTTCTTTCTAGAGGTTTCAGGTTTTTTTAGCATTTAATATCATCTTAAAAAATAAAAACTTAACACATGAGTTAATGTTTTTAAAAGTCAAATAATACAAAAACATACAGTAAAGCCTTTAAAGCCTCTCATTTAATTTGATTTGTTTTCTCCATAGTTAGATATTGTTAACAGTCTGTGTAGTCCATAGGCTATTTTCTAGCATGATAGACACGTGCTTATGACATCATGAGTGTGAATTTATGTAAATGACATCATGCTTATTGTAAGCCCCGTTCTTATCCCTTTGCACTGTCCCCTGCTATCATTCTACCTCGTGTGCACTGTATTTATAGCTCAGCACCATAGATGCTACAGTATTCAGAGTGGAGGCTGGGCTCCCATTCGAGCCTGCCACTGGATGCCTTTGCATAGATTAACTTTTGGGTGTCCAATTTTCCAGGTTTATAAAACAGGTGAAAATAATAATAGCTACAATTCTTAGGGTTGTTAGGATTGTCCAAGACAAAAGCATGTGAATCGTGGGAAAAGCCTTAGACAGGGAATAGTCATTTAATAAAATTTTAATTGTAAATGACTTTTATTGGCTGAACAAAATTTAAGCTAGTCTCTATGTGTGAATGTTCCTCACTTGGGGTTATAATGAAATACACTACTATAAATATTCAGACACATCTTTTTCTTTTTCCTCAACTGAATTATGCCCTTAAGTTAAAAATATCTGTCAAAGGTTGTGCATGATTTATGGATTTTGCTCATTATTGCTTTCTAAAAGAATTACATCAGTTTTTAATATCACTATCAGGGAATTACTTAAATGCTGTTCTCTGAACTTAGGGAAAATTTGGACTGCAGTAGCTGTAACATGGCATTTCAAATGTAATTTGTATCTTATCACATTCTTGTGTGCATACATATTCAAATGTTTGACTATCACTTGCTTTTCTTCATTAATTCTACAGAGATTTCACTTATTGATAGCTGGGTATGTTCCTGTTTTAAAGACTGGAGAACTAGCTGTGAATAAAGCACAAAGATCACCTCACAGAAATGAAAGTCTAGCCTTGTAGGTACTACGTCAACCACAGCTTTTTAACCAGCAAATCTTGGGTTATGTTGGCCTTTCATCATGGAAGATGGGAAGAAGGTGCACCTAAGTCATTAGTGCATCTCCCTGTGGGGAGGAATTGACGTAACAATTACAAGAAAGGGAATCAGTAAAGCTTGTACTGTGTGTGTGTGTGTGTGCGCGCGCACGTGCGTGTGTTCGTGTGTGTGTCCGTGTGTGTGTGTGTGTGTGTGTGTGTGTGTGTGTGTGTGTGTGTGTGTAGTGATGGAACAAGGCATGGGAGAACATGGCTGCAATCCCACTCCTGGGAAGGCTGAGGCAATAGGAGGTCAGTCCAACAATAACAACAAATCCCGGAGATGATGAACAACAAAATAAATTTATCATGGAATGTGAGAGAATGTAGATAACTTGAATGACTTTTCATTGGGAAGGCTTGACATATGTATGCATTAGCTGTCTGTCCAAACCATTCTCTCTCTCTCTCTCTCTGTCTCTGTCTCTGTCTCTGTCTCTGTCTCTGTCTCTGTCTCTCTCTCTCTCTCTCTCTCTCTCTCTCTCTCTCTCTCTCTCTCACACACACACACACACACACAAACAAACCATTGTGAGCTGCTATGTGGGCTGGGAATTGAACTCAAAACCTCTGGAAGAGGAACCAGTGCGCTTAACCACTGAGTCATCTCTCCAGCCCCAGTTTGTAGAAATTATAAATGAAGACATTATGAATGCATTTCCGGAGTGCTTAGACTGCCTGCATTCCTACATGCAAAGCAGGGAAGTTCTGTCTGTTTCAACATTTTCCTCTTCACTTTCTTTTTTGATAGCTCATTGTGGTTGTATTTTATTTATAGATGAGGTTGCATTGTGTAACTCAGGCTGGCTTAGAACTCAGAACCCTTTTGCCTTGGCCTTTTTACTTTGGGGGTTACATTTCTGGCTTCTCTGGTTGAAATTTGCAATTTTCTAATGATTTAATGAAGTGAGACATTGTTATGTGTTTATTACTTTTCTCTTTCTCCTTCCCCTTTTCTTTTTCTTTCTTTCATTTTCTTCTGTTTCTTTTTGAGACAGGGTTTCTTTTAGCTCGGGCTGGGCTGGCCTTGAACTCCCAATCCTCCTTCCCCTGCTTTCCAGCGGCTGAATTACAAGTGTGAACCACCACAGTCAGCTCACTTATTTCTTTTTTTGCAAACTAGCCTAGTCACCTTTTTGTAGATTTTATTTTCTTTTATTCTTTTCATTGCATCTTGAGAGTTAATAGTGTAAAATCTCTGAATGTTTATTTACTTAAAGTTTTAATTTATTCTTTGTGTCATTCACATCATGCATCTTGATCCCATTCATCTCCCCAGCCCTTCTCATCCTTCCTCTGCCCTCGCAACACCCCCCCCAAATAAAATTTAAGAGAAAAGAAAAAAGAAAAACCTCGTTGTGGAAGCTGTAGTGTGACACAGTGAGTTACGTAGTATACCTTTTAGTTCTTATATCTTTCCCTGCAAGTGTTCATTGCAGAGAGTCACTGTTTGAGACTTTTGGTTTCTGCTACACTATCGATGCTGGGTCCTCACTGGAACTGCTCTTGGATATCCTGCTGTTGCCCGGTATCATAGAGACCCTGCAGCGTTGGGTCTGCAACACAGCCCCTCATGTGCTCCAGCACATCATAGATGGGGTGGATTTTGGGGTGCACCAGTTCATAGCCTTGGTTCTGAGCTTGGGTTGTCAGCCCGCCAGCCGTTCCTCATCCTCGCCACCAGGGGTCCCTCTGCTGTAGCTGGTGAGGGTCACGGACAGCTCCCCCGCTCTGATCTCAGGGTCAGCTCTCTCACCTGCTGGTAGTCAGGGGCGGGGGTGGGAGGGCACCTCTGCCTTGCCCCCACCGCTGCATGGCCAGTCTCTCATGATCACGTTTTCGAGGCCAGCTCAGCTTGCAGGTCCTCAACCCCCTGTTGACGGGGTCATTTCTACTGTGCTATCCAGGCAAGGTGCTGGGCCCATTCTCCCGAATGCTGCAGCCAGTGAGGGGCGGGGCCAGTTCTCCCTAGAGTTGGAGCCAGTGAGATGTGAGGTCAATTCCGTGAAGCCCTAACCTCGGGGACATAACAGGAGCCACAAACTGTGGCTGCAGCAGGGCCATGGACCGGGGTATGGCCCTTGGTAGCAACCCAGACCCGGACATCACCATGACCGAAGGTGACAAGTCAGCCTGCTCCTCCATGCCTTCACCTCTTCAGATCTGCTGCCTCTTTCCACAGGACACAGGACACGAACCCCTCTTCCTCTTCCTGTCCGCTTCCCCCACCATATATTTGCTCACCATAATAGTGCCCAACTGCCTGCCTCTTCAAGGGCAGGTGCTGGGCAGGGTCTTGCTTTCTCCTCTCTGCCCAGGGCCGGTCACCCCAAGGAAGGCGTGTGTTGGATTTTATTTTTAAAATCGCGCGCGTGCGCGCGCGCGCGTGCGTGCGTGTGTGTGTGTGTGTGTGTGTGTGTGTGTGTGTGTGTGTGTGTGAGCTTGCGTGTGCACCACACTGAATGTGGAGGTCAGAGGATAACATTAGTGTTGATTCTTGCCTTCCGCTTTGTGGCAGGGTCTTGTTTACCAGTACACGAAAGTAGTCCAGCTGACCTGAGAACTTGCAAGTTTTCTACTTCCACTCTTGCCATAGGAGCTCTGGATTACAGAGACAGATGCTCCATGAGCCGGATTCACTTAAGCTCTGGAGATTCAAACTCCAGTCCTCACATTGGCACGGCAAGTGCCTTACCCACTGAGCCATCTTCCCAGCTCTAGATGTTTACTTTTAAAGAAAACCCCTTAAATCTGTTTGATATATTTGAGCTAGTGTATACGAATGACTATTTTAGTTTCATACTTCATCTAGTTTTATAAGATTTAAATGATTTTGTATTTTTAAAGATTTCTTAAAAACAGATTTTATAATAGCACACAAAGGTAATACTATCTTTCGGAGAACGTTTCCCTATAAAAAACAATGGGAAGAAATTTTACTTCAAAATCTGAAACACTTGCCTCCAAGTTCTACAAAGGTAGTTTGTGTGTATAAAAGTGGATCATAACCTAAACATATCTGTTTTGCTTCCTATTAGAATATAAATGGAATAATGTGTGACCCAAGAGAAAATACGAACGCACTGATTCCAAATGACATTTAAAGACTAAGAGGAGGAATTTGCCATTGCACTCCACAATCTAGCCCTGAGGGAAGTTGAGATAGGAAGATCATGAAGCCAGCCTGGGCTCCACAATAAAGAGTTCGAGGTCAGCCTGGGGTACATAACAACACCTTGCCTCAAAAATATTAATTTCTAAATCAGTCTCTGTTTAGAAGTTACTAAGTAACTCAGAAGGCAATATTCTAAAAGTGCTTTTCCTTCCTAGAATCGGTTGTACGTGGGGAAAAAGGAAGTTTTTTGGTTTTGGTTTTGTTTAAAGCAAATGTATCTCATCTGACCGTATCAAAATGCAAGCTCATCTTGATTTGTATTTGCACCTGTATCTCTGATTTGCAAAAGACCATGCGTACAGTTTCAAAATAGCAAAAAATGTCAGTTTGTTACAATATTAAACCGTGGGTCATCACTCTATGCAGTAGAGCATGGTGCCTTGCAAATCTGGGCTCTTCACCGTGTCCAATCATTACTGTAGTTAATAATCTTCGTGTGTGTTTCTTTAACCGTGTAACTCATAATTGTTAGAGAAGTTGAAACTGCAAGAAGTTCCTTTCCTTATGCAAGATTCCCAGGTCCCTGCAGCTTTCCGGGGCAGTTCCCTGGTTCCCGGTTCCTCCACCCCTCCGCGGCATAGAGCATCCCTCCCGCTTTGTAGATGGGAGTAAGTGGTCAAGCTTCTTGAGCGCCGACCCAGCCCCATTCCACGCCAAGTGTGCAGACAACGTCTTCCCCTTGTCGCACTTTCTATTCAGTTTTGGGGAAAACAAGTGATGCTGCCACAGGGTCTTGGCCACTTTCCCTGTCATTTCTGACCAAACTAGTTCACACATGCTTAAAAAAATAACGGCCGCGCCAATTCTCTGGCTAGAAGGTTAAGTGCAAGACCGCGCCCCGTAAGTGGCGCGCGAACGCGGCCCGCGAGGTCCTCCGCCTCCCGGGACCCCGAGCATCCGCGCCCGGAGGGGGGTGCGCCCCGCTCCGCTGGGGAGGAGGCGGCGGCGGCGGCGGCGGCGGCGGGATCGGTCGGGGCGCCGCTTCCGGCCCACGCCCCGGGAGCGCAGAAACTCGCCTTCCCAGCAACCTCCGCGCGGGGGGGCGCCCCCTCTGCCGTGTGCTCACACAGCGTTCCGGGGCCTGTCAGCAGCCCGGCCCGCGAACCGGGCCTCGCGCCCGCCGCGGACTCGGCGGCGCCGCTCGGGCACTCACTCCCGCGAGTTCCAGTCCCGCCCCTCCGGCCCCGCCCTCAGGCCCCGCCCCTCCGGCCTGCGCCGCGCGCGCGCCCCGCCCCGCCCCCGCCCCCGCCCCGCCCCCCCGCCCCCTCGCGCAGCCGCCCCAGCCAATGAGCGTCGGGGCCGCGTGCGCAGATTCAAACGGCGGCTCTTGAGGGAGGCTGGGCGCGAGATTCGGCGGTGCGGACAAAACCCTGCAGGAGGCTGCGAGTGCTGCAGAGCTGCTCGCTGCGGGGAGAGGGCGGGGGTCGGCGCCCGGGACGGACTCGGGGGCGGCGGCGGCGGCAGGGGCGGGCGGAGGGCGGGAGCACGCCTCCTGACATGGTGAGGGCATCCCTGGCCCGGCCGGGCGGCGCCTAGGAGCGGCGGGTCTCGGTCCGCCCCTCTGTGCCCCCGCAGTGCCGCCTGGCCCCGACCTCACCGGGCCTGCGTTCCTCTCTCGGCCGCCTGAGGGCGGGAGCGGCGGAGGCGGCGGAGGCGGCGGGAGGGTCTCGGCTGGAGGAGGCTGGCCCGCGTCCCCGCCCAGCCCGCGCCTATGCGGTACCTGAAGGATGGCGAAGAGGTCGCGCAGGTGGGTGGCATCCCCTGGCCCCGGGCCTAGCGGCCCTGTCCGGCCCCCCGCCCGCCCTCTGTCTGTCCTCCTCCCCCGCTGGTCCCCACTCGGGCCCTCTCAGGCCTGGGCGCACGGGTTTCGCTGCCCGCTGGCCCGAGTGTGTGTGTGTGTGTGTGTGTGTGTGTGTGTGTGTGTGCGTGTGCGTGTGCGTGTGCGTGTGCGTGTGCGTGTGCGTGTGCGTGTGCGTGTGCGTGTGTGTGTGTGCGTGTGCGTGTGTGTGTGTGTGTTGAGGGGGGACGGGGATGACGGTGACACTTGCTCAGGTTGCTCCTCTGCGCGGGTCCTCCCACAGCTCCCCGCCACTCACTCACTCTCAGGGAGGTTTGCAGCCAGGTAAGTGTGTGCGCTTCCAGGGGATGCGCCACACCAGGCGTGCTTGGGTTTGCCTGCAGGACTTGAGACCACTGGGGTTCTCTGACTTGCCGTGCCAGCCAAAACAGGATCTCTGTGACAAACCTGGGTGGGCACCGTCCTGGGAAATCCTCCTGAGAAGGGGACCTGCTAAATGTCTTCTGTCATCCCCATAGTGCTGTTCTCAGCTTTTTTTTTTTTTTTTTTTCCTTCTCAGTATCTCCTGAGAAGATTGTTACATTGTTACCACCTGGTAAACTTGATACTAAAACAATGTGTTGCAGTTACTTTGTGTTTGAGTGTTCGTGGTTGAGTCTGACTGTATCTGTGTTGTAACAAGTAGGACACAATGTTATTGTTGTTGTTGAAACATGTACTAGAATGTCTTTGTGAACCTAACTTTTATTTTAATGCCCCCGTAATAGCTACTCCTAAGTTGTGTGGTATAATCAGATGACAAAAATCCAACGTCTCGATTTTCAGTATTAAGGAAACCTTAATACTTAAAAAGATTTGGCAGAATTTCCAAGTATCTCCATTTATCTAGATCTTTGAGTTGTATTCCCTGAATTGAAATTTAATACTGGGAATCATTCATTGCAAATTTAGCTTTAAAATAACTACACACAAAATACTTTGCTTTATTCATTTATTATGGTCCTGCAGATATCAACATAAATTTTATTAAGACATAATTGCCTTATTTGTAGCAGCTACAGAATAGATTGGTCATTGACAGGATAGATTGGTCATTGAAGTGGACCGAATGAATACACCCACAGAAACGCCATCTTGACACTGCTGATATTTTGGGTTAGATAGTTGAAGGGTTTTTAGCAGCATCTTTACCTCTGCTCAGTAGAAGACTAGCCCAAGTCTGAGAAACCAACGTTTAGAGATGGTGCCACTTATCTTTTGGGGAATGGAAACAGGAACATTCAGGTAAGAACTGCTGGTCTGCAACTTCAAGGACATACATAACATTGCAATCTTCAGAACACGTGCGGACTTAAAATAATTAAGATTGCTGGAGTATTGCTTTAGGCATTTTGAAATTTTAATTCTAACAGTGTTTTTAAATGATGTAAAATAAAAAGTTAATGTGCCAAGCCAGTAAGAGAACCTTGTGTCTATCTACTGTGTGCCATTATCTACTTAGAATCATTGGTAATCTTACATGAAACAGTATCTTAGCTAATTCTGTTATCATCTTTTAGTTAAAAGTTACTGTTAAATACTGATGTATGAATGCCACATTCTTCTCAGTTTTGTGTGTGTGTGTGTGTGTGTGTGTGTGTGTGTGTTTTCATGTCACAGTTGATCTTGCTTCCTAATAGTTGGCTGAGGAGAAATATTTCTTGCAAATTATTTTATTATCAGTCCTGGGAGTTTGACCTCTAAACACTAATTGTACTGTTGACTTTTATTTCTTGCCAGTTATTTGAAACAATATAGAATGGTGTCAAGAGTTATAAGTCTGGAGAAATTGCGCTGCAGTGAAACTGCACTTCTCTGGGAGGGGGGGTATGGAGAGAGGATGTGGTGAGAAATCACGGTCTCTGGTGTGCTTCTTTGGGTTTTCTTCAATGAGTTTTATGGGTTGTTAAATTTCTTGTATACTTAAAAATGACTCCTGTATGTTAAAGGATAATAGAATGTGATATGTTTGAAGGCAGAGTATTATTCAATGGGTACTCTTATTTTGGTGAGAATCTTAGTATAGATAAGTTCAATTTATAACAGAGAAATCAAGTCTTTCAGTTATTCAGTACTTTGAGATTTCCAGCATACAAACATTTATTAATGTGAATGGAAATTTTTATAAGGATATAGGCATAAATTCTATAGAAGAATCTTTTTGTGTGATCTGAAAAAGAGCTAAGATCAAAAAATGTTTACTTTAAATATGAACTAACTGAAAGATAGTGGTTCTTTTTATTTTTTTAATAGCTGCAGAGTCTCACTAAGATTTGCATATAGGCAAAGGTCATGTAGTATTGTGACTTAAAATAGTTTTAGAACCCAATGGAGCTTTTAATGATGTAATTTATAGCTAATTGTTCTATTGGGATATTGGTTGGCAACATGCATTTGACTTTTAAGCATTTTTATGTAAAAATAAGTAGTTTTATTTTAGTACTTAAAATTTTTATCTTTTCATGTGTGTGCATTCATGCCTGCCTGCCAGCCAAGGTGTGTAAGGTAAAAGGGCAATTATCCAGAATGTTCACTCCTTGTGCTATGTGTCCTGAAGATCAAACTCAGGTTGACAGGCTTGGTAGCAAACACTTGTTGAGCCATCTTTACTGTGCAGTTTAGTTTTTGAAGGCTAATTAAACACTTAAAAATAATTATACCTACAGTAATTGTGATCCTGCAAAGCCTACTTACTAGGTACAGGTTAAGATATTTATACTTAAGATGACCAACTATTAAAATGATAAGATGAAAGTTATCTATATTGTTTACAGAAAATTTTGCTTGGTAGTATGTATGCAGTGTGTGTGTGTGTGTGTGTGTGTGTGTGTGTGTGTGTGTGTGTGTGTGTGTGAACTTCTGGAAGTGAATGTATGAAAAACTGTGAGAAAGGATTTGAAAGAATTTTTTTTTAAGTCAGCTTTGTCCTTCACTATCAGCATTATTTTGGGGAAGCTGATATCATGTATTTCAGTTTTTATTTGTTCATACAAGGGGTTTGAACTTTTTAGTCTGTAAGGTAGCTTATAGCTTTAGTGTGTATGTTATTTTGAGAAATTTTGTTACCATTCTTTTTTTAAAAAAATATATTTCAAAATGGGTTAGAAATATTATCCATTGTTTTTGTTTATGGGTAGTTATATAGAACTCTTTTCAGTATTTATAATGGTCCAGTTTATCTGAAGTCAAACTTTGTCTCACTCCTAATGATAGCTAGTTTTCACTCTAGAGGGGGAAGCCAGTATTCATGCATGCAGTACAGCATATTAACCACTGGGTGGCCTATTTCACTTTGTTAAATCAACATGGTAAATTCTCATAATTTAAATGCAGTTGAACTGAAAATAATTATGTATACAGTTGCCCTGACCTCAAAAAGTATAACAAAGGTTGACAGGGTCTCTCTGTGTAGTACTGGATAGCCTCAAATTCACTGTCTCACTATGTAACTGGGGCTGGTCTTGAATTCATGAAAATCTTGTTGGATTTGTGGATATGAGCCATTGCGTATATGAACCATAATGAACAGCTTTGTATATTTTTTATTATGATAACTATTTGAGATTTGAGAAAATTTTAATTAAAAATGTGAGCAGTTTTACTAGAACAAATTCTTTAATTTCTCTCATTTCAAACTAGAGGTTCCTTTTTCAGTAAAAGTAAATTATATTTTTCCTTTGCTTAACTCATCTTTATTAGATTGCCTGTTATTCTGTACTTCTCCCAAATATTTTATCTTAAGAACCAAGTCTAATTTTGTGTATTGATCCACAAGTGATGTCATGACTATCAGCTTATACCCCAATGTAAAATTACTCTTAGCCATTTTCCTAGCCTAACATATTACAGATATTTTTATGCTTCTTTTATTGTTTCATCATCTTTATCATTTCTTTTAACCGTAAAACAGTTTCTAGTCAGTGTGGCAGTGCACATCTACAATACTCGATCTTGGAAGACAGGAAGGGAGATCATTAGTTCAAGGCCAGCCTAGAATACATAGTGAATTCAGGATTACCTTGAGATAGTCAGATGTATGAAAAACAAAGCAAGCTAGGTGGTGATGGCACAAGCCTTGATCCCAGCACTCTGGAGGTTCGAGACCAGCCTGGTCTACAAGCCACAGAGAAACCCTGTCTCGAAAAGCCAAAAAAGGAAAAAAAAAAAAAAAAAAAAAAAAACCCTATAAAACCCCAAAACTGAAACAACAAAACAAAACCAAAAGGAAAATAACAACTAAGCATGAAACCCTAACTTTAGAAAAAGAATTTTTCTTGACCTAAATAAGAACAGTAGCAGTGATTGTGGAGACCATATCTTAGGTTGGTGAGCCTTTTGCTTTATACCTAGAATATTATTTTACCTACTTCTGTTGTCCTCTAGGTTAATCATGCTAGAATAGAAATGAGTAGAGTAGCTCAGTTTTACTGAATCATTGCATATCACCAGTACTGATTTCTGCAGTACAAAAGTGCTCTCAAATCCTGTAAAACATTGAAAAATGATAAGTGTTGTCTCCTTCATTGTTACATAGTGAAAGTGGAACTTCAACAAGGTTACATGTGAAGATAAACACTTCTCCTTTAAAATTACTTTTTATACGTGTGTGTGTATGTGTTTGTATGTGTGCCCATGCAGATGCTCTGCGCTGTGGTCAGAGAGCACAAGAGCATCTCAGAGGGGTCAGTTCTCCCCTTCCACCAACCACCAACTTAGGTTGTCAGGCCTACACAACTGTTGCTGAATCATCTTGCTGTCTCCATCACTGCCCCCCCCCCTTCTTAGTAAATTATAAGCAGAGTTAGGCATTTTCTTGTTACAGTTAGTGAAACTGATGCATTTATATACTTGTTATGTTACTAGAAATTGTATCATGCTTTCAACAATCAAATGTGCATAGAAATAAATTGGGGCTAGGGATGTAGCTTCGTGGTATGAATCTTGTCTAGCATAGATGAAGGCTCTGAGTTTAACACTCATCTCTGAAAATGAAATCAAAACAAAAGAATACTATGCGCAAAATGTTTAAGCTAAAATTAAGAACTAGATTAGTCAAATGCTAGGAAAGTCCCAGTGGTAGAGATGATTCTAAGAATCCTACTTCAATGTTCCCTTGTCCTTACCCTCACCCACTCAACCCAGCTTCCTGAGTGCTGAAACTGATAACCATGTTAAGTGCAAAACAGAATACAACCTTGTGAAGAAATAAAATTTTCTCACTGAGTATTCAGGCAAAAAATAAAGAACAGAGTTTTAAAGTTAACAAAGTTTTAGAAAAATTACTCCTTGGTGACTAGTCTTTTTGACCAAAGTAACACTTCTGTAATTCTTATTCTTAAAGTATTTTGATAAGAACCTTCAGGTGGATTTTGAATAGATAAGATACAATACAGGTATTTTTGTGATTATTAAAGATCTATACAGGCACATTTCTAAATTAAAATTTGTTTTGGCATAGAAATAGCCTAGTTAAAAAATAGTTTTGTTGTGATGGAAGCTCTTGAGACCAGAGAGGAATGAGAACTAAGAGAACGTGTGAGAAGCATGCCTGACAGTTTTTTGAGGTGTCAGGAAGTGGTAATATTGCTGGGGCATTTCCAGGAAAGTTTGGTCTAGATTTAGATACCTTCAATCAATCCCTTGTATGCCGAATTTCCTTTAAGAGTTTGTTTTAGCAAGTTCTATTTCTTAAAACTCTACCACTTGGAGGTACATTTGGATTTTAACAAAAAGATTATCTTTCCCCTCTTTCTAGAGCAGTGGCTCTTAACTATCCTAATGCTGCAAACCTTTAATGCCCCAACCATAGAATTATTTCATTGCTACTTCATAACTGTAATATTGCTACTGTTGTGAATATTTACTGTTATAAATATATGATATGTTACCCCCAAAGGAGTCATGACCTTCAAGTTGAGAGCCACTGTTCTAGAGTTCCCCCACACCCCAATCCTTTCTTGTATCTATTTTGAGACCATACTGGTATTAAGGAAGGCAGACATTTTGGATGGTTGGAATAGAATACTGCAGATTTTATAGTATAAAGCAGAGAAGGAGGAAGAATAAGGAAATCATTGATCTTAAAAATATTTGAATGGTAGGTATTGTGCTTGGTTTGGGAGATGAACATGGTAACCTTGGTCTTTACATTGTTGAGCTTACTGTTTGGTTGGGAAGGTTGGCAAGTGTGACTAGCATTAAGTAAGATAAGAAAAGAGCAGATACTCTGTAAGCTACAGTATGGAGCATTGTCTAGTTAAGGAGCTTGCTTAGAAACTTGAAATCCTGTGACCCTGAAGCATCTCCATGTTATTGTGTGCTCTTCGTTAATTCCATGATACTTCTGATAGTAGATGTTGGCTGCTAGTAGTGGGTATTTCCTTTAATTAAGCCTGTGTGTTAGTTTGAGGCATAGCTCAACAACAATATTAAGGGCTAGCTGATTATTATTACAATATAGGCATCACAGCTAAGAGACTAGAGGAGTTTGATGTTTTATTTACCCAATTGTGAAAAGTTTTGGTTAAATGGATTTGACAAGTTGGAGGAAATTAGGAGTTCCTACAAAGAGTGTGTTATGTTTGCATAAAATCCAGAGCTTAACTTTTAATTTTTGTAGATCAAATTTGTGTACTACATTTAGATTTTAAAAGTCATTCATATATTGCACTAAATATACTCCCATCTTCAGACTTGATATTTGAAATCAGAATGAATTTTTAGGAGTTAAATTTAGTAAGGAAAAATAATTTTACATACCAATAGATAATCTGTTCACATAATACTGAATCATATTTTCTTAAAGGTAGGTGATATTATAGACATCTTACAGTCCTGCGAGATTAGTATGTTTAGGGTTACAAAGTTGCAACTTGAATCTTGCTCTCATTTCAGAAGGCACTTAGGTTTGCCTTTGGTAACTTGCAGTTTCTTACTATGCATTCCCCATTTTTTCCATTAGGTTATTCATACTAAAATGATTGGACAGTGAGCTTTAGAACTCAGCCATGCCTTATTTGGTGAGACTTTGGGAAGAAGTTACTTTTCTAAGTTCACATTTTAATCTATCTATCTATCTATCTATCTATCTATCTATCTATCTATCTATCTATCTATTTTGTTTTGTTTTTTAACTCCAGAAAATGGTAATGGTGGTAATACTCCTCTCCTGTAGTAGTGAAGTTTGTTTTCTTTTAATAATTTATTTATTTTATTTTTTAAACAGGATCTCACTATTTAGACCAGGCTGCCCTCAAACAGATTTATCTGTTTCTGCCTCCTGAGTGCTAGGATGAGAGACCTGTGCTATCATGCTTAGCAAGATTTCTTTTGTGTGTGTGTGCCTGGTACCTGGGGAGGCCAGAAAAGGGTGTTGGGTCCCCTAGACTAGACGGTTGTGAACCAGTATGTGGGCCCTGAGGACCAAACCCAGGCCCTTTGTAAGATCTGCAAGTATGCTTAACCCCTAAAGGAGCTCTGCAGTCCCTGTTGCGAAAATTTTATTCTCAACTGTTATTTATAATTTTATTCTCTCCCCGTGTGTGTGTGTGTGTGTGTGTGTGTGTGTGTGTGTCTGTCTGTCTGTCTGTCTGTCTGTCTGTCTGTCTGTCTGTCTGTCTGTCTGTGTATGTGCATGTGCTTGTAGAAGCCAGAACAGAATCTTGGGTGTATTTCCTCAGTACACTCGAACTTATTTTTTGAGATAGTGTCTCTCACTGAACCTGCAGCTTGCTGATTTGCCTTTGCTTATCTTTCCTCACAGGTCTCCTTCCTTTCCCCAAATAGTCTTTTGCTTTCATGTCACATGTCATGTCATATGGATTCCAGTAGGGTATTGTTTCCATCTTCCCCTTTAGGACTTAATCATCTATACTAGGATTAATCTTGAGACTATATTGTTTATTATGAGTGGCTTCTTTATTCATGCCTTCATATACAGACTCAGTGCTTGAATTAAATAATCTAAATAAAAAATTTGAGCTTGCATATTATGTTCTTTTGTAGTGAGGATGAGGATGATGACCTTCAATATGCTGATCATGATTATGAAGTACCTCAACAAAAAGGACTGAAAAAACTCTGGAACAGAGTAAAATGGACAAGAGATGAGGTAGTTATGGGCAAAATCTACTAGTATCATATTTATCAATTAATACTATTATAGTTATGAATGGCATTATAATAAAAACAGTGTGAGGACAAATTATCTATCTGTTTACTTGTACATTCTTTAAAGAAAAAACAATGGATGACATTGCCAGGTAGTGGTGATGCAGGGAGGCAGAGGTAGGCCGATTTCTGTGTTCAAGGCCAGCCTAGTCTGCATTTGAGTTCCAGGACAGCCAGGGTGATACAGAGAAACCCTGTCTCAAAAAATGAAACAACACAAAACAACAACTAAAAACCACTCAATAGCCAAAAAATAAATCAGTGACACAAACAACTGGTTGTTTAGAATTTACTGAGACAGTATAGTAAATGGAGGAATTTGGGTAATAGTGACTTCAGTTCTTCTCAAAGTGAGTACCAAACATGAGGGCTTGAGAATCTCATTTACATTCCAGAGGTGGGGAAAGAGTTTTAATTTTTATGCCTCTCTTAATAGGACGACAAGTTAAAGAAGTTGGTTGAACAACATGGAACTGATGATTGGACTCTAATTGCGAGTCATCTCCAAGTAAGTAGATGTGATGTGTATTGCTGTAATAACATGACTCACTTAAGGCATCAGTGTACATATTCTACTTTTTCAGAAATGTGTTTGTATAGTTTAGGGTTCATTCCTTAAAACATCTGGTTAATTTTTTTTCTGGTATATTTGTAGTTGTTGCTAATGGTTTTGAAAGTAATTTTCTAGTACAGTTTGCGTACTTCAAATCCTGAAATCTGATGTACTTCAGAATTCACAAGTGTTTTGAGTACTGACATAGAATGTTTTACATGTGACTTAATGTAATATGTCAAAGTAAAAATGACAGGTGTACTTAAGATGTCTAAAATGGTTAGATTATGTGTAAAATGAGTTTCATCTGTAGACTTTTGTCCTATCCCCAAGATACATCGTTTTATATATGCAAATGTTTGAAAATTTTAAAAACCCTGAAATCTGAACTTTTTAGTCTCAAGAATTTTGGATAAAGCATACTCAACCTGTACAGCATTTATCCAGGGCCTAAAAAAACTACTACCATAAAAACAAAAAATGCCATTAGGTTTGTATAGGACTTCACAAATATTTGTGATTTTTTTTTTTTTTTGTAGGGAATTGGAATTGAACCTAAGGCCTTGTACATTTAGGCAAGCACTTTACCACTAATCTACACCCCCAACTGTTACATATGTTAAAATATTTTGAAATAATTTTATTATTAAGACATTTGACAGCTAACCAATAAAATAAAGAAAATTGTTAGGTTTATCATCTAATGCATGTTTTAGGCATTTTTTTATTAATTTTTTTTTTGAGATGGGAGTGTCACTGTGTATTCCTAGCTATCTTGGAACTCACTATATAAATCAGTGTAGCCCCAGACTCATAGATATCTGCTTGCCTCTTTCTCCTGAGTGATGGGATTTAAGGTGTGCAGTACCATACCTGGTTATTTCTGTATTTTTTTAAAATTATGTTTGTTCATCATACCAATATTTGTATATCTATTGACGTATAATTTTATAAAATATGGAAGTAGTTTTTGTCATATACTCATTTGTTTCTTAGAGCATTGTGAGTAGTTAAGTTACCTGTATTTTAAACTTTAGTGTTGATTACTTTGGTTTTAGAAACAATGTTACCTGTGTTTTTTCCACATTATCATAATATCTCTCAGTGTAACCTGGAAACTGAGATCATATAATGGGGGGGGGGAGAAAATAGATTTGAGTTAGTTGAAATTGTATTCAAATGTCAGTTGTGTTAATTTAGAAAAATTACTTAACCTCTTTGACTAATTTACTTCCTGGGAGACATTTATTCAATAATAAAAACATTTTAATTCTTTCAGAATCGTTCTGATTTTCAATGCCAACATCGATGGCAGAAGGTTTTAAATCCAGAATTGATAAAGGGTCCTTGGACTAAAGAAGAAGACCAGAGGGTAACATGTTCTTTTGAAAAAAATTAAGTCTTTATGTATTTGTGTGTGTTTGGATACATGAATGCACATACATGCTCATGCCACTGCTCATATATGGGGTCAAAGGATAATTTGTGGGATCTAGTTCTTTCCTTCCACCCACCATTTGGGTCTTCAGGGATCAAACTCGGGTCATCAGGCTTAATGACAAGTGTCATTGAGCCATTCATTTGCCCCATATTCATATTCTTTATGCTCGCTATGTATATAAAATAGGTTAACTAGATTACTCGTTACTAGATTTATTTTTATTTATTTACTGTTTGTTTGTTTTTCAAGACAGGGTTTCTCTGTGTAGCCCTGGATGTCCTGGAACTTACTCTGTAGACCAGGCTCTGCCTCCTGAGTGCTAGGATTAAAGGTGTGCACTACCACTGCCCAGCTAGATTTATTTTATTAACATGTTTTAACACATAAAGTGTGACTATGTGTGTATGTATTTAGTGTATATGTATGCTAGGGTTGGAGGTGGGCATACATGTGTATGTATGTACATGTGGAGACCCCAGGGCTGCATTGGGTGGGGGTGCTCCTCAATGGCATCCAGTACTTTTTATGAAATAGGGTCTTTCGTCGTCCTTAAGCTTACCAAGTAGGGGTAGATTGGTGGGCCTCTGAGCATCACAGGTCTGTCCTTCTGCTCAATGTTACTGAGATTGCAAGTTCATGCCACTATGCTCAGCTTCTTCTTCTTCTTTTTAATGTAGTTTCTGGTCTTCATAGTTGCAAGGAAAGCACTTTAATAACCGAACTATCTTTCCAGTTTATACTTTAAGTTACTTGGTACTGTTCTTTGGAGGCTGTATGCATAAGAATTGGATGTTGAATGTCTTAAATGTAGCTCCCCTCCCTGCCCCCACCAGGGCAAGAATTTGTGAACCCACATATAATAAATACAGTCCTTTTTGAGGGTTTCATTTATAAAAGGAAGAATGCTTTATTTAAAGTTTGGTTTAATGACATTTAAGGCATAGTTTCCAGTGACATTTTAATTAACATTGAAAATGGATTTAATTTTATTTTCACTCCTAATAACTTGGTATATAAGGAAATTTTTATTCTTGACCTTAATGAACCCAGGGTTAGATAAATTTCAGAACATCATGTTTCCAATGTGTTTATAACCAAAACACCAATTGCTTGTGCAATAACACCTGTTGAAGAACAGAAGCCTCTGCCTTTCACCGGGAATCGCTCTTAGTTTAAGCCCTGTAAAGCTTGCCCATTGCTAATATACTTGGGGAATGAGAGCAAACAGACAGAACGTCACTTCATTAGGCTCAGGACTGATCTGACTTTTCTGAGTGGCCGATGGTTAAGTTTGAAATGTGTGATCTGGGGCTGGTGAGGTGGCTCAACTGGCAAGAGCTCTTGTGGTTTGCTGTGCAAGCTTGACAACCCTGTTCAACCACTGTTCAAAGTGGAAGGAGAGAACTGCTCCCTGAAAATTGTCCTCTGACTCGGTTTGTATGTGCCCTCTACTCATACTTACACATCATACACATGCAAATAATAGTAAATAAAAATGAGGAAATAAAACACAACGAGTAATCTTTTAAGAAGATAATTAATAGCTGGGCCTGGTGGCATTGGCTATAATTTAATTACTCAGGAGGTCTAGATAGCTCATTGCAAGTCCAAGACCTGCCTGGGCAACTTAATGAGACCCTGTTGATAAGAAAAAAAGGTAGATTAGTGAGTCTACTTCTAAAAAGCAACTACTACTTTTAAATATTTTACATTGGATTGAACTTTTGTATACTGTATACAAACATTATATATTGATACAGATTTGAAAGTAATTGGTTAAAACATACTGTGCATACATTTCTAGTATTGTTCAAGGTATTGTACCTATACAGCTCATTTAACAATGTAATGCAAACTTCTACTCTTTGAAAGTTATTATCAACTATATAGGATAATAAGGAAATGTAGGTTAGTAATTAATCAACTATTATAATCAAACTTGTAGTCACATTAAGTATGTTTATGTGGTAGAACAGATATATTTTAGAAAGACAGGCCGTCTTCAAACACTTCAGAGATCTACAGAATGTGGCATTTAAAATATTTTAATAACATAGGTTCTTTTTTTTTTTTTTTTTTTTTTTTTAATGACAATGAGACATGTTTGCTCCTGGCAACACTAATCTACTTCAGAGAAGATGATGGGCATCACAGAAACTCCACATAGAGTTTACTTTTTTTTTGTGGCCGAGGTAAGCCACTGGGCAAGAAAGTGTCCTTGCCTCGACTGCTGACAGTGTGCTGTCCAAATTGGACAAGCAGGGCACCAAAAAGCGTGACTGCAAACCTTGCCAAGACAAGGTAGGACAGTCCTTCAAAAATCCTGCTTCATAGAAAAGTCTATCAGATATGCTAGGTCTGTAGGCTAAAGATGGATGTTCCAACGTTGCAGAAGAACCTTGAGTGACTGTCCAGGCAGCCAGCTGTTTTTGTCATTTCTCACGTTTTTGGAAGTTGCTTGCTCACACTCCCTGTTTACTCAGTTAATATTATTTCCTTCTCGGATCTCTGAGGTAGTTGAAGACTAGACAGTAAAGTTAAAATTTTCATCATTTACCAGATTCAGTAAAAGAAAAAAAAAACTCACTAAAGATGTGTAAAGTATAAAAGGCTGAGAGACATTAAAAGATAATTTGATAATGCAAATTAGAATAGAAGGTAAATTAAGTACAAGTCTTTGGACTCAGTAAGATAGAACAGATAATGGAGTATTTCCTCTGAATTTGTCAAATGCAAATGGACTAGACATTGTTGATGAACTTATTGCCTGTGTATATTGTATGTACTCATTGTACAATTGTACAGTTTTTTTTTTTTAAATGTTAGTTACAGCCTTCTTTTTGTATTAGACAAAAAAGGGGAGTTGTGGTGACATAATTATTTATGGTTTAATAAAGATTGCATGAAATACCAGAAATCAAAGCCAGCCACATTAGATAGCTGTAGAAGTCAGGCAATGGTGGCACACACTGTTAATCCCAGGCCTCATGATACGAGGTAGATGGATCTCTATATGAGCTCAATGCCACCCAGAGCTACACAAGATTGAATCAGTCTGAAAGAGAATTAGATCTCATGGCTTTAATCCCAGCCCTAGAGAGGTATATAAAGGAAAGGAGCCCAGCGTCTCAGGTGGCATTCTGAGATTTAGTCTCCAGCCATGCTGAGGAGAGGCAGCAGTCTGAGGCTTGGTAGAGAGCTCATGGAAACAGGATCAGCCCTTTCAGTCTGAGGTAGAGGTAAGGGCTAGTGGCTGGGGCTTTGCTTATCTGACCCTCACCTTTGAACCTAATATCTGTCTCTGGGTCTTTTATTTTTCATGTTACACCCTGTCAAAATAGAAAGTAAGAAAAGGGCTGGGAATATAACTCAGTGATAGAACCCTTGTTAAACATACGTAGTACTGGGAAAACAGCCACAAACACAGTAACTGCACATGTAGTCTTTAAGCCTTATTTTCAAAATATGACAAGCAGATAGCTGTCATGAAAATATTGATATATGTTAAATAATCCACAAATATAGGATGATTATGATGTGATATTTAACAGTGGGTCAGAGTAGCAGTGAAGTAAGGCAGGCTGAGGAGATAAACTGTTATTCTAATTTTAGGTAAACTAAAAACAAATTTAAAATGTAGGGAAAAATGTACAAGTTGTATTTTATAAGTTTGATAAAGGAGGAAATGAAAGCCAGTAATTATAAATCTTTTATGCTTCCTAATGGACTTAGTTGGCTTTTTGTTGAAGCTTATTTTTTTTTTCTCTCTCTCTCTTTTTAAGATGTAAAAGTAGGAAACACAAATCTTGATTTTTTTGTTTTTGTTTTTCAACAGGATTTTTCTGTGTAGCTTTGGAGCCTGTCCTGGAACTCACTCTGTAGATCAGGCTGTCCTCAAACTCACTGAGATCCACCTGCCTCTGCCTCCAGAGTGCTGAGGTTAAAGGTGTGCGCTCTATGGCCTGGTTAATTTTGAATTAATTTTGTATTAATTAGCTCCTTGAACTTTTTGATTCATTGGAAATTGATTTTTGAACTTGCTGTAGCTGAAGGATTAGCTATTAGTAAAATTACTTTTTGTGAATTATATTTATAGCTGAAATTTAATGTATTTATTTTATAATTTGGAGTTTTCCCCTTTTTGTTGTTGTTGCTGAGATGCTTTAGATCAAACCCAGGGCCTTGTGCACACTCAGAAAATGTTCTGTAACCACCCCAGCCTTGACATGCTTGAAGTACATTTTCCTATTCTCTCATGGTAATAGTTTTTCAACCTTTGTTTTTGCTTCTTAGGTTATTGAATTAGTTCAGAAATATGGACCAAAAAGGTGGTCTTTAATCGCAAAACATTTAAAAGGAAGAATAGGCAAGCAGTGCAGAGAAAGATGGCATAATCACTTGAATCCTGAAGTAAAGAAATCTTCTTGGACAGAAGAAGAAGACAGGATCATATATGAAGCACATAAGCGGCTGGGAAACCGTTGGGCAGAAATTGCTAAATTGCTTCCTGGAAGGTGCTTACATAGATGAATATACATTGTTTTTCTGCACTTCAACACGTTCTTTACTACCTTACTATTGAATATATTTGCAAGTACCCCCTCTAATTATAATTCAAATTTAGACTGCATAATATAAACAACTATTTGGGATCATTTGTAATAAATTCTGTGGTAAGGAATATGATTAATTTGTGCAATAAAATGCTCAGACCTTTAAGTTATGTAAACAACATTTAATTTACTCTATAAGTCATATTTCCATATCATTGCCAGTCAGGCAGAGCCTGTACGAGTTGGTAAAGTGAAATCTAGATTTGAGATCTCTTTCACATTAGTTACTGTGCACCAAACTAGGGGATTGCAAATACACTGAAGTAAATGATGGTAAAAGTATGTTAAGGAAATTCAGTTCTTAATTATGATGGATTTTAAGCTGTGAAAGTAGTACTTTAGTCCATGTAACTGAGATATAGCATTTTCTTCAGAGGTGTGATATGCTAAGTACAGTCTTCATTGTACTGCTCAGATACATTCTGGCAGTCGCTAGCTAGTACAGCAGGCCATCTCTACCTTGGGCAACTTCATATCTCACTCAAAATATACATGTTTATGCTCTATAGCTGTAATCTCTATGTAGTACTTCATAGTAACTAATGTGCTTTCATATGTATTCCTTCTTAATCTTTGTATACTTTGGAAATATGTAAATGGAAGCATTAATATCTTTGTTTCATAGGAAATTAATACATTCTCTTTTATCCAAGTTACTAACTCTGGGCTGTGAACTTCTGATATATTCAGTATTTTATGCACCTTTTTCTTTGTGTAGAACCTACCTTAGTGCTTTAGCAGGGTAGGTTTCTAGTAAGGTTTTTTATTTCTACAAGGATTCTATTTCTAGTATGTTTCTAGTAAGGTTTCTAGTAGATTTTTATTTTATGCAGAATGGAACTTATGCTACAGATAGTCCTAGGTTCATCTTTATAAAAAACCTTGGATAAAAAGGGAGCTGATGAACTCATTTTCTATAAATACAATATTCTAAGAAATGGTAAAGAATACTTGAAATCTGTAATTTGTATTTTTCTTTCCCTTTTTTTAATGGAAATGAGCATGAACCCAGAACCTCATTTATGATAGACTGCTAGGAAAGCTCTTTACCCCTGAGCTCTACATATTTTTTTGGTAGTTTTTTTCCCCTTTTCCTGCTGTGAGGCTTTCGTACTGGGTACAGAAGTTTTTTTTCTTCTGCTTTTGTTTTTGAGCAGATTCTTGCTGTCTTATCCAGACTAGCCTTGAGTTCCTATCCTGCTACCTCAGCCTCCCAAGTATTGAAACTACAGGCTGACGGCCCTGTGCCTGATGTTTTCCCATTCTTGTCCTGCCAGTTCAGCCTCAATTTTCAAAGCCAGCTTTACCAACTTCTCACCACAGGTCTTTCCTGGGCCCCTCACCAAAATTACCCCCACTTAATCACTACTCATCCTATTTTAGTTATCCACACTGCAATGATAATTTTCCTATTTATTTCTTTGTTTGTCTTACCTGTTGCCATGCTTTCAGTAAGAATTTAGGCTCTGTGACAGCAGGGAACTGCTAGATACTTATTTCACCAATTACAAAAAAATGTGTTTTATGTATTTTGTGAAAGTTAGACAGTGCTAAAATGTGTGGAATCTCTTTTCCTTTTAAAATGATATACTTTTATTTCTTAGGACTGATAATTCTATCAAAAATCACTGGAATTCTACAATGCGAAGAAAAGTAGAGCAGGAGGGCTACTTACAAGATGGAATAAAATCAGAGCGATCTTCATCAAAACTTCAGCATAAACCTTGTGCGGCTATGGACCATTTGCAAACCCAGAATCAGTTTTACATACCTGTTCAGGCACATATTTTTAATATCTTTATTATTTAAAACCAATTTCTTTAGTTGCTCTATGGGAACACTTCATGTTTTTTTTAGGACAAGTAAAATTTGTATTGGGAAGTGGCACAGACATTTAAGTTTTTAACTAAAAAAGTAAGCCATAAATTTAACAAATATTTCAGTACAAATTTCATTTAAAATCTCCTTTTATATGTGATTTTCACTATAAGAAATATAGTATGTGCTGCCAGGCGGTGGTGCTGCACACCTTTAATCCCAGCACTTGGGAGGCAGAAGCAGGTGGATCTCTGTGAGTTTGAGACCAGCCTGGTCTACAAGAGCTAGTTCCAGGACAGCCTCCAAAGTCATAGAGAAACCCTGTCTTCAAAAAACAAAACAAAACAAAACAAAAATATATGTGTATATAACAGTACTCTCTGATTCTTTGTAGTTTTGGTCAGGTGGACATAAAGATATGCTTTCACATCTGCTGTAATTTCTCCTCAAACATTCTCTGTTTAATTGTAATATTGCCTGTCTCACAGGTGTGTACAGAACAGTTTAAAGGAGAAATAGACATCATTTAAACATTCCTTGGGGGAACAGTAAACAGTGATCTTTAATCTTGTTCCACTTTGCTCTTTGTGTGATTTCAGCCTTTCTTCAGACAGATTCATTAGAAGTTACCCAAGTTCAAACTGTAAGAAATTTGTTTAGGAGTCTTCATTCTTCATAAGACTTGCTTTTTCTTTTCCTGGGTGCCTGTCTCTTACATGTTTTTGATAAGCAATTCTTAGCTCTTTTCACATGAAATATTAAGACTGTTAGGACCAAGTAGGATCTCACAAAAGGTAAAATTGGCACAGAGTTAAAAAGGTTGCTTCTTAGCCTCTGGTTTTATTTCATGTTGCTTTTTATGGGTATCACTAAGTTTTGTTAGACATACTTTTTAAAAAAAACTTCTTTATTGGATCTTTGGGGGTTTCACATTATGTACCCCAGTTCTGTTCCCTTCCCAATTCCCCCATAGTCCCATTTCATCTTTATTGTGTCTCCTCCCCATGAAACAAAACAAAACAAAACAAAGTAAGTAAGCAAACAAAAGCAAGAACAGGAAAAAAAAAAAGAAAAAAAAATCCATTAAACCTAAACAACAACAACAACAGAAACCACACTTGCAAAAGCAAAATCTGTGCTTTTCCTTCTCCTTCTCCCCTGCCTCTCCATCACCTCTCCATCACCTCTGCATCCTGATGGCTTAGGTTATGAATAGGAAGGTGGGGCAGTAGTGTCGTTACTGTAGACACCTGACCTTAAGGATTATAATGTTTTGTTTTTCTTCAGAGCCCTAGATTTCAATAACACAAACTATAAGGTTCTGCTTTTGTCTTAGAAAAATTACCAACATTTTTTGACTTATAGAAAGATAATGTTAAAAATAATTGTTGCTAAGGGAATATTTGTCAATCAAAATATGTTGGAAAGATAAGTTTTTTAATATTTTAAGAGTTGCTTCTGATAATTTAGGAAGCTTTATACACTTGAAATTTAAACTATCAAGAAGATATTTATAATTTTTCTTAAGAAATATGACATGAAGAAAAGTACATTGTTTTGAAATACTGTGATATATTTTTATTAAAAAGTTTGAGAAAAATAAGTTTCTAATTTATTAGAGTTACCAAGTTGAGCGATACATGATTCTAATTGAGTATTGTCAAAGTTAAGTTCTAGATTAGAGTTAGGTGTAATGATTTTACATTAGATAATGATTTACGTAGATCGTTATAGACACATTATATATTTATTTGTATTTGATTATCAGATTTTTTTTACAAACATCTCATATATTTTACTAGTGCTTACTAAATTCTAATACAGTTGTACAAATCTTATTATAGATCTTTTAGAAATGAGGCAGATGATACTTAGTATATTGTCAGAGTGTCTGTTAAGAATACATGAGTGATTCTGATTGTTTTTTATATGGGTAACAGAAAAAGCCCTATTTTTTTTTTTTTTTAACTTAGAGATTGACATTAGGTAGTGATAGGAGTAGGAATACAATTTAGGTAGTAGGGCAACCCTCAAATGCTGATTTTTACAAATATATAGTAGGTAGATAATGTTGGTGACAGACTGACTGACTGATACAACTAGGCTTAGAAGCCAGGTGTGGTGACATACACCTGTAATTTTAGTTCTGGGGAGGCTGAGGCAGGAGGATCAGAAGTGTGGGACCACCCCTAACTACATAGTTAACTCCAGCCGGCTTGGGCTACATAATAAAACCCTGTCTCACAAACCAAAAGTCAAAACTCAAATCTAAAATAGACTTTCCCCCACACTTATGGTTTTATCAGTATATTCTAGGATCAGGGTGATATAATAAGTAAGTAAAAACTACTGTAGTTTGAATTTTCAAAGTTTTTAGACAATGTCCAGTCTCCAGGGTTTTTTTGTTTGTTTATTTGTGGTTTTTTTTTGGGGGGGCTGCTTGCTTCCTTTTTTGGTTTTGTTTGATTCTTGAGACAGAATCTCACCATCTAGCCATAAGATCTTACATAGATCTGTCTGCCTCTGCCTCCTGAATGCTGGCATTAACGGCATGTACCACTCTGCTCAATGTTCTACTTTTTAATGTTGACATTGTATCACAAGCTTTCTTGGTATCAGATTTTTAAAAATTGTACAACTATAATAGCAATGCTTTACTTACTCTTTAGATCCCTGGTTATCAGTATGTATCACCTGATGGCAATTGTGTTGAACATGTTCAGACATCTGCCTTTATTCAGGTAAGTTTTATTTGTAACAAAAATACAAAGAAAGATAGTCATCATTGCTTACCTGTAATCTCATTAGGAAAGATTATCAGTTTAAGACCATCAGAGTTACATAGCAAGTATCAAGTCCATCAGGGGTACAGAATAAAGCCCATCTCAAAAAGCAAAAACAACAAAAATCAAACAAATGAAAAGAGGAATAGAGGAAGCCTGGTGATATGTGCAGACCTGTGATCCCAGCACTTGTAGTTTTAGAAGTTTAGTGTTTCCTTATGTATTAAACTAGGATAAAGAACATTGTTGGGTTTTTTGTTTTGTTTTTTACTTTGAGTATTATAAAACTAAAGAAAAAAATGTATAAAGGGATTTGAAAATATAAACCATAGAAGTATGAGGTGATTAGCAGCACCAGTGTGGTAACTTGTTCAGTCTTGTAGCTTAAATCTTTCAAACAATTGCAATTCAGCAATACATTACAATGTAATTGTCTAAAGTATTCCAGATGTACATTTTTGATACATAGTTAATGCAATGTTTTTTAGTTAATTTTTGTTGTTGTTGTTGTTGCTGTTGTTCATTTGTTTTTCTAACAGTATCATGTAGACCAGACTGTCTTTGAACTTGATAAATTCCCAAGAATGCCCTTGAACCCGTAGACCTCCTGTCTGCAACCTTCCTAGTGCTGGCATTGCAGATGTGGCTATCTTGCATGATTGTAGGTGGGCTGGAGACACAGCCCAGGGCTTCTTCACAGTAGGCAAATTACTAATTGAACTTTATCATTACCCCTGTTTCTTGTCTTGTCTTTTTGCTTTGTTGAGATAGGCTGTTACCATGTAGCCCATGATAGCTTTAAACTTGAAACCCTTTGTTCCTGTTTCTAGAGAGGGGAATCACAGGTATGCTCTACCATGCCTGAAATAATAGGTTTATTTTTTTGTAAATTTTAAGTTTTTACATTTTTTTTTTTTTTGGCAAAGTTAAAAATATTTACCACGTAGTTTTTTAAATTCCAGAGATACTGTGATACATTGATTTAGTAGCATTAAAACGCTAATAGCATTTGGATTTAATACCATTAAGCTTTATTGTAGGTTACATAGAAGAAAATAAAAAGGAATACACTGTTTTAAAGCAATTGTGATGGTGCCTGTTTTTTTTTTTTTTTTTTATTTAACTTATTTTAGCAACCCTTTGTTGATGAAGATCCTGATAAGGAAAAAAAAATAAAGGAACTTGAGTTGCTTCTTATGTCAGCTGAGAATGAAGTTAGAAGAAAGAGGCTCCCATCTGTAAGAAATGAGCATATATGTTTGTATTTGATACTTAGTTCTTTCTATGAATTCTTTTTCTTGTTTATTTATTCCAAACACAGTTCTCCATCCCATCCCTCTTCCCATTCCTCCTTCCCTTCCCCCTCGGCCCCCCACCCCAATCTATTTCTCCCAAAGTATAGGGGCTCACATGGGGAGTCAGCAAAGTCTGACACAGTAAGTTGAGGTAGAACCAAGCCCCTCCCCCCTGCATCAAGGCTGAGCATGGCATCCCCCCATAGGGCCTGGGCTCCAGAAAGCCAGGTCATACACCAGGGATAGATCACAGTCCCACTGTCAGAGGCCCCTCAGATAGACCAAGCCACACAACTGTCTTCCATATGCAGAGGGCCTAGTTTGGGCATATGAATTCTTTTATACTATTCCTTAGTTGTAGAGTATTTTCAGTGTGACTTTCACATTTTACTATAAATACTTTTTTCACATTTTAATTTGCAATTTTGGGGTTGCTTATGATTTATATCTTTTCCAGCATGTTTTACAGTATTCTGTATTAGGATACTTAAAAAATGTTTTTTAAAATCACAAATATTAAAGACAGAGTACAATCTTTGATATTTATTTTTGTGTATGTATTTATTATATAAGGCTTTTAAAACCTTGACATTCCATGTAATGATGGATTAAATTGAAAAACCATATAAAATGAGAAATGTAATAACAGGGATTTATAAGCTCTGAAATTACTTATTTTCTTTGGAAAAATTTGTTTTAATCTATTTAGGATACTAATTCAATAAATTGTAAAAAGTAATAACAGGCTGGGCAGTGCTGGCTCACACTTTTAATTCCAGCACTTGGGAGGCAGAGGCAGAGGCAGAGGCAGATGCAGGTGGATCTCAGAGAGTTCTATGCCAGATTGGTTTACAGAGTGAGTTCCAGGAAATCCAGAGCTACACAGAGAAATCTTGTCTCAAAAAAAAAAAAACAAAAAAAAAAAAACAAAAAAAAAACCAAGAAAATAATAATAATAATAGCAGAAGGAAACATTTAGATTTTATATTCTCTAACTTTCAAAAGAAGGTTGATATGGATATCTTTGATTTGGTTAGTCAGAATAACTAAGTATTAAATTATAAATTCTAGTAGCATTAAATAGGTCATGCTAAATGGATTAGAGAAAAAAGACATTTATACTTAGATGAGAATTTCATACATTTAAAGTTGTATCTGAGATATTTTTATATTTCAAGAAGAGTTTTCTGAGACTGGGCCTACAGCTTAGTGGTAGAACATTTGTCTGATATGCATGAGATCATGGGTTCAGTCTCAGCACTGAAAAGAGTTGCTTTTCCTTTTCCTCTCCTTGATTTCAGACTGAATGAGAGGGCAAACATGATCGGTTACTGGGAACTCAGCATCACTCTGACAGAATAAACTGACATGCTCAAGTAGTATCGTGACATAGTGATAATTGTCTTACAGTATTTAAGAGGGTATTAAAATAACATGTTATTAATTATCATAGGTGAGATTTTTACCGAAGGAAAGGCTGTTTGAAACTACAAACAATCAGTAAATAGGAAGAGTGGAAGTGTGCTTATTTTAGAAGTGGCAAACAGTGACACGTAGAGCCCTTGTTTGCAGATTATTATGTCATGTTTGGAATGGGGTGTTGCTCAGTGGTAGGAGCCTGTCCCTATGTTTGAGGTCTTCAGCTTTGTTCCTGTGCTTCTAAACTAAAACTAAAACAAAACAATTACAAAAAATTTCAAGTACTTTTAGAGTAACATTTTTAATTTTTCCATTTATTTTATGTGTATACAGGTGTTTTGCATATGTGTATATCTGTGTACCATGTACATGAGGCCTGAGGAGGGCAGAATAAGGTGTCAGATCCCCTAGAACTGGGGATGTTACAAATGGTTATGCCCTGCCATGTGGGTGCTAGGAATCAAACTCAGATCCTTTGGAAGAGTAGCCAGTGTTCTTAACTGCTGAGCCATTCCTCCAGTCCTATCTATCTATCTATCTATCTATCTATCTATCTATCTATCTATCTATCTATCTATCTTGGAGACAGGATTTCTCTGTGGAGCCCTGTGTCCTGGAACTAGCTCTGTAGACCAGGCTGGCCTCGAACTTAGAGTTCCGCCTGCCTCTGCCTCCTGAGTGCTGGGATTAAAGGTGTGGGCCTCTAAATTAATAACCGTAGCTTAGTGTGGTGATAAATTGTTTATGATCTAATAAAGCCACTGAAGATCAGAAAAGCAAAGCAGTCAGTCACTAGCTTTTATTCCTACCTAAGACCGAAATGGGTGATCCTGTCTCCACAAATCGTCAGAGGCAAATGTTCTCCCTGTCTGGAAACTAAATCTCACATGAGATCCTTTTATACCTCCCTAGTGCTGGGCTTAAAGGTGTGAGCGCTGTTATTCTTTTTGGCTGATTCACTCTTGTGAAGCGATGGGTGGCCTTGAACTCACTGAAATCTGGGATTAAAGGTGTGTGCCACCACCTCCTGGCTTCTGTGGTTAACTAGTATGATTGCTGGAATTAAAGGTGTATATCACCATTGCCTGGCTCTGTGGCTTTGCATTTTGATCTCCAGGTAAGCTTTATTAAATCATAGACGATATATCACCACATCTTAGCTCAGGATGCGGATGCAGCATACCTGTCTCATTTAATTAGCTAAAGTAATTCACATTTTATATTAAAAGGGAGAAAATTACTGACTTCTTTTTAAAACTTTGTAAGATTTCATACGCATTTATTTGTTTCTTTTTTTTTTTTTAACAGTTGTGTGGTAATAGTGACTACTATTTTACTGAATTCCATTACTCTTTCCTTGGCTGAATAAATTGTGGAGGTCAGAAGTGGGTGTGAGAAACCCTGAAAGTGGAGATACAGATGGTTTGAGTGCACATGTGGCTGTTGTGAACTGAACCAGAGTTTCTCTGTGTCCCAGTAGTCACTCCCAAGTAACCACTCAGAGATTTATTATTAATTTTAAATGTCCAACCAATCACTTAGGCTTGTCTCCAGCCAGCTCTTACAACTTAAATTAACCCATTTCTACTCGTGTGTGCCACCCTGTAGCTGGTTTGCCTCATATATGAACTCCAATGTTGCTGCCTCTTCATTTGGCTTGAGCCTCCTCAGACTCTGCCCTCCTTCCCAGCATTTTCGCAGCCACCAAAATCCTACCTAGCTATCAGCCAATCAGCTTTTTTTTTTTTTTTAACAAACGATGAGAGCAACACATTTTCACAGTGTACAGAAGGAATATTCCATAGCACCTCTGGAAGATAAGCAAGTACTCCTAATCACTGAGCCATCGCTCCATCCCCAATTGTTAAATAGTAGAAACACAAGGGATTCCTTTAAAATGAGCAATATGTTCTTTTTATTTTTTATTCTATCTATCTATCTATCTATCTATCTATCTATCTATCTATCTATCTATCTATGTATGTATCTATCTATCTATCTATCTATCTATCTATCTATCTATCTATCTATCTATGTATCTATCTATCTATCTATCTATCTACCTACCTACCTACCTACCTACCTACCTATCTTTCTGTTGTTTCAAGACAGGGTCCTTTTGTGTAACAGTCCTGGCCGTCCTGAAACTTACTCACAGAGATCCTCCTTCTTACGACTCCCATCAAGTGCTGAGATTAAAGGCATGCACCACCACCATGCCTGGCATGGACAGTACATTCTTAAGAATATGGTTGCTACTAGCTATATTTAATTTTAAATAAAATTTAAAATTCCTCATGTGCACCAGCCACATTTTGCAGATATAACTGCTGGCTGCCATACTGGTTGCTGAATATATAGAACATTTTCATATTTCAGAAAGTTCTATTGAATGTTACTGTACATGTTGCAAGTTATGTTTGTGTGACTCTTCAAAATCTCCTTGTTTTATTATCGTAACAGTGGGAAATTAGGCTTGCAAGATAAGTAAATTGCCTAGGTTGTTTCTAGAGAGAGAGAGAGAGAGAGAGAGAGAGACTGGAATAGTCCCTGATAACAGAGTATTTAATCTGCAATGAGAACAAAGATAAGGAATAGAATATAGTAAGAGGAAGTAAAACACTTAGTTTCATAAGAACATAGGAAAAATACATACTTTAGATTCACAGTCAGAATATGTTCTTGGAAGAAATCCTCTTTGAGGTCAATCTTGAACGGAAATATTTTTTTATTTTATGTGCATTGGTGTTTTGCCTGCATCTGCATTCATGTCTTTGTGAGGGTGTTGGAACCCTTGGAACTGGAGTTACACATGGTTTTGAGTTGCCATGTGGGTGCTGAGAACTGAGCAGCCAGTGCTCTTAACTACTGAGCTATCTCTCCAGCCCCGAATTCAGTCTTGAAATACAGGAGAATTGTATACTATATATATTAACAAGAAAGATGAATTAGGGCAATATTATAAATAGAATGATAAAAGTATGTTATCAGTCACATAGTATATTTAAACTGTTTCTTAAAACTAGCACTTTGTGTGGCTGGTGGAGTAGGGAATGCGCTAGATAAAGAGAACAATAGTGTGTAAAAAGGCTCTTCAGAGTTAAAGAGCATTCATTCATCAGGGAGTTAAAAGCTTGGTATTCTCATAGAAGGGGGTTGTGAGTGGACTTGTGGATGAAGTATGAAAAGAAAGTGACACCAGGTTTTATGTCTTTGCTATATATAAGTTCTAATTTTATTGACAGTGACTTTATAGTTAAAATTAATTTAAAAAAGGAAATCTAGTCAAGGAATGAGATTTAGTGGAAACAAATTATAAACTAATATTGAAGAAAGACTGTATTGGATACTGTATCATTTTTAGCTAAAATAATATGAGGTATGTTATAGCAATTTTTTATTTAAAATAAATGTATGCCTTTAATGAGGATGGCAAATAATATTCAAATTTCTTTTGTACTTTTAGCAACCTGGAAGCTTTTCTAGCTGGTCTGGTAGTTTCCTCATGGATGACAGCATGTCTAACACACTGAATAACCTTGAGGAACACACTACTGAGTTTTATAGCATGGATGAAAATCAGACTGTTTCTGCTCAGCAGAACTCACCCACGAAGTTTCTAGCTGTAGAAGCAAATGCTGTACTGTCTTCTCTACAGACTATCCCAGAATTTGCAGAGACTCTAGAACTTATTGAATCTGTAAGTTTGAAATTATGAAATTAATAATGTAATCTCATGTTTGGAAGCTTAGTTTAATATTAATAGACATTCAACAAATTAAATGTTAAACATTGCCTTATTTTGATCTCTTTTGTAGAGGTTTCTGGCAAAAAAATAAAAATTAAATGTTTTAAGTCCTCAAGTATGTGTCTTAAAAAGATGTTTTAGAATTAAAAACTTAATTCATTCTTTATTAGATGAATTACTTAAGTCCATTAGAATGTTTTAAACTAGAGAAATTATAAAGAGGAAAATTTAAATCTATGTATTTAGACTTGATCATTTGATATATAGAAACACACACATGTAATTCATGTTATATTTTTATCTTATATTATGAGCCTATCTTTGGTTTCTTAACATACATATAATTTTTGAACAGGGTCTCACTATGTATCCCTGGCTGACCTGGATCTCCATAAGTAAACCAAACTGGCCTTGAATTTACAGAGATCTTGCTGCCTCTGCCTCCTGAGTGCTGGGATTAAAGGCACGTGTCACAATGCGTGGATCTTAAATATATTTTTTAAACTTGAATTTTGAGGTTTTATAGTATTCCATCACATGACTATAAGACAGTTTGTTTACTGAATGTGCTGCTGTTACTGTGAGTTTAGAAGGCATCTAGATTTTTAGAATCATCAGTAAAAGTAGTGTTTATAGAAGGCTTTGTTGTCAATTCATGACAATTATATACTTGGATAAACTGAATTTCTAAATCAAAGTATATGTTCCATACATATTATCAAATAGTTATGTAGAATTTTATAGTATTTTCCCATTTAATAGAATGATTTTATGTATAATTAGTTCTTTTTAATAATAGCCTAAAATAATCTCTTTTTTTGTAAAATTATTTTGGCTACTAAATTAGATGAAACATTATCTTGGAATATTGCAAATTGATATTATAAAAATTTATAAAATTTTCTTCTAATATCCTGCTTAATTAAACAGAGATGTTTAAACAAAGTTTACTTTTACTGGTAAAAATGAGTAAATAATTTGTTAGAAATTATCATTCTGTATTCAGATCATATTTAATTAGATTACAGTTTAATGAGTTAAGAATTCAATATTTTGTAGGACCCTGTAGCATGGAGTGATGTTACCAGTTTTGATCTTTCTGATGCTGCTGCTTCTCCTGTCAAGTCTACCCCAGTTAAACTAATGCGAATTCAACATAACGAAGGAGCCATGGAATGTCAATTTAATGTCAGTCTTGTACTTGAAGGAAAAAAGAACAGCTGTAATGGTGGAGACAATGAAGCTATCCCTCTAACATCCCCAAATGTGGTCAAATTTAGCACTCCACCAACCATCCTCAGGAAGAAGAAACGAATACGAGTGGGTCAGTCTCTAGGCAACGAGCTTGGTGATGGCTCATTCCATGAAGGCAGTAATACAGCATTGAAACACACACCAGTGAAAACACTACCATTTTCTCCTTCACAGGTATTAATGTTTTTATTTATGTTTACAAATGTAGATAAGATGAACTAAATTAGATCTTTAGTGTCTTTAGTAGCAGGTGGATGCTTTGTTAGCATAGAGAAAGATATTTAAATGTATATATGAGAATGGTGAACTCAGTATCTCACAAAGGATAGTGTCTGCATTATAGCACCCTAGAATTTCAAGAGCTAAAAGAGAAGTTTTCTTTGTCATATAGTCCTATTTCTTTGTAAGTCTCTTTGGGAAAATGGCCCCTAGAAATAAAATTATTTATCCCAAGGAAATGAGATTTTCCACTTCCAGAGCTTTATACATTAGTGATTTTTACTGAAGTAAATTCTATGCTAGGAAGCAAAATGGAAGGTGCTTATATCTCATGCCATTTGGATGTTATCCTTTGAAAGAGTTTGATTGCTAATCCTAGGTGAGATGACTCAAGTATTAGAGATAGTAGTGATAGAGCCAGTAGATTACAGTTACAAGTGGCACTCTGGAAGCAATTTCCACTTTTTCATATTACTGCTTCTAGTCTGCTAGTGACAAAAGTAGATTAGGATTTCATAGTAATATGCAAGTTAAGTCTCAGTTAGTGCACTGTGTAATTTAGAGAGTGAATTCTTGTTTTGTATGCGTAAAGTATCTGTGCTTCTAGGCAGGCAAATTTGCTATATACTTAACTTTCAATAGGCAAGCAATGATCCTTCCCAGGGCTTGTTCTTCCTGAGCAGGTGGAACTACAGGTGCACACACCATGCCCACTCTGTTATTCTAGTCTGAGTTCAGGATACCCTCAAAAAAAAGTATACTTAACATCATTTATCAATAAAAGCTCACAGTTAGCTTTCTTAGTTATACTCTTGTACAAAACTGGGAGATTTATTGCAACAACTGTGTATGGTTTCTGTAGATCTGTATTAGGTGGCATACTGTTTTGTTTTAATTTTTTGTACTGTTATAAAAGCTGACTATTTGTAAGACAACTGTTTCTTTAAATTTTTTTTTTAATGTGCTAACCTCTTTGAAGTTGTTCAAGTTTTGGGAGGCAGCAGTGTACAAAACAAATATCTTGCCTTTATGGAGCTTAATTTCCATGAAGTAGAAAGTATATGTAATATTATTGAAAATCTTTTCCTAAAGCAATAAAAAAAGTCTTACCAGTTTGATATTTGTATAGGAATTTTGATGTTAAAATATTGTCTGTGAATTCTCTTCCCCTTTTAGTTTTTTAATACATGTCCTGGGAATGAACAACTTAATATAGAAAACCCTTCATTTACATCAACCCCAATTTGTGGGCAAAAAGTTCTGATTACAACACCTCTTCAGAAGGAAGCAACTCCCAAAGACCAAAAAGAAAATGTAGGGTGAGTCTGCATTAAATAATTATGTTAAGGAGAGCAGGAAGCATAATATCAAAGGTATGTTAGCATTTTGTTCAAGTGAATGGGATATCATATAATTTCTATGTCTGTAGGATTTAGAAATCTGTTGTTACTGTTTTTAAAGTCACAACTTCTTGTTTTGTTCATATAGAATACTGACAACTGTAGCATAAAATTTTTACTTCAAGCAAAATATTCTTAGTACTTTTTCTAAGTCATTTTTTTCTTTTAAAATTTTTTAATTAGAGTATAAATGACTTTAGGCAGCCATATTTTAAATAACCTGTAATGCTTTTAAAAACGTGTATATAAAAGCGTAGTTTGCCTTCCTTAACATATGTGAACTCACATCATGATAATAATACCGATATCTGAATGATTGACTAGGTTTAGAACACCTACTATTAGAAGATCTATATTGGGTACTACACCAAGAACGCCTACTCCATTTAAGAATGCACTTGCTGCTCAGGAAAAGAAATATGGACCTCTTAAAATTGTGGTATGTGTACTCTTTATTCTCAAGCACTTTCCTGGTTTTAATGAAAGAAAATGGCTTTTATCATCTTGAAGTTTTAGCATTAAAAATTGTTCATTGAAACTGAAGCAAAATTTTATCTCTTAATTTATGACTATAAATTATGTTAATCTTCCTTGGCCTGTAAATAACTCTGTGTTCGACTCATTTGAAGTTTGTGTGTTCTCATGTTACCTAGAAGAAAATAGTTGTTAATGGCATGCTTATTTTTCTTAATGTTAAAACTTACAATTAGTAGATTCACTGCAGTAGAATTAATCTTTTGATATATCTAATCACTTAATGCTGCTTAGGAAACTAAAGGGTCAGGGAATCTTCTTGAAGTTCAGTTTTCTCTTCTATGTACAAGTTATTAAACACACCCCAGTTTTTAATTGTGAACTAAAAGACAATAAAAATTAAGGGGCTTGTCTCCAGTTCCAATATAATGAGTACTAAGTTGTTACTGCTATTATTCTTGTAGCTGTAGTAACAGTAGTTCATGGATTAATACATCTGTGAAGTTTTTCAGTTATTTGTGTTCTCATAAATACTGTTACCTTTAAAATACCTCAGAAAAGCCCAGAACATTCTAGAGATATGCAGATATTTTATAAATTTAGTAGAATAAAAATGTGACTTAAATTTGATTTCTTCAATGAGGATTTAAATGTTGTTCTCTTTTTTTTGTAATTTTAGGGAGTGGTTCATTACAATTAATTAACATTCATAATATTTTAAGCAATTATTTTTGCTATAAACTGATTAGTTAATTTATATATCTATAGCATGTAGGAGATAATTTTGTTACTATTGGAAAAGTATAAAAGACTGTTAAAAAACAAAGCCCAACTATTTATTATTATTGTGGGTGCACAAGCAATGATATTCTTGAAGAGGCTAGAAGACAGCTTTGGGGAATTAATTCTCTCCTCCACCATGGTATCTAGGGATGGAACTTGGCTTGTCAGGTTTGTTGTCTTAAGAGACCAAAAGACAGGTTTTTATATACAGAGAGAGAAAAAAGGATTTTCTGGCAATTGCCTTTTAAAACATTTAAAAAAATAATTTAGTCCCAGCCACTTGCCTTCTTGGAAGAAGACATTCGGGAAGTTTTAAAAGAAGAAACTGGAACAGACATATTCCTCAAAGAGGAAGATGAACCTGATTACAAAAGCTGCAAGCAAGAGGTAATCTTGAGTATTGTTTATATATTATTTCCATAGTTAGTTAGAGGAGGGTCTTTATGTAATTCTAGCTGCCCTCAAACTTGCAAATCTCCTGCCTGAACTTTCTGAGAGCTGTGCTTGTGGGTGTGTTTTTCCATGTCAGCTCTTTCAGTATTACTGTTAATGAGAGTCTTTTTATCATGTTCAAGAGCTTGAATATAAAGTTACCTTGTAAATATTTTTTTTTTTTTAGCATTCTGCATCTGTGAAGAAAGTCAGAAAATCACTAGCCTTAGATAACTGGGACAAAGACGAACCAGGCACTCAGCTACTAACTGAAGACATTTCAGATATGCAGGTTTGTAAAGAATTCATACGTGTTTTTAAATGGCTGTCTTAAGTCATCGTGCTTCTCATATCATAGTCATTGCTTGGCCAGGTCATTTAAAAGAAAGTCACAGAAAATTTAGGACTATTTTGGCTAATTCATAGAGAATCTACTATCTATGAAGAATATATTATTTTTTAAACATCTTTTATTTTGAGAGAAGGTAGTTTTCTGTATGGTGTCAAAAAATGGTGGTTCACAATGCTTTAAATTTTAATTACCAAAATATTACTATAGCACTAGAGATTTATTTTAGTTAATTAACAAAATAATCACTGTAGCACTACAAGTTTATTTTGCATAATTACCAAGATATTACTATAGCACTAGATATTTCATCAGAGCCAAATGCTTCCTAAGAGGAAAATTAACAGGACTTCCATTACCACTTACTCAGTAGCCTCTCTTCTCTACTTTTAAATTAGTTATTTTCCTCTTTCTTTTTTCTCTTAGTCAGAAAATATACTTACAACATCTTTATTAATGATACCATTATTGGAAATACATGACAATAGGTGCAACTTGACTCCTGAAAAACAAGATATAAATTCAGCCAACAAAACATATACACTTACTAAAAAGAAACCAAACCCTAACACTTCTAAAGTCAGATTGGAGAAGGATCTTCAGGTATGGATTTATAAGTGTTTTAGTGATTTTTGTTGTTGTTTAGTCAATGATCACTTTAAACTTACTGATCACAAGTTATACTTTTTCTTCTAGAGTTTAAAATTGACAAATGCAATAAAAAAATCATTGTTGTTTTGTCACTGAAAGCAAGTTTGGGCTTTAGAGAGACTTACTCATCAGTGCACATACCAGCTATAGAATTGGAGTTACAACTCCAGAGACTTTTAATGTTTTGTTGTTGCTGTTGTTTTGAGACAGGATCTCATCTCATTGTGTAGCTGACCTTGAAATCATAGTCTTGCAGTTTCAGATTCCTAAATCCTGGGTACAGATTTGTGCCATCATATCTGGCTCTTTCATGATTCATGTGCGTGCATGCATGTGAGCATGCACGTGTACATTTATATGACATTTAAATCCACTTCTGGAACTTCTTTACCTGTAAAATAAAAAAAAAATGAATAGTCACATTTGTTGTTCCAAAATGGTAAGTAGTTGGAAGCATTTTCAGCATGATTTTGTAATGGTTCCCAATAAACTCTGCATCAGAAGCTATAAAACAACAACAAAAAAAAATTCCTCCATTCCTCTGTGGCCAATAAGTAGATGTAAGTGAAGGCTGGTGAAATTCTTATCTTGTTATCTTAGTTTTCCCAAAAAATATGAATTGTTGGAGAGGAAGATTTATTTTTATGCTGCACTGGTTGCAGAATAGTTTCCCTGACATTGAAGCATTCCTTGAGAATACCTTTGACAGTCAGATATAGCTACCTGTCTGTCTTGAGCCATGGCTTTCAAGAGTGGCATAACAGATTCCCTTAATTGATTTAAAATGCTTGAATCCCCAGTGTTCATCATAGAGCTTCTTAGGGAAGTTCATTATGTAGTGATTCTTACATATAATATAGATGTCTTAACCCTTTGATGAGGGAGAAAACAAAGCGGGTACACTCATAGTTCACTCTTGGATGTTAAATCTTCCCTCTAAGTCTTTTCTTCTTTTCTTGGTACTGGGGACCAAACTCAAGTTTCCCGCATGCTAGATAAGTACTCTACCAATGAGCTACATCTCCTGCTCCTCTCTTTAAAACTTTTGCAAAATTTGGGGACAAAAGAGATTAATCATTTCTTTCCCTGTTATGATTCATTTGATTTGTGGGGAGATGTTGGGAACAATACTATTATACCATCACCATAGGCCAGTGAGAAATATATGTAATTATAATAATTATACAAAATTGATTATAAATATTTTAGTATGTGTTTAAAAATATTGCATCTTATTTTAAAAGATATAATATTGTTATCAAAACATTTTATAGCAATTACTTATAAAATTCCTAGTCAAAATAATTGATTTTTAAAAGTCTAGTTATGTAGACTGGCAATTGAATCAGTGGATAAAGGTGCTTGCTACTGACCCTTATGAGCTAGGTTTGGTTCTGCAGTCCATATGGTAGAGTGAGAGGGCTTACTCCTGAAATTTGTCCTTTGACTTCCACATATGTTGTGCAGCATTCTCTGCACACATGCGTGAACACATGCACGCACGAATGCACGTGTGCGCTCACACATACACAGATGTACACATTCTAATTATGAAGTGGTTTGGGTAGTTGACTTTACTAATTTTTACATCACTATTGATATTTCCTTCATAGTCAAATTGTGAATGGGAAACTGTGGTATATGGGAAGACAGAAGACCAGCTTATCATGACCGAACAAGCAAGAAGATACCTGAGCACTTACACAGCCACCAGTAGCACTTCAAGAGCTCTGATACTCTAATTGTTACTAACACTGATAGAATCCCTACCCCTTACTGTGCTCTCTGCCAAATTAGGATGCAAAGAAATTTGTTTCAATTAATTCTTTTAAAGGATTTAATACATCCCTAAAATGATTTGCATTTTTTTTCTGTATTGGACAGGCAAAAAACATTATAAGCCACTTAAAGTAAGGGGTAGACAAATTCATTATTTACTTTTTAAGAAGTGAGAGTTTTAAATTTTGTTTTTAAAGAACAAAATGGGAAAATAAGGTTGTTCATTGTATAAAGCAAATTTCACACAATTTCTTTACTGGATATATGTTGCTACTTTCTCCAGGCTATAGTCTGTTATAAACAAGTTAGTCTCTGTTTAGGAAGCACAGGGGCTTATGAGTACTTTTGCACGTGTGCCGACTTATTTAGATGACCGTTTATAAAGAAACTCATGAGAAGATGTCTCGAGGAAGCTAGAAAGTTGCACTACTAATTTTTGGTATTTTTCAGAAACAATGAAATTAACTGCAGTGTTAAGCATATTTATTTGAGCATAGTAATAAAAAAGCATTGAAAGTGGGCTTTTTCTTACTAGTAAAAAGTCAGTATTTCTTCATAAGTCTCAGAAGAGCTGAGAATTCTATTGAATGTATTGTACAGTACGTAGGAGCAGGAAAACTGTAAATTAGAAAGATGTCTGTTTTTATAATTTATTTTCATTTTTAAAGCTTAAATGTAGATATTTATATATATATATACATGTGTATATATATATATATACAGGGTGTCTAGAAGCCAGTGTTGCTCCTTGTCGTTACAGCTACATAGTAAAGAATAACTTTGACTTTCAAGTATGAAATAGTTAAGTTATAGCTGCAAAGAATACAATATCTATACTGTATGTCACATCTACCTAAATATTGCACTATATCCTTTAAATCATGTTGGTTATAAAGTAGTTCTAAAATGTACTAAATAATAATTTAATATTTTCTTTTTAAATTATATTGGAGGTCATAAATTAATCTGGTGATTTGTGTATGTGTTTGAAATTTTCATTTTGTTTAAAAATGATATGGTACCCTGCTCCCTAAAAGAGTCTGCACTTAGAAAGTTTACTGTATTTACTCAATGTTTCAGAATTAGAAAATATTATCTTTTATTTATACAAATATTTTGTCCTTTTATAAATGTTTTGTGTTTCTAGGTTACAACAGTTGCTTCAGTTGCCTGTTTAGATGTTTGCACTTATTTTATTTCTTTTTGAAAGAATGTCTTTGCTTATGTGGTAGAGATTTTATCTAATTTTTGAGACATATAATGGTGTTCTGTCAACGTAAACACTGACAGGCAAATAGAATTGTACACTGTAGTTTGAATTATTTATAATTGACACACTCTCTCCCTCTCCACTCCTGAAGTATGCTGCTATAGAAAGTAGCAGAATCGGCTTGCTGCTATGAGAGATGGAAAGAGCGACCACCACTTGCACTGTGTGAAAAGATAAGCAAATGATGGCAAGTTCTCAAGTTAACTTAATGGGTTCAACTATTACCAAGCAGATCCTTAGAAAGACCAAAACACTATGCCTCAAGACCAAACCAAACAAAACAGCTTAAGATTTTTTTTTAACAAAATCTATTTATCTGTTAATAGAAATGGGACTACTGAATATTTTAATGTCTAGTTCTTCAACAGTAGACCTAAAAAGGTTTTAAGCTTTAAATCCAATTGCTAGTTTTTTTATACTGTATGTTAGTGAGAAGTAAAGAGTATGTGTGGTGGTTCTAAGATTATGCCTTCTTGATAACCAATAGGTAAAGCAATTTGAATCTTCTTAGCATGTTAAATATGTTGATTTTTTTCTAATTAATGAACTTCTCACAGAAATGTTGCTTTGTAAAACCAATGATTGTGAAAAGGCATACTATATCATTTCAGTTACTTTGGGGTGATAATAGCACATAATTCCTTTAAAAAATGTAGTCATTAGCTGCATTGGATACAATAGTCTCCCATTGCCAAAGTAAAATATCTCAGATACGCTACATATTTTAAAACAGATTTTTTTTCTTGAGCATTAAGTTAATACAAATGTTAATATATTATATATAAGCCTGGGCTTATGGAAGGTAGTACCATATTTGCGTTGGTGTTGGTTGAATCCTCAAGTTAACTGCTTTGTTGCTTTTTTTTTTTTATTTCAAGATTTGTAATCATAAACATGTCAGGCATCTTAAGTCATCTTTTTTTACTGTTCATTTGGATTCTTCAATTTTCTGAAGATGCCAGGCATACAGGTAGCAGCCATACATGCATGGAAACTGACTACACACATACCATACTGCATCTTATTGTAAGGTTTTTGCATTAATACAGCAATTACACTGACTAAATTGAGTTTTTTTTTAATATATGAGAAAACTTTGCATTGTAAGAGAATCTTGCAGACAATGTTGAAATCTATTAACATCCAAATAAAGCATCTGTGTACAAACTGACGTGGTGTTGCGCATTCACTTTGGTTCTGTGTAATAAATTTGTTTGAACCCGTAAGACCTGAGTCCAACATTGAGTTCTTACTCTATGTACTCTGAGAACTCCTTGTGCAGGTAATTTCCTCCATAACAAATGTGGCTTCTCCACAAGGTTTCAAAATATTTCAATTTCCTTTTAAATACTTCCATTTAACTATTATTGACATTGGTAATAGAACGTTCAAAGCAGATTTCTTTTTCCCCACCTGGACCTGCCCTTCGCCATGTTTCTAAATGCAATTGCTTTTCCTTTGTTTATCCACTGAATAATTTCTCAGCTTCTCTCAACCCCATATTGAAGTCTGTCATAAAGACTCCCTGAATAAGGACACTTTTATCTCTCTATTTGAATTATTACACATTGCACTGAGCTCATTCTGTAGGAATAGCAAGGGACTGCCCTGGCATTAGAGTGTCCCCTGGGAAAGGCCAAGTGGCCACCAGTCAGGTATTGGCAATATTGCAACATCTAGTAAATTTATCACAATTAGTTTTCTAGGCCTAGCAATCAGTTGGAATTACCTCACTGAAAATGAGTTTACTTCTCAGTAAAAGACTTACATCATTTTTAAAAACTTGACATATGAAACCAGAATTCTACTCATTTGTATGTAACATCAAGCTGCAGAGGACTAGGTACATTCTCAACTTAGATGCAAATAGAGAGAAATGATAACCACATGTAGATGTGATCAAATCTCTACCTAAATAATGGTTGCCTAAATAATGGTGATTCTTATTTGTCTTCTACTTGGGGCCAGTTTCCACACTTCATTTTCAATCCTCCTGGTGACTTAGCTCTCCCAGGAACATCTACATACTCGACTTCTTTTTCTCATGTCTGTGTTTGCAATTTCACTTTCTTCTCCTGCTATCCCTTTAGATTGTTAAAATGTCAGCCATATAGCACAGGCCTGTGAAGCATTTCCTGAGTGCTTCATAAAATGTTAACACTCTCCTTCATGCTTCTAAAGAGTATGAGATGTTGTTTATGAGTATTTCATTTCTAAGTCTTATCAGCGGGGCTAGAAAATCTTGGTAAACGTTAAAAGTCTTTTAATAATTAGGATTTTGTTGTTTTTGTTTTCTTCCAGAAAATACTAGCTATATTCACATAACAGCTTTGATTTCTTAGTCATTTATTTAAGTTTTGCCTTACAACTAAGAAACTTTCTGAGAATCTTTTAGCTCACTTTTTATAATCATGTAATTTATTGCTTGATTTATCAGTTATGGAGTGACAAGCCAGCCAGGTAATCAGATCTTTAATTTCTAATATAAAACAGATGATAGTATTTGAAGAGATACTTAGTCTCTGAGAAATGATAATGTATTAGGTAGTGGAGGTTAAGTTGAATCAAGAGATATACTTTGGGATATTAACTTTCTACTGTTTGGTTTTAAAAACGAGTACAGATATACTCAATGAGAACATGTGAGATAGAAGGGCAAGACTAAGCACACTTGGAGAAGAAATTATGTAGTCAGTCTGATAGAAGACTTTGAAAACTTAGTATCTTAGTGCAAGTACTTTTAAAGCTATTGGGACCGAGGGAAACTTAGTTTCATGGTATATATACTGCACTTCTTTCTGAAATTCCCAGAACTAGTGTGCTTCCTCAAGTGCCAAATACACAATGTGTTTGAATCACATGGGTTCCAGGGATGGAATTCAGGCAAGCATTTTTTTTTTTTTTTTAACCTACTGAGCCATGTTGTCACTGTTCAATTTTAACTACTACAGTTTTGCCTACTATAGCTCAAAGGGTTAAGTATTCTGACAATTTTTTTAAAATGAATTTTTATTTAAATTAAAAACAATCTTATTTTACATACCAATCCCAGTTCCCTCTCCCTTCAGTCCTCCCATGTCCCCCACAAACCCCCATCCACTCCCCAGGAAGGGTGAGGCCTCCCATGGGGAATCATCAAAGTCTGGTGTTCTGGCAACTTCTTAAATCCTAATACAGTTAGCATTTACTTATTCAGCTAAACTCAGAACTTCCATGCTCCCCTGCTAGGTTCTGAGGATACTCTGAGAAGGTAGTGTGTGTGTGTGGCGGTCATAATGGTATTTCGTTAAGGTCACCAGTAACAGAGAAGCTAATATTATAGATGGAGAAAATACGTAACAGAAATATTTCTCCTTTGGTCAAAAAGGTGAGCTAGATTCAGCAGCCAAGTTTGCTATTACATGTGAGTGGAATGTTAGGGCTCAGCCAAGAGAGTAATCCCCCCCCAACCCACCAAACAGAACTAGGGTTATATGGTTCCTTGGAGGCTCTTGCAGACCAAAAGTTTGAGTTCCATATAGCAGCTGCAGGCACAAGCCAGTTACCATGCTAAACCCTTACATACTTAATCTCATTGTAATCCTTACAACACTCCTTTGAGATAAACACTCTTATAACCCATTTCTGTGGATATGGAGTAGGCTTATGTTAAGAGACTTGTCCAAACACGATGGTCAGTTGGCCATGATTTAGACCGATTCTTTACAATTCAGCACAGGGTGCAAAAGGTATATGGTATATGGTTCCTTTTATATAAAAGTATAAAGCCAGGCAAAGCTAATGTGTGCTGTTAGAAGGTGGGATGATGGTCACTGTGTGAGTGGGCCTGTGGGGAGCTACAGTGCTCTCTGTTGCTGTAGATGCTGATTTCATGGATGTGCTCACATCTACAAGCTGCAGTGTTAACAACAGGGAATCTACTCTTTGTACATTATGTTTTAGTAAGTGGTAAAAATTAATCCTAAATTGGATAACAAAAAAATAAAAAGGTTCAGGCATTCAGAGCAAAATGTAATGAAGTATTCCCAGTACTGTTCTACCTACATGCAACAACTTAGAACTTCATGCCATTATTCCCCAGCATATGACAGGCTCATTTCTCCCGCTAAACTGATCTTAAGCTTCTGTAAGGTGTAAATGACTTCTTCCTGTGTAATTATGTATCACATTTTTATGAGTAAGAGCTTATTCTGTTCCACTAACCTTTGAAAGACCACCATCCCTTGTAAATATCTGCAGTTTCTGCAATTGCCCATCTGCTAACTTTTCCCAGCCTTTCCCCTCAATCTGAAGTTTATGCTTTTTTTCCCACCCCCACAGAAATGCCCACACTCACCAGATCTTTGGTCACCAAATCGTCATCGACGTAGCACACCAGATGTCCACTAATTCCTTGTACTTTGTTAGCTGTATTTCTTTATAACACCATGTGTTATATCCTGTTTATTTGGAGTTGACTTTCTCTACCAATATCACTTAATTCACTTGTCTTATTAACCCTTAGTCTTTGATTCTAAGGTCTCTCTTTACTTAGGGCTGACTTTTGCTTTTATCTAAGCCTGATAAAAGAGAAGATATCAATTTTTTACAGTTAAATAATCTATTTTATTTAAATCTGTAGATTCAAAAGATTAACATGGGACTGCTTCACAAAATTACAAATTGAGCATTTGTCTTTTCTTTCTAATTCTTTGAAATTCAATGTTTATCACACTTCAATCAAGGACCAATAGGCAGAATTTACAAAGAATTGCAGAAATTTCAAAAACAAGGAAATAAAACAGCCAATCAACAAATGGACAAATGAACCAAGTAGACAGTTAAAAAAGAAAACAGAAAAAATGAAACACAAATGGCCAATAATTATTTTAAGGAGTGATCAGTATCCCTAGCCACCAGGGAAATGCAAATTAAAACTACTTTGAGATAGCACCTCATCCCTGTCAGAATGACAAAAGTTGTAGAGGATATGGTAAGAAAGGAATCCTTATTCACTGCTGTTGGGGGGTGCAAATTTATACAGCCATTGTGATTTATCAAAAATTTTAAAATAAAAAAATTGAGATAGAACTACCACATGACCTGCTATTTCACTCTTGGTCATGCACCCAGAGAACCCCACAGCCTACCATAGAGATGTTTGCACTCCCATGTTTGTTGCTGCTTTATTTACAATAGCAATGAAGTGGAATGAAAGTAGTTGTCTATCAAAAGATGACTTGATAATGAAAATTTTTAATTATAAAAAATGGAACACTACTTAGCTCCAAATGAATTTTTTTTTTTTTTAGGAAAATGGATGAACTTAGAATGTGTAATATTAAGTGAGGTCACACAATTTCAGAAAGAAACTTGCATGTTCTCACTCATGTACCGTTATGAGCAGTTATCCGGCCAGCCTGGAGCCACAGCTGCGTCAGCCCCAAATAACACACAGAGACACTGTATTAGATAAAAAGCTGTTGGCCTGTTACTAGCATTTCTTTTTGGCTAGCTCTGTATTAAATATTAACCAATTTCCACTAATCTAAGTGTTTCCACATGGTCTTATCTTACTGGAGAGAAGGTCCAGACTAATTCTCTCAAGTCCCTACATCTTGAATCTCCTCTACTACATTTCCCAGAATCCTCTTTGTCTCCTAGTTCCGCCTATCTTGCCTTCTTATTGGCCAACAGTGCTTTATTCATTAACCAATAAGAGAAGCATATTTACAGAATTACATCGCCCACCAATGTACAGAATCTAACCTGTGTGTGTGTGTGTGTGTGTGTGTGTGTGTGTGTGAACAAATGTGCATGTGGATACAATATAACACCAAGAAAAACAAAACTAAGGGGTTGGAGAGATGGCTCAGATGTTAAGAGCACTGGCTACTCTTCTAGAGGTCCTGAGTTTGATTCCCAGCTACCATGTGGTGACTCACAGCCATCTATAATACTGTATACATAATAAATAAATCTTAAAAACAAAACAAAACAAAAAACCCCCCAAAAACCAAAAAAAAAAAAAAAAAAAAAAACAAAGCTAAGGGGACCAGGAAGGACTTAACATAGGTAATAGACAGGAGTTATAGAAGAGAATATAAAGTTAATTGTTTTTCTAGTGCTAATTCTGTGATGGATTTTGTTTTGGGTGATATATAAGTGTATAAAATACTAAAAGTGAAATTTAATCTATAGTTCCACCACTTCCATTCCAAATGTCTATTCTAATTGGATAAAAATTCAAAGAGTTGTATAGACTTTGGTTCTGGTTACTTGTAACATATGATGTTCTTCTTTATTTGTTTTTTTTTTATATATATATATAATGAAGTTTATAAAATTTGTAAAAAAAAAAACAAACAAACAAAAAACAAGTAAAGTCTATTTCTCACATAAGGAATTCAGATCAGCCACATTTCATGGACTTGAAGGCCACATGTGGTAAGTGACTATTATATACCGCTCGGTACATTCATAGCATAGCTCTGGGCAATTCTAGATTACTGCCATTCACCAAAGAGACGACTGTGATTCATTAGAAATACTGCCTACATTAGGTCACAACATAATTTAGTAAGTGATGGGCACTGTCTTCTCTCCCTTCCTGAATCTTTTGAGTTTACTCTGATTCTGGTCTTTCTTGCCCGTGACCTTGTGCAAGCCACTGGCTTGGGTTTTTCCATTATGAAAATAGAGAAATATCCCATTTTCAATCCTCCTTTTCTTCCAGTAGACTGTAAGGCCCCGAAGCCAGCACGGTTTGTCTTGATCACTAGGACGTACCTAGCATTTAGCAGACAAACAAGATGAGCAGCTCTGATAGGCACTGCTGGGAGAACAGACAGAAAGAAGCTCGAGTGCCACGCAGGAAATAATTGGAGTTTCGTAGGAGGTTGGGACAAAAGGAAGAATCTGTTTTTCTGGGGAGAAATTTATGTTTGAAGTGATGAATCTCAGACTGATTGGCCTGAGGCAAATGGGTAAACAGATTGGGGGACACAAGGTAAAGACCTGGAAAAAAAAGTCAGTTCCATATTTAAAGATCCTAATGCAAGCCTGATGGAGTGTGCATGCCTTTAATCCCAGCACTTGGGAGACAGAGACAGGCAGATCTACAGAGTGAGTTCCAGGACAGCCAGGACTACACAGAGAAACCCTGTCTCCAAACAAACAAACAAACAAAAACAAAATAAAAGCCCCAAGGTTAGGGGTGAGTAGAGGGACTGGTGGGGGACGGGATGGTGGAGAGGAAGTTCCTGAAATAGGCCTACCCTAGTAGGCTATGCATTCTATGGGAAGCAGATTGGAGACCTACATTACCATACAGGCAAGCACAAGGGATCATCTAGCAGTGTAGCACAAATTCTATTTGATATTTGTAATAAAAAAAAAACTCAGAGACAGATATTGGGGTTAAAGCTGGAGATCAGAAAAGCAAAGCAGCCAGCCACTAGGTCAGACAGAAAGGAGTGATCCTGTCTCCACCAAACCTCAGATTGCCTAAACTTCTCCTGCCTCCTCCCACCTTATATTCCTCTCTAGTGCTGGGATCAAAGGTGTGAGCTCTGTTTCTCTTTCAAATTGATTCACTCTCATTTAGACCAGGGTGGCCTTGAACTCACAGAGGTCCATCTGCCTCTGTCTCCTCCTGAGTGGTGGGATTAAAGGTGTGACTACCACTGCTTGTCCTTTCTGGCTAACTAGTGGCTTAGGTGTGTGGCTAATTCATGGCTTAGCTCTGCACTATGGTCTTCAGGCAAGCTTTATTAGATCATAAATCAAATCTCGCCACATAGAAGAAACAGAATTGACAGAGCAAAGCTGGCTCTAAGGGGTCTCTATGGAAGCCTCTGCTAACTTCATGGGGATCTCTGGACTCAATGACTCTTCTGGTTGTACAAGTTGAGGTGAAGAGACCCAGGTCTTCATTGCATGTAAGGCTGTCTAGGAATCAGATTTGCCCTTGGGTGAGGTCGCATGTCAGAAGATGCAATTCCTTAAAATGCCCATGTGTTCTTTAAAAAGAAGATAGAAGCATCAGCTGCAAGGAAAGGAGGAATCATTGCAGTGTGTGTGTGAGAGAGAGACATTGTCAATGATCTCACAGTAAAGACTGTTGGGTGCTTTGCCATAAATGGCACATTGATGCCACCCCTTCTGAGGTTCAGAGAACATTGCAGAAGAGGGGCAAAATGAACATGAGAGCTGGAGGATAGGAAGGAGCGCTATGAAATGCTGCCTTTTGGATGTGACATGAGCATTGCACCCCTGAACTGGAGAGCAGCTGTGGACACCTGTACAAAAGCCCATTGACATTCTATCGTGGTAAGGAGGGATCGTGGAACTCCCACTTCTCTCTCAGTGTATGGACAGTGGTTGCTAGGACAGTGATCATATTCCTCAGTAGTGTAGCCACTGGTAAGTTGCCCTTGCTTAAATAAATAAACTGATGCTCGCGAAAGTAACCCTAAATTAAACTCAGTGGGCCACACATTAAAGGAAAGATCAAAAGGACAGAAGACTTGGGAAGAAGGGGCTTGATGGGAGGGACAAGGACAGTGTGCAGCAGTATGTTTAAGGATCATATGTGAACGAAATTGGGAAGGCATGAAGAAAATAAGTCCCCTAAGAGAACAAGGAAGCGATATGACTAAGGAAACACAGCCGCCGAGAACACAAAAGGCTGGTGTGCATGCGCCCTGGCCCTCTGCTTGGTTCCTAGCGATGCCCCTGTGCTAATAAAGTTCTCTTTTCCTTTGGCACGCCATGGGCAGAAGAAGCCCTGCCTGAAGGCATGGTGACATTTACCTGCCCTGCCCTAGGCATTGTCCTACGGGACAAGGATGGTCTGGAGTAGCAGCAGAGGAAGCAGACAGAGTGCCCTTTGATTAGAGCATAATACAAACGATGGAGAAGCATACGGTGTGGGGTATTACCAAGAGGCATGGTTCATGAACGAGGCAGGATAGTTCCCTATCGTAAGCCACTCTGTGAGATGATATATTATTTATGGCTTATTAAAGTGTGCCTGAAGATTCAGAAAGCAAAGTCAACAACAAGCTATAGAGGTCAGGAGGTGGAGGCACACACCTTTACTCCCACTCAGGAAATAAAGGCAGATGGCTATCTGCTAGTTCAAGGCCACCCAGGGATACATTAGAGTGCATCAGGGTAAAAGAGAATTAGAGCTCTCACCTGTGCTTACAGGAGTCAGGATTAAGAAGTAGGTGGATCTCTGTTAGTTTAAGGCCACCCAGATCTACACAAGATCAACCCAGTCCCAAAGAGAAACAGCTCACATGAGGCGCTCAGCACCTTGGGTCACACACCTTCAATCTCAGCATGAGAGGGGTATAAAGGATAGGAGCAGGGTCGTCAGTAGTCCGTATCAGGGATCCATTCTCCGGTCACACTGGGAATGAGAGCATTCATTCTCCAGCCACGTTGAGGAGAGGCAGCAAGATCAGCCCATCAGCTGAAGGTAGAGGTGAGAGCTAGTGGCCACTACTTTATTTCACTGACCTTCAGCTTGAAGCTTGAACCCCAATATCTGTCTCTGTCTTTTATTTATCTTGTTACAGTTCTACTTTTTCTGAATTTTCATCACCCCTCAACTGCTCGCTTATTTGTACTGTCATTGCTGCCATAGTGTGTGTCTGTGCATACATGTACACTCGTGTGTGAAAGCTGGGTTCTGTGTGTGTGTGTGTGTGTGTGTGTGTGTGTGTGTGTGTGTGTGTGTGTGTGTGTGTCTGCTCCCCTTCTAAGACTCCTGCAGGAAGAATGCAATCAGAGCAGGGGCCACAGCTGCAGCAGACACAGAGGCATACCTGGGTATGATCTTCCAAAGTCTATCATATCTCATTTTTATTCCTTTGGGTGTGATCCTAGGCGTAGTTTAGCTGGGTCATAAGATAGTTCAAGTTTCAGTGACGTTTTAAAGACTCCATCTGGTTTCTGTAGTGGTCACACTAACTCACGTCCCCCTCCAACAATGTCTAAAGATTCCTTCTCCTAACATTTCTCTCAGGGTTTATGATACAGTATTTTTTCCCCTTGATTATGGCCATCCTAATGAGGATAGGATGAAATTGTAATGCCCTTTGAAGTTGCATCTCCTTGATGATTAAAGGTTTTGAACATTTTCCACACATTTATTAGCCACTTGTATGTCATCTTTTGAGAAGTGTCTGCTTAGCCTGTTTGCTAATCTATTGATGGAATTACTCGTCTTTGGGTGTTAAAATTTCTAGGATTTTTTTTTTTAAACAGAATCTGGGTACTAATCCTTTATTGAAAGAGTGGCTGGACAGAATTTTCTCCCATTTGTTGGCTATTTCCCCACTCTGTTAATTGTTACTTTTGCTGAACAGAAATATTTATTTATTTATCTGCCTCCATGTAGATTGAACCCAAGGTTCGATGCACATATACCCTATCTCTGACTGTACAGTTTTTGGTGTGATAGAATCTAGGGTGTCAGTTTGAGTCAAGTATCTCAAGAGGTAAAATCTAAGGTTTACCACAGCATCCAAAGGTAGTAAATCAAGCAGGTATCTTTTCTACTTTCACAGATTTTAAATTTAAAGAGTCACAGATCTTAAATTTAAAATTTGAATAAGGTCTCTGTCTCACAGAGTGGGTAACTGATAGACGTCTACTATAAATGTGATCTGTTTATGTATATTCAACTATCTCATTTCCAATAATTTAAAACACATATTGCTTACCTCAGCCCCCCCCCTTTTTTTTTTGAGGAAAAGTCCAGCCTATGCTGGACTCCAAAGATTTTGAGCCTCTAATCCATTTTCCTCCACCTTCCAAGTACTGAGATCATAGGCATGTGCCACCAAGGCGAGTTCATGAAATGTTGGGGATGCGGAGTAAGCACACTACCAGCTGAGCTCCATTCCTAGCTTGCTTTGTTTAATATGAGAGAGAGAAGATCCGCACAGAGATATCAGGGGGGTGATAAGCAAAGTCACCCCCCCCCCACTCCCTGACTTGCTTCCTCTGTTGCCCTAAGCTGTATGTGGCTGTTTACTTGCCCTGTCACCCCAGTGCTGATTGGGTTACTATTTCCTATTCACCTTGTAGTTCCTCCCTTCCATTGCTTCTGTGATTATTACAGATAGGAAGCTCACTCTGGGCTGTGGCTGAGGTAATTATAATTGCAAAGGCGTTTGGTAGACTGTGGAGTAGTACCTGAGTGACAGCTTTCATTGATCACTGCCAAGGTTTTTTTTTTTTTTTTCCTTTTATTTACTTAAAAACAAAATGAAACAAACAAACAAAATATGCAGAGTTTGCATATGTTTTTAGAACAGTCCCCCCAGGGAAGTATGTTTCTGGTGAGGGACAGGATATAGCTCATGAAGCCTTTATGGGTTAAGCTCAGAATATGGTATCCCAGCAGGAAGGAGAAAGTTTTTACAGCCCAAGCTGGATTTCCCTGTAGTGACTGTAAAAGCAACTCAGAGTCCGAGTCCCTTTGATGACTTCAGGCCACCAGAGAGGCCAGCCCTGGGCAGTGTGTACCTCCAACGGGGCGTGAAACACTGTGTCTCCAGGCTTTTGTTCAATATGCAGACCAGCTTGGGCAGGAAATTCACTGGAGATGGTCCTCAATTAGATACTACAAAGTTATGAATGGCCCGTCTGCGCACAGGCCAGAGCCGTTGAATCTCTGGGGGTTTCTAGATGCTTCAGTGCTCTGGGGGGGTGGGGGATTAGATCTTACTAGTTATTGTTTGCAGCAGGGATGATTAAGGGGAACCCCAAATAAAGCATTGTTTTATTGAATTCCAATGTTGGCCATTCATTGCTGGTGAAGCAAAAATGTATAGTACCTGCTATTCCAAAAGAATCCATGAAAAATGACATACGACAGGAAGGGAGGGATTGTTTGCCGGAAGCTGGCAATAATATACTGGGAAGGAGCTGGTCTCCCTGAGGAACACTCCTGGGTGTTTCTGAGATAGAAGAATTCTCTGGGACGGGAGATTACTAATTGACCTCTGTAGAGTTGCAAGCTTTCCAATACTATTTTCTGATTTGCACACGCAAACTGTAGCTTCTGAATCCTTTAGATGAATGAGCAAACTGAAGGCTGGAAGTTATTCCAGCTGCTCAAGTTCACACTGGTGGAGGTGAATTTATTGTTAACTGATGCTTAAATGTCAAGGCCGTCACTTGCTCTGGTCCCTGTGAGTGCTGGGATTCTTGAGCAGTCATTGAGAGCATCTAGCTAAGCATTTCTGGTTAAGTTACCTAAAGAAATCTTAGAGAAGGAGATCTTAAATCTTGATGTGTCCAAATGTGTGTTTTGATTTTCTTTGCTACTGAAAAGCAATAGTCAATCCTACCTTTCCCTTTGCATCCTTGAAAGGGAGCTCCCACACGGTAATAATGTTGGGCCCCACAAAACATTGCCATGTCTGAAGTAAGCTACAGAGATGGGTTTGGATTTGGGTCTTCTGGTTCAGAGACCTAACTTTACAGACTTTGTAAAAGACAAAAAGTATAAATAGGACATTTTGTTGAAAGTATGAAGGTGGAGTGTGGGAATTGCAACAAAAGCCCCCACAGAATTGTATTCAGTCAGAGGTAAAAAGGGAACATTTTCAAGCTCAGAGTGGTATGCTAGATTTCTGCATTAGTGTTCATTCTGCCGTTTCTATACTGACATGCTAAACTACTAACATCACGTACCCTTCCTTTACATCAAGTTCCCTTTGCCTGTGAGGGAGATGGTGAAATTGGAGGAGTAGAAAAAGCCTGAAGACTCACCCTTGATCCGACACCAACCTAAGTTGGTTAAGTTAACTCCAAGGATGCCAGACCCTCCATTTATACAAAGAAAACACAAATGTTGGAATTAGGGTGAAATGAAATAATGATACCTATAAACTATGGACTTGTGCACAGAGCTGAAGCATTCTAACTGGCCAAAAGTATTAATTCATTAAGAAAACAAGTTATTGTAAATAGATTTATCCAACTCAAATTTTTGAACACGTGGTCTAATTAGTATTGACAAAGATGATTAGGAGGACAGAAAAACATACGTGTTTATTTGCAACTGTTGCTCAGACACATGCACTGTACCTTGCATGTGGCGGGTGTTCAGTTGATTGTAATGGATGAATACATACAGGATATAGTGGGTAAATGTATACATGAATACATGCAAGATCTATCAAGATTAGGCTCTACTCCCAATACTGGGCTCTGATGTTGGGTAATTTTGATCAGTAGAGATGGTGGAATTGCATTTTAGCCAGCAAGAATGGGTAAAAGCTAGAGGATGGAAAACTAAGGACCCACTCAGAATGACAAGCGGCCAACTTTGTCTTGAAGAAGCAATACTGTGAACATGGACACGGGAGACAGATCCCAAAGGGTCTTTAGAATTCTAAGAGGGTGAACTTCTACCCTAAAAGTACACAGGAACCTACATGACTTTGACCATGATACAAAAATTATTTCTAAGAAATAAACAGGCAAGTTAGTCCTGGCCACAGGGTGACAGGCCATGGAGGGATGGCATGCTTTGGGACACTTGGCTTTAGTAATGCAACTAACAGTTAAAGTTGCTTTCCATCCAGTTAATCATGAGGAGTCATTGAGTATCTCCAGTGTGGAGACCGTGTAAAGTTATTGCAGGAGAAACTGTTGACCAGCCTATCTAAGCCACAGGTGCCCAGGCTAGCCTGCACGACAGGCACTTCCTTCCTGAGCCAAGCCTGACTCTGCCCCCAGAGACTGCTGAGGAGACACCTGACCCAGAGACTAATGAGGAAAGGACAATGCAGCAGAGTCAGCGCCTGAGCCAATGGGACCTCGGGAGGGGGGATAAAGGCAGGGCTAACGGCCTTGATAAATGAGTCTGCAGCACGCTGGGCTACTCACTGGCTCCCAGTGCTGTGTCTTCTCACTTCCTCCCCCAAGGGATGTCTGAGCTTTTATATCATCATTGTCATCATCATATTTGAATTCCTGTCTTCTTTCTTGATTTTTCAAGACAGGGTTTCTCTGGCTGTCCTAGAACTCACTCTGTAGATCAGTCCGGCCTGGAGCTCACAGAGATCCACCTGACTCTGCCTCCCAAGTAAGTGTTGGGATTAAAGGTGTGTGCCACCAATACCCAGCCTAGATGCCTGTTTTCTAATGAGAGAAAGAAAGGATGTGGGTTTGTGTAGCGGGGGAGATCTGGGATGAGTTGAAGGAGGAACCATAATCAGAACATCTTGTATTAAAATCTGTTTTCAATAAAAACTTTATTCGCAAATATTAACTGTGCACATTGGAATTTGCTGTGGTATATTCATGCATACAGGTAATGCATTTTTATCATCATTATCCATTAGTCTCTCCTATTCTCTATGACTGACCCCTTCCTCTTCCCAATTAGTCTATCTTTTACTGCTCCCCTTCTGTCTTTCTGATGACCCAGTGAGTTTCATTAGGGTTTCTTACAGGATTCTGGGTGAGGGTTATTCATCAGAGCATAAACACCTTATCAGTGACTACACTATTGAAGAAATGACATCCCCTACCCAGTGACAGTTAACTACCCATAGATACTTGTTGGGGACCATCACCATCCTCAGAAATAAACAGGATGTTCAGCAGAACATTCCAAGGTACAGGCTTGTGGTTTCACAGCCAGCTAAAGAATAGCTCAGGGCTCTCTCTCCTGCCTCAATTTACAGCCAATTACAGGTTAGCTAAACAACTTAGGGCATTCCTTCTATTGACCTTCTCACTCTGCAAACACGCCAGTGCCCATGACCTGTGCAAACCCTGCTCACATCCTGCCCACGGTCCTATATAAGCCTCCCCTGAGAAAATAAAAATTGTCAGCTTGATCAGAACACTGTCTTGCTGTCCACTCTTTGTATCCCTTGCTCCCCCATTTCTTCTAGGTGTTCCCCGGTTCGTCGTTGACTGCCCCATGGGTCGGAACAGATACTCAGGATGGGGGTGAGCCTCATGAAGCCTTCCTTCTAGCTGCCATTATCATTCTATAGGTTTTAGGAAAGTTGGTGGCTCGAGGACCCTTCTGTCTCCCATAAGGGAATGCTGATAATTCCAATCTTGTGGAGGTCTCGAGCCATTGGTTACGATTGTGTAAGATCGAGAGTGCAATAATCACATCATGTCCTAGTGACTGTGCTTGGTCACACTCTGCTTCCTCTTTTACATTCTTTCTGACCCATCTTCTGTGATGCTTCCTGGACCTTGGAGGTGTTGATGTAGAAGCCCAATATATGACTGAATCCCTCATTGTGGCTGTTCAGATGGCTTAGTAGCTAAAAGTACTTGCTGTGCCAGCCTGATACCCTGAGTTCAGACTTCTACAACCATGTAAAAGCGGGCATGGTGGCATGTGTTTGCAATCTGAGCACTTCTACAGTGGAGTGGGAACTCAGTGACCAGCTAGATTGGAATACACACTGTGGCGTCAGAGACAAGAACGACCCTGTCTCAGACAAGATGGAAGGCAAAGACTGGCAGCCATGGTTGTTTTTTGACACATACACACTGTGGCATGTATGTGCCCTCACACATGAACCTGTATATAAACATATTGTATGCACAAGTAAATAGATGAGTAAACAAATGAGTAAAGAGTATTTTTAAAACACCAATCCCTTATTCTCTCAGCTCTTAGACGAGTTTAAGTCACTGTAGTTATTTCTGCCCACCACAAAGAGAGAGAGAGAGAGAGAGAGAGAGAGAGAGAGAGAGAGAGAGAGAGAGAGAGATTCTCTGACAGATGACGGCACCAGTAATCTATGGGTATAAACAGAGTTATTTAGAAGGCCATTTGATGGATACATCAAGTCCATTTAGTGAAATGATAGTAGTGGCTTCTCCACGAGGTCCCTAGTCACACGCTTTTGACCAGGTTTACCTTACCAGCTATGGGGGCCTGCATTCTAACGGGAGGAGTTGGTTACCCCCGTATTGACTTGCCACTATTACATGAGTGGGCACATTTTTCCTGGCTAGTTGGTAGTGTAGTTCTCAGGGTTCACAGGCAAGTAGGACTCCAGAAAATTTCCTCCAGCGGTCCTAGTGTTGTATTTTGTGCACACACATGGGGGGGGTGGCATCTGTATGTGCTTGTCATGGAACAAGAATGGAGGTTGGAAGACAACCTCTAGAGTCAGTGTTTCTCTCCGCTTTGAGTGAGGGCCTCTTGCTTTTCTGCTGGGTACCAGACTAGCTAGCCTGTGAGCTTCCAGGGGCTCTCTTGTCTGTGTCCCCCTCTTCCCCACAGGAACACAGTGATGGAAGACACTCCTGTTATGCTTCTAGCTTTTCTGTAAGGTCTGGGGATTTGAACGTAGGTTTTCATCTGGTGCAGCACGTGCTTTCACTCTCAGAGCCGTCTTCCCAACCTGTTTTTCTTTCTTTTTTTTTTTTTTTAATTATAAAACGAAATCCAAAACTTTGGGTACCACTTGAGCTTCTTAGATAAGAGACTTTATCCGTGTAGCTTTTTGCTAGAGGGTCTTAGGAAGATCTCTTATATTTCTTTCTGGGTACATTCTTGTATTGTTGTATTGCTCTTGAATGGCATGTCATGAAACTTGCTGAGATTAGCTTTTGTTTTCATTCTTTCCTTGGCAAATTGATATGAGAAAATACACTCATATTCTTACCCTAGTCAATTTCACAATGTTAAGTACATAAGAACATGGCAATGCTATATTTCAATTAAAATTATTGGGATAGCAGCCAGGGTGTTGTTTCATTAAGGTCACTGGTGAAAGAGAAGGAGGTTGGTGTTTTAAGATCTGGGATTTTCCTACAGAACACAGAGCCATGGTGAAGGTCAAGGGGACACAGGGCCTATTGCATTCCCAGCAGCTGCACAGATTTTCTTCGTATAATCTAGGGAAAATGGCTTTAAATGACAGGGCGGGATGTCTAAGTAAAAACCACAAGGCTAGGGGAGGAGGAGTGACGCTGGTATTGGGGTAAGAGGAGGCCTGGGCAGCATGGCTCTGGGCTGTCAGTTAAGTCATCAGATGCCAGCTATCAGCTTTCTCCTGCAGTGTAAGGAGAGAGCCATCTCCTCAGTTACAATTGTGTTCCCTCCTTTCATTAAAATGTAAGGTGGACTGTGTCCTGGAAAGAGCTATCGAAGGGCATCACTCTAAAGAACATGGCTATAGGGTAATTCCCATTTATTTTCCTAAGAGTTGAAATTGTTTCCTGCAACTGATGTAAGTTATTCAACAATAAAGTGCTGAGGAAAAAAAAGAAGCATTAGGACATACATCTTTGGGGATGTAGTTATAGGTATTAGGCAAGCCATTTCATTAAAGAAACTAATGATATGTCTGACTTCAATGACATGAATACAATGTACACAAACCCTGTGGTGTTGTAATATAACTGTAAGTTTACTGAAAATTGTTGAACACTTAAAGTTAATGAAATTTATGAAATATAATTACATTTCAATAGAGTTATTAAAATAATTGTTTGTGGAGCTAGCTCAGTAGCCCAGCAGCAGAGCTCCTGCCTAATATAGAAGGAACCCTGGTTTAAGTCCTCAGCAGCCAAATACCCCTCCTCCTTCTCTTGCTCTCAGCTTTTCTTCTCCTCTTAGTATTGTATGGTGTAATTGTAATGGAAGGAAATACAATAAGAAAATTAAAATACACAATTCATAGCCAGTCATGGTGGCTCACATCTCCAATTCCAAATCTTGTGGGCTGTGAATTCGAGGCCAGACTGGGTTACATCTTAAGTTCCAGGTCAGTCTGGGCTATAGGCTCACAACAAAAACAATAACATATTAATCAGCTTCTACTCGCGTGTAACATTGCAGAGCTGAGGAGAGACAGCTATAAGCAAGGGCAGTAAGACTGCTCTGAATATTTGGATCAGCATAGCTACCCCAACCCTATTCAGTACTCAGACCACTGACAATTCCATCTGGGCGCTGAGGTACCTAGGGGACCTGTTTTCGTGCAGAATGACTCACTTTGAATACATAATCCATCATTTAAAATGGGTACAGTTTGGGGCTCAAACGTGGTCCTATTAATAATGATGCTGGAACAAAAACAAACAGATCATATGCACAGCCTCTCTAATTCCAAACTGTGTTTAATAATAAAGCAAATGTTTGTTTTCAACTCTTGGCTTACCAGATCCGCAACTAGAAACATAGCTTCATGGTTGGGCCCTTGCCTGGCACCCACCCGTAAGGCCCCACGTTCTGATCTTGGCACTACAAAACTCCTGTCCTCAGTGGCAGGCCTCCCCCCGAGTTTTGTGGGCTGTGGCCCCCAAATTAAGGCTTGAAGTCAGAACAAGTTTCAGGCAGGGGTGCGGAAGTTTTTCCCAGGAAAGAGGTGAAGGGCATTAGGACTCAGAACGCCGCCTTGAGAATCATGCCAGAGCAGCCTCGAGTCCATGTGTGCAGGTTTGGTGGAGGTCGGTAGGGTACCAACAGGAAAACTCCCAGACCTGTGCACTGGCTCGTGAAATGTGTGCGGCCCAGAGAAGCAAGAAGCCCTTGTGTGGCTGTGTAATCCTACCTACGGGGAATCCTCTCCTCCTGGCTCAGGGGATGGTTTTCTCGGGGGGGGGGGGCGTTCTCATGTCCTTTACTCTTCCAATCCATACCGCATACATGCGACAGCTAGAAAACCTCATTCGTATCCCCCACTAACCCACCAAATTTCCTGGGTCACGCCCATCTTTGCTCTGCTTTCTCTCCCTGGCAAGGGTGGACTTCCTGGTTCTTGAACCCGCGCCCCTCCCCTCAGCCTGCTTATGGTAATGTCCTTGTCCTCATGTCCCCTGCTCCCTCCACCTGGTCACTTTCATTATGCCCCAGCTCCCACCTCTCCATTCCCTTACCCGCACACTTGCTTTGGTAATGCCCGTGTGCATATCCTTTGATATCAACACTCGTCCAGTATCATCTTTGATCACGTAGACTCTGTTTCAGGGGTAATTGCTCCATGACTTGTAACCGAACTATTTTCTCCTCACTCCCTTGTCTCATACTCATTCTTCCCACCCCTTTCTGTTTTAAGGATATAGAATGCAGGGTGTGGCTCATAACTAGGTGGATGCTCTATCCCTGAGATGGGTCCTAACCCAACCCAACCCAACATCCATCCATCCATCCATCCATCCATCCATCCATCCATCCATCCACCCACCCACCCACCCACCCACCCACCCACCCACCTACCTACCTACCTACCTACCTATTTATCTATCTATTTGTGCTCTTGATTTCTGAAGCAGGATCTCCTCTGTAACCCAGACTGACTTGGAACTCCCTATGTCTCCCAAGATGACCTCAAACTCTTCCCTCAAATGCTTGGATTTCAGGCAAGAACTACCACACACACACACACACACACACACACACACACACACACACACACACACACACACGAAGGGCAGTGCTCCGCACACTTAGCATCACTCTGTAGGCCATTATGTGTTTTATGCCAGGAAATTCCTAGATTGAACCTCTGAGCCAAAGGCGCGCACGTTAGAGTGTCAATGCTAGAGAGAGTGCTAGGGCCCCTAAATCCCCTGCCGGTTGCTGAAGGCCAATCGAACAAACGACATCCCCTGCTTAGGCCTGAGGCTGACCAGCTGTCTTCAGTGTGGCCCGAGGCCGAGGGCGGGGCCCGAGGTCTTTGTTTGGCTCATTGCTCCCAGCCGGCACACGCCTGCCAGAAGGGTGTCGCGTCCGCCTGGCGCGAGGCGGCTGTGGCCCTTGTGGCACAAACGCGCAGCCCGTCCGGTGGAGCGGCCGCCAGCCTTTGTGATTGCCAGACACCAGATGGGGCGGAATTAGGGATGGCACCCACGGGTCAGATCGCAGGTGTCCCCGCGGACCCGCTGCTGATGCTACCAGCATTTTGGCGGGAAAAGAAAATTAAAAATGAATAAAGAAGTAGAAGAGCTATTTTCTCTGTGACAGGCCCATTGGACTAATGTCTTTTTGACTTTGTGTATGCTTGCGGGGAGCAGTTGTGGCTCAGGACCGGCCTCTTCCCCTCTAAGATAAAAGCCATTTATTTGCCTGTGCTATCTGGGCCAACGAACGCAGGGGTGGGAGGCTGGGTGAGTGGGTGGGAGTTTCCATCTGGCCTTTGAGGGCAGAGACCAGGGCGATGTTTGCACTCCAGCGAGCACGGATCAGCGGCTGGTCCCACCCGCCATTGTTAAAAGCCGGAATGAATGCAAGGGTGGCAGGGATGATAGATTCCCGCCGAGTCCAGGGCTGCCCCTCGAGCTCCGAGGAGTGTGCTTGTGCAGACAGGCAGGACTCTGGCGAGAAGGGAGAGACATTGAGATCTGCAAGTTTTCCCCAAGCACAAGAGTTTTTGGCCAGAACAAGACTTGGCGGGAAGGGGAGATGGGCACCTCCAATGCGGGTTTCTGGTATGGCTGGAGCAGTGGGTAGGGGCCAGGAGAACGCTGCTGTCTGTAGCCATGCACTCTGATTCTAGTGAACACGACTGCCGGGCTTGGAGGTGACCTCTGTTTAGACAGAAAGGGCAATGCAACATTTGGATTTGAACAGCAACAGTCAGCTCTAGAACACCTCTACCCTGGGGGCAGAAACTTTCAAGCATTCCATCCCACCGCTGTTCTCAGCAGGCAGGCATTTCCTCTAGAATATATGCAAAGACGGTCTGGTCACTATAGCATGCCTCATCTCCCCCCTCTGTTCCTCCCCAGTCCTCTTCCTCCACACTGGTGATGTGTTTATTGCTATTGGAGAGTAACACCCAGTTTGGGTGACACAGGTTTTGGTGCTCAGCACCAAATCATTCCTGGTGCACGAGACCTGGGAGAGAGCTGAGTTGCAGGGAGAGAATCAAGGTGATTCTCCAGCCGTGGGCCCCTACTGTGGAGCTAAGAAAGACTGCCCACCAGGAGACCTGAAACGCAGCTTCTGGATTGGTCCACAATTAGTCTGCTTGGCTCCTGCCTGCCCTACTGTGGTTATGAGATGCTATCCCGGATAACACGCACAGGTGTCTATGTGTGTTTGGGTGACACCACTGGTCTTCTAACGGTAAAATCTAGGCATGGTGGCTTCTGGCACTTGGAAGGCTCAGGTAGCAGGGTGAGCTTAAGGCAACCTTGGATCTCGGAGAGAAGCTGCCTCAAAAACAAGCAAACCCCCCAGACTAAAGAGTAAAAGCTGTGTGGGATGAGACACAGCAAAGTCACAGAGGTGTGCTGGGAGTTCGGGGCCTGTCATCTGCACACACCGTAACACACATTCACTGCTATGTGATAGGACCTTGGATAGATAAGTCCTTAGTCTGCTGGTGCTCTGATCCTCCCCCTCCAGCTCCTCCTCTTCATTCCCATCCTCTGTTTGAGGTAAGTAGGTCTCTTTATTGACAATTAGAAAGGGGTCATAGCCAATGCACAGACAGGGTCGGGCTAAAGATGGAGGAAGGGTCTGTAATGATCACTGCAGCATGGAATAAAGAGCCGGCCGTGACGATGCTGACCATGGCGGTCTCAGGACTTCCCCGAAGATTGGCCACTCTTCTCTGCCTTCCCTTCCTGAAATAGGCAGCCCCCCCTTTTTTTTAAGTCCCTCAGAATACTGATATTCTTAGGTTGCCTTTCTCTCTCATTTTGACTTCTCCAACTCTGAGAGACTCAGTAGTAGCTGCTCGCCATAGGTAGCCATTCATCACTCAAAATGAGGCTGGCTTGAACTGGAATGGTCTCTATGTGTAGAAAGCACATTATACCAGATTTCCAATATTTTTTTTTAAAGTTACACATCTTACATATATTGAATGACCATATTTTATATATGTTTAGGTAAATTAAATTATTTTTTTCTCTTTCCTTTTAAAGAATGTGGCTTCTAAACAATTAAACTTATATATAAAATGTGTTAGAAACAGATCCAATTACGATAGTTAAGAAAAGCAAACTACTTGTTTAATGTCTAGTGCTCATTTCCCCTCAGAAAGCTGGCTGGGGACAGTAGCAGCGTTGGGGGCTTGTGAGAGGACAGTGACAGGATGCTTTTATCTGTCTGTGCCTTGTCCTTGGGAAGCCCAACCCTTGTGGCTTCAGTGTTTTCTGGGGAACCACAGTAAGGCTCTGGCTCCGTGCCCGTTCCTCTTAGCCTGGGTTATTGGAGAATGGTGGATCAGAGGTCTGTTGTTCTTGTTTGGAACAACAAAGCAATTAGGCTCTCACTGCAGCGTCTGAGGTGGCCTCAGCGTCACCATTCTCCTGTCTTAGTGTCCTGGGATTACAGGGCACACCACCATTTCTGGCTCTGCCAATGACTTCTAATTCTAATGATTAGATAATTATCACCTTACTTAACTGGCACCTTGTCTCTTCATCCACTGACACCAAAGAGCAGTGACGCTACAGCCTCGAAGGGTGTTTGGCAGGGGGAGAGCTGAGACCGTGTGGGAAGGAGTGTTCTTACTGCTCTTCCTGAGCAGAGATAAGCCCTACATCCATCACCGGGAAGGATCTGCCCCACACATGCACCGATGCTCCTAGCAATTGTGAAAGGGAGGGAGATCTCCTCGCCTCCAGTGGGAAGCAATTGTCTCACTCTGATCCAGGAAGTGATCTCACACCGGTCTCTTCGTACTTTGGTCTAAGCCAAGTGGAATAAATGTCATTTTCTTTATTTAAAACTCCCTTCTAACTAGTTGACTGTCTCACTGCATTTGTTTCTCGGGTGAAAAGAGGCACCCTGAGGTTTAGGAAGGGGCCAGGGTGCCCAGACTACATCACAGGTGGTCATAAGTGCTACCTGCTCTGGCACTCTGTGTAAGCCCATATACAGCTGGCCTGCAGCCCACGGTGTGGTTAGAGCTGGCCATTCCTAGAAATGGTCACAGCCTTACAGGTGTGGGTGACAAAGAACTCCCACTTTCAAGGGTAGGAGAATGTCAGACGTTCTCTTCCAGTTTCATATTTGATACATGTTTTTACAAAGGCAATACTCTAAGCTTGGCCTACTGCAATCAATAGGTCATTTGTGTTCTATATTAAGCAAGCCAGCAGAACAGCTCATTGTATACTTCTATCCAGATGCCAAGTACTGTCACCTACATTGCATGGCAAGCACATTACCTTGTGGATCCTCTAAGATCCACAACTAGACTCCTCAGCTCTTCAGAGAAATTATTTACTTTCCTCAATGTTTCGTATAAATTCCCTTTTAATTTTAATTATTTAGGTGTTATACATAGAACTCAAGGCTTCACAGATACCAGGCAAATTCTCTCCTCCTGAGTTACATTGCCAGCCTCACACACTTTTAAAAAATGCTCGGGGGGGGGAGGGGGGGGCTGGAGAGATGGCTCAGAGGTTAAGAGAGCTTGTAGCTCTTGCAGAGGACGCATGTTCAATTCCCAGCATCGGTATCAGGCAGCTGGGAGATCCGGAGCCTTCTTCTGGGTTCCATGTGTACCTGTATGTACACAGCACACACACTCATGAACACACATACTTAAAAGTAAAAATACAAAGACATTGTTAAAAAAAAGTATCTAGATCAGTGGTTTTCAACCTGTGGGTCACAACCCCTTTCACAAGGGTTGTGTATCTGATATTTACATTCTGACTCAAGAAAGGATCAAAATTACAGTTGTAAAGTAGAAACAAAAATAATTTTCTCGTCGGGGGTCATTACAACATGAGACATAGTATTAAAGGGTCGAAGCGTCAGGAAGGTGTGAGAACCGCTGCTCTAGCCTCTGCCACTTCCCAGTCTCCCCACCGAGTCAAGGCTTGGCCACTCTGCTTTTTTCCTTCCTGAAGCCCGCCGGGATCTCCTGGAGTGTCAGCTCATGCAATGGACTTAGCTGCTGTCTAGTTATTGCTTGGTGGACGCATGCCCTGGAGTTGTCACGTGACTTCGCATCCCATTACTGACGTAGGCGGGCAGCGGGGCAGCTGGCAGGCAGGTGAAACAGTGATCTGAGCTTCCAAGCCTCCTGCCACCTCACAGCAGCGGAGTCAGTTTCTAGCGCTGGATCTAGCTGGTGGGTTGCCAGCCCGATCTGCTTCCTCGGGAGGGCCCATTTTTCTCTTCTCTTTTCATCTTTGCGCACCCCACACCTGCATCCCTCTTAGGGGGAGTAACATACGAATTAGAAATATAAGATGCACCGGAGGGAAAGGACTACTAATTTTGAAAGATTATATGGTGGTTAGACTAATCTTACCATATGGGCCATTTGGCTTTCTGCTTACTTTCTGCTTACTTATTTTCTTAAGGACTACATTGAAAATGAACTTTAGTGTCTTACGAACTTAATACTAGCATGCTTCCAGCTTGAATGTGAACACACACCAGCAGAGAGGTCTCAGGAAAATGCAGATCCCAGCGTGGTAGCTCTGGGCAGACACTGTAATTCTGCATTTCTAACAGACTCTGGACTATAACTCAAAAAGCAAAGACTTTAGGCAGTTTTTTTTTTTATTTTATTTAAATTAGAAACAGTCTTGTATATCAATCCCGGTTCCCTCTCCCTCCCATCCTCTCATGCCCCAATCCCTATTCCCGCCTTTGCTCCATAGAAAGCCTTCCATGGGGGATCATCAAAGTCTGTCACATCATTTGGGGTAGGACCTAGGCCCCCCTCCATGTATCTAGGCTGAGAGAGTCTCCCTCTATGGGGAATGCGTTCCCAATGTCCATTCATACACTAGGTATAAATGTTGTTCCATTACCAGGGGCCCTATAGACTGCCCAGGCCTCCTAACTGGCATCCAAGTTCAGGGGGGCCTGGTTCTGTCCTGTGCTGGTTTCCGAGCTGTCAGTCCGGGGTCCATGAGCTCCCCCTTGTTCATGTCAGATGTTTCTGTGGGTTTCCCCAGGACTTTGGACTGTTTTTAAACTGTGTGTGGTTACTAAATTTTCCAAATCATTTCTCTCATTTAAAATCTCTATAGTATCTTGTCTGTGCTGTTATGAAGCCCTGCCCAGCAGAAGAGACTACCCCTCCTCAGGAAGTGACCTCCCATCTAAGAGGTAGCCATTTTTATTAGTAATTAGACCAAATGTCATCATTTTAGATGCTGTGAATGTCTCGTCACACTTGAGAATGTGTCACCAGATATAATATGCCACTTAGCATATGGCAGCCCACTCTACAAAGGCTCCTAGTAGTATATGCTTCTGCAAGTTTCTCGCTGTAATCTTCATAATTATTCAAGGATAATTGGAGGATCCATGAAGTACCAGATTCAGAATGGGAGATGCCATTCTGTAAATATGTTTCTCTTATTGATAAATGAATAAAGCACTGTTGGCCAATAGGAAAGCAAGCTAGGCGGGACTAGAAGACAAGGAGGATTTGAGGAAATGTAGTAGGAAGGAGTCAGCATGTAGAAACTTGAAGGAACAGAATGCCAGCCCCTCTCTCGGGTAAGATAGGACCATGTGGAAGTACTTAGGTCAATAGAAATGGGTTAATATTTAAGACAGAGCTAGCCAATAAGAAACTAGTAACAGGCCAACAGCATTATATATCTCTAATACAGCTTCTCTGTGTGTTATTTGGGGCTGGCATGGCAGAGGGACAAGACTGGCAGGCAGGGAAAACATACTCTTAACAAGTTTTGCTTTTCCTGTTTCTTCATTCTTGTACTTCTTGGTTGTTAACATCATGACACCACCTATCATGTTGCTCATGATGGACATGACCTGCTGCTGATGGTCATATAGAGTGCTCTCTCTAGGGGACATGCTGGGTCATGTGGGCTTCCCATGACTCCCGGCTGCCAATCACAGCAAATCCAAGGCTTAGCATGGCATGGCCATCTCTGCCTTGCCTTCAGTGTTTCCACTATAGGCTCTTCTCATTTTTCCAGGAAAAGCTGATTTGTTTTAGTCAATCAATACTCTTATTGTATTAGATGCATCATTCCCCTAAGCTCGTTCTCAGGCCTCAATGGCTTTGCTTTGCTCGTTGTTTTGTCTAAAACTCTTTCCATTCTGTTACCAAGCAACCTGCTTCTCCTGGCACTCTCCCCTGGGTGAATGAGCAAGCCGGTCCTCCTCTGCGGCCCTGCCTCAGCTCCTCCTGTGTCCCTGCATGCACCACCCCGAAGCCTCCTCTCTGTCCCATCTGCTTTTCCCCTGTGTCCTCAGTACCCAGTGAGTGTTCATCTCACAGAGAATGAAGTCAACGGGGATGAACTTTAGCTGAATGCTTTATTTATGTCAATATTTCCCCCTCTTCTGACAACCCAAAAAGAACTGGAATCGATTTGACACCTGTTATTGCCAATCATGACTTCCCTAACTTACATGTAATATCTTAGTTTCCTTTCTATTACTCTGATAAAGTGCTCTAACAAAAGCAATTCAAAGGAGAGATGGCTCACTCCGGCTCACAGCCTAGGCACAGTCCTAGGAGGTCCTGGGATGAGTAAAGTTGATAGCTAACACTAGTCATAAAGTGCAATTTCTCCTCGGACAAGTATTATCTGGACTCTAGCTCATACCTGAGCCACCCTCTGAAAGCTGCAGCTCTGGAGGGCCAAGCCCCGCTGTTCTGTTCCGACTGTGTGTGTCTTCTTAGGAGGGGTGGCGGGCTGCCAAAGACGCTTGAGTCACCATTCTTGAACTAAGGTTTTAGCCTCAGTGGAATCCCCCTTTCTCCGGTCCCTGCCACACTGGTGTGACTCCAGTGGAGGTCACAGTACGTTGGGAGGTCACTTACTCCAAAGGTATGACATTGAGGGCGGGGCAGGATTTCTAAACCACAAGTAGCCGAATTATTTCCTTCCTCGTGGGGGTTATTACCAGTCATGCTCATGTGGCCAACAAGGGAAGGCATTTTCAAAAGTCTCCTGTCTTTCCTCTTCCCATTAGACCTAAGCTCAAGTGATTTCACACTTGCTTGCTTGTGTCTCAGAGACACTGTAGCTTACCGACCCTCCAGGATCAGAGCAGACGCAAATACACGTCAAGTCTCCTGCCCTTGAGCAAGTGGGCGAGCCTCTGCCAGCCTCCGGTTTCTCATCTGAAATGTACCTGCTGGGTGGGTTTCATGAGACTATCTGTGCTTTTTAAAAAGCCACTCTTTGCAGAATGTGAGGGTCTGCATCCTTTTCTCCTCTGAAGTCACCCACCTCTCACTGAAGATCTGCTCAAACGGTTCTGGAAACAGATTGGGTGTGAGGGACAAGGCAATAGTCAATGCTGTATGGAACATTCCAGAGTCCTGTTTAGGGTTCTTTTTTTGTCAACAGGGAACATGCAGGGGAAGGGATGGAAACGTCGAAACCCGCTAAGGAGGTGGGGCCAATCGGCCCACTAGCACCTGGATCCCCGGAGGTTTCATTGTAGCTGATACCTTTTCAAATGTCGCTCCCAAGTCTATCATAATCTCTGGGTGAGAAGCCTAGGACTAAGCCTCTGCACAAACTCAGTACGTGGCTCCAGGTGAAGGTGAGGAATTTGAGGTGATTGGATGCTGTTCTTAGAAGTCACTACCAGAAAGTGCTTTACTGCCTCCTTGCTGTGCCCCTCCCTTCCTGAGACCCCAGGCCATGCCTTGACTTTGTTTGGCACTTGTCATGGCCCCTGCTGATTTCTGCAAAGATTCTGCAAAGTGACCAGGAAGACTGGAGACATCTGAGTTGAGCCGACATTACTGCTTCTGCACCACAGCCGACCGATCCCTGTTCACAGCAAGCTGTAAGCAATCGGAGTTGATCTGGATAATTGAGAAATTCTGGGAGTTTCTAGTGTGGAAGGAACTAGATCTACCATGGTGGAAAGGATTTGGTCCTGGGAAACTGGTCCGTGAAACACATCAGATATGGGGGTGGGGCATAGCACAACTGGGTGAGCATCCCTCTCGGCATGCTTGCTGGCTTCAAACGTTTCCCCACCTGTGCCTGCTTTTGCCTCTTCTCCAAGTGAGGTGGGCCGGCACCTCATTCAGGACACCTTGATTTTTGTCATCACGGCTTTGCACATGCATTTTTGATATAGATGCTTAAAAGAAGCCTAAAAGATGTTGAGGGAAAAAAAGACCCTGAATTCTCGTTTTTAAAGCTGGTTTTACCACCCAGTGAAACAAGAGGTTTATCCTTCTCAAATCCTACTCAGTTCCGCAACCTCACCTCTGTGCTGTGCTTCTGAGTGTCCCAAAGGTAGGATGGGGCTAAAGGAGGGACCGCAGAGTAAGATTCAAATTAGAGTTCTCACACAAATAAGGCAAGCACTCTAGCCGGGCCCCTGTCCAGGTTGCACGATTCTGTCAGCTGAACTAATTTTTAGACACTAGACACAACCACCGGCTGCCCAGAGAGTAAGCAACCATACCACAACAGTTTCCTTAGCATGCTTTGATTAGCATTAGTTAACATTGCCAAGTCCATTTATTGAAATGGTTTAGAGGGAGTCCCCGAGAGGCTAATTAAGTTGAATTAGACGTAATTTTCTTAGATGTGTTTATTTTGCATGTATGAGTGTTTGCGCGCCACATGCGTGCCTGGTGCTGGATCTCCCGAAACGGAGTTACAGATGAGTTACCACGTGGGTGCTGGGAACTGAACCTGGGTCCCCAGCAAGGCCAGCAAGTGCTCTCAATCACCGAGCCATCTCTCGGGCTCCTGAAAAATATTTCTATACTTAAAACCTTTTGTAAAATAAGTAAAGGTGCAGTTCATAGGGGCAAAAATTCCAAAACAAGAACAAAGGCAAAGCTGTAAAATCCAGCACAGCAACAGCTAAACTAGTCCCTAAACAAACAAAGGGACGCACACAGTAGGAGAAAGACCTAGACAGTGCCAGGGTCTTCAGAGGAAGGAGGGGTATGTAGGCATGTGAGACTATTCTGAGATGCTGCACAGTGGCGGTTGGATGCCTTCGCACACTGCCAAACTAATGGAAGCTGCATTACTAGAAGGGATGCTAAGGGAAGTCATGGCCTTAGTTAGTAGGACGCCAATCCCTTCTAACAGAGGCGAACTGAGCCCGGACTGAGGAGGGAGGCTATGGGAGCTCACTGTATTCTGCCCATTTTAATTTTTAAAAGTTTTAAACATTTATAAGTATTCAAAAATAAATCTTAAAAGACAATTTAAAAATTAAGATAGATGTTGAAAGAAAGAGAGAAAGAAAGAAAGAATTCAAAGGTCATGAGGCATGGGCTGCCATTTGTTCCCCTCAGTCTCAAGGTCCCACCCAGAGGGAAATAATTCTGTCCAAGCACAAGCCCATATGTACAATAGTCTATCTTCCCTTACAAGACTGGGTGTTATACCCACACTTCATTTGAAATTATAAGCCTAATACAGTCCTTTTGCTTGGGTTTGTGGCAGGATGGACTACTGTCATAGCCTTTGTGTTGTAAGGAAGCTCTGTGGTCCCTGGAAGGACCAGATGTGACATGAGAGAAGCCATGGAGTTACAGATGAGGCTGGATGGAGGCTGGCCCTTTTGAAGATACTTTTCATTCAAAGGGACTGGCCAAAGTAGGGTGGAAGCTAAACAGCCAAATTCAGCCATCCATTGGAAGGTGTGGCAGGGTCCAGTTGACCAGCCATTGCAAGAAAACCACAGCTTTTGTGCCGGACCATGATTGCAGAAGCTTTGAAGACACAGATGGAGGTCTGGTTCCTGGATCTGCCTGAGAAGTTGACACTGTTGGTGATATTTCCGGCAGTTAATGTAGGCAGGGAGTCTCTTCTTGGTCTTGGGAAGACCCAGATCACACATTTCAATGGACAGAAACAAAGTAATGATACATTTTCGTGGCCTCCACAAAAGCACATACGAAGAAGGACAACTACAGAGCGCCAGCAATGGCGAGTCAGGCCCCTCCCCCAGCAGTATTGGCTGAGGATGGGATCAACCCCAGCATGTGGGTAGGATTTGGTGTCACCTGTGGCCAGCAGCCAGTGTGCTCATCACTGACGTCATCTCCCAAACATCTTTGGAACGTTTCCTTTCCTAATTTCTCTTTGGTCTGCAGGACAATTTGTTTCTTGTGCTTTTAAAATACCAAATCCTGCAAGCTCCTGGTAGCTGCTGGTACACAGGCGTTTACCAGTGCAGCCCACAAGCCCTTCCTAATTCCACTGTCTGCACTGGGATTCAACTGGTTTCTACACATCTGAGAAAATATCTGCTAACACGGCAGCTTGATTGGTTGCTGACATGTTGTTTTTCAGAGTAAATTAAGTGAAATCCAGGAATTAAAGACACCAGGCTTGTACTGTCTAGGATGATAGCTCTAGTTACATAATGTGGGATGCTTAACATTTTGTAATAGACTACATACAATGTATTTGCTCTTAGTTTGTGGGTCTTCTATTGTTCTTTTCTTATCCTCCCCTCCCACTCCACTAAATATATAATCTCCACAGTGACAGGTACCCTTGCTTTCCGAAAACATCTGTGCATGGTAGGTTAACATTTGCTAAAGGAAGGAAGGTAGGAAGGAAGGAAGGAAGGAAGGAAGGAAGGAAGGAAGGGAGGGAGGGAAGGAGGGAGGGACAGAGGGAGAGAAGAAGGGAGAGAGGGAGGAATGGGGGAGAAGGAAGGAAGGGAGGAAGGAAGGAAGGAGGGAAGGAAGGAAGGAAGGGAGGGAGGGAGGAAGGAAGGAAGGAAGGAAGGGAGAGAGGGAGGAAGGAAGGAAGGAGAGAAGGAAGGAAGGAGGGAAGGAAGGAAAGGAGGGAGGGAGGGAGGAAGGAAGGAAGGAAAGAAGGAAGGAAGGGAGAGAGGGAGGAAGGAAGGAAGGAGAGAAGGAAGGAAGGAGGGAAGGAAGGAAAGGAGGGAGGGAGGGAGGAAGGAAGGAAGGAAGGAAGGAAGGAAGGGAGAGAGGAGAAGGAAGGAAGGAAGGAGAGAAGGAAGGAAGGAGGGAAGGAAGGAAAGGAGGGAGGGAGGGAGGAGGAAGGAAGGAAGGAAGGAAGGAAGGAAGGGAGAGAGGGAGGAAGGAAGGAAGGAGGGAAGGAAGGAAGGAAGGGAGGGAGGGAGGAAGGAAGGAAGGAGGGAAGGAAGGAAGGAAGGAGGGAAGGAAGGAAGGAAGGGAGGGAGGGAGGAAGGAAGGAAGGGAGGGAGGGAGGAAGGAAGGAAGGAAGGAAGGGAGGGAGGGAGGAAGGAAGGAAGGGAGGGAGGGAGGAAGGAAGGAAGGAAGGAAGGGAGGGAGGGAGGAAGGAAGGAAGGGAGGGAGGGGAGAAGGAAGGAAGGAAGGAGGAGGAAGGAAGGAGGGAAGGAAGGAAGGAGGGAAGGAAGGGAGGGAGGGAGGGAGGAAGGAAGGAAGGAAGGAAGGGAGGGAGGGAGGGAGGAAGGAAGGAAGGAAGGAAGGAGGGAAGGAAGGAAGTGAGGGAGGGAGGGAGGGAGGAAGGAAGGAAGTGAGGGAGGGAGGGAGGGAGGAAGGAAGGAGGGAAGGGAGGGAGGGAGGGAGGAAGGAAGGAGGGAAGGGAGGGAGGGAGGGAGGAAGGAAGGAGGGAAGGAAGGGAGGGAGGGAGGAAGGAAGGAGGGAAGGGAGGGAGGGAGGGAGGAAGGAAGGAAGGAAGGAAGGGAGGGAGGGAGGGAGGGAGGAAGGGAGGAAGGGAGAGAGGGAGAGGGAGGGAAGGAAGGAAAAAAGGAAGGAATGAAGGAAGGACTCTGACTGTCGTGAGGAAGGGATCAAAGGTACAGCTGTTGATATGTAGGCAAGAACTCAGGGATAAATAAAGTTGAATTTTAGATTGTGGCCATAGTTCATAAACACTATTGGGGTCCACAGGAAGGAAATCTGGGTGAGGCCTGGGGGCAGACGGGCTGAAGCTTGAAGCGAGTATGATTCAGGGCTACAGTTTGGGTAGGCACCAAGAGAGGAGCTGTAACTTTAGCCAGTGGGTGGATGTAGCTCTCATGCTACTAGATTTCTTTCCAAACGGGAGTGTTAGTGTTTCCATTCCTGGAATCATGTCTCTTGGTTTTTTTTCTCCAGTATTTCTCGTTATTGAATCCCATTTTCGTATCTTGCTCTGACTTCCTTACGTCTGTTATCAGCTTGTCTGTGTTCCCTTGGGATCCATTGTTGGTTTTTCCTCTTTCATCTCTTTGAGCAGTTTGCTGTCATTGTTTTGAATTCTCTGGCACCTCTCATTTCCATGGAGACCATTACTGTTCTGGAGGGAGATCTGCTGCTGCTGGTTTTGTTTTGTTTTTGTTACTTGTGTTGGGACTTACATATCAGGAGCTGGTTCTTTGGTTTCATGTCTCATGTCTGTAGTGTTTGGGATGGATAGGTTGCAGTAGTGTTGAGGTGTTATTTCCTGTGAAACTGGTCTTTGGTGTCTTACACCCAATTCCTAGCCCTGAAGTAACAGTTACTATTCATGGTAGACCTACTATGACAATAGAGTAATAGCTAGACAACAGCTACCCTTCAAACATTATCATAGGAGGGAGTAAACGGATGTTGGCAGCATTGTGTGTGCTAGCAATGTATTAGCTGTCACAGGTATGAATGGAAAGGAAAATACAAAGAAGGAAAAACTGATTAGTGTTGAAATGATTGAAGTAGAAGGAGGAGGCGTAAGTCGGAAAGTGAAGCACAAGAGTCAGACAGTTGGGGAGGTGTGAGGGGTTTTGGCTAAAAGGCTGCAGAGAGAAGGGCAAAGATAGGCACCCAGATCACACAGCGTAGTCACCTTGGGAGACTGAGGCTCAGAGCCCTGCAAGCCAAGACAGATTGTGCTTCAGGACAGGGAAAGGCAAATGTAAAGGACGAAAAGAGAAGGGGAGTAATGAAAAAGAAAGCCGAAGCAACAGAGAAAAACAGAGCAGGGCTGAAGTGGACGGGCTTTAAACACAGGTAAGACGAGATGAAGGGGAGAGGGGGCCAGGCAGAGACAGAGGATGTGCGAACCATCTGGACTCACATTCATATTCCTTCTCTACCACTGGGAAGTCTGTCTCCTCTCCCCCCTTCTCCCTCCCTGCTCCCTCTCTGTGTGTACTGGGATTACAGGTGTATGCCACCATGCCTGGATTTATGCAGTGCTGTGGATTGACCCCAGGGCTTTGCATGCCAGGAAAGGACTCCATTAACTAAGCTATGCCTTCAGCCCAGTCAAGTGGGTACTTGTAAAGCAAGGGACATCTCCTTCCTTTTGAGTGACAGCTACAGATGGGACCAGGAAGGGAGCTGGAAGCTAGGAAAGCAAAGACCAAGGAGATACAGAGAACCCAGGGTTGCTAGGGACCAGAAGCTTAGGGAGAAGAGAGCAGAGAAAGGGAGGTGACTACTCATTCCTACCTAACAGTTTTTGAATTGTTTTGATGTTTTCAAGGATAGCAGTTGAGACTGGGTAGTTGCCAATGGAGGTGTTGCCTTGCCGGGGCTTAATTGACTTGTAAAGATTGCAGATCGCCCAGTGATCCAGTCTTCTTTGAACATTTTCTCCCTCCAATACATCTTCTTTGTGAATTAAGTCGTTATTAATTTCTGCTCATAAAGAAAGGGGTGTGTAAGTTTGAATGGGCAAGTGTGGGTTACGTTCTATTGTTGCCAGACTCAATTGTCACTTGTCACAGACTTCATAGATGCTGCTTTTCCTTGCGGTGTCATGGAGATGCTGAAACTGCTTTCATTTCCTAAAGTGAAAGTATAGGATTGCTTTCAGCCATCCCTGGCTCCTCTCTGGATTAATGTTTGCCCTAGATTTTTGCAAAGAAGCCGTTACTGCTGCTCTGGTGGCAATCATGGATGTACTGGGTGGGCTGCCTGTCCTGATGAGTAGGATGTGACACCAGCGTGGTGGCTGGAATTCTCTCTTCCTTTCCTGGATCCATCTAAAGTGCTGCTGGAAGGACCTGTCACATCCCTTTGTCAGAGACAACATGAGGGCATTTCCTGATAAGGCTTTGAGATAGGAGCAGGGGGACAGCTGATGCCTTCTGGCCATGGATAGTCAGTGGCTGCTGCTGTCCTTGTTGTCAATTGCGGCTGGTGACTTGTTCCTAGTGGGAACCCAGTGGTCTCCCAGGAAGGTAGATGGGTTACAGACACTCCACCTGAATTGTGGTTACACTAACCACTGAGCAAGACTGCCCTATGCCTTGCCTGCCCCAGTTTGTGCTCTGCTCAAACTGAACATTTTGGGGTTCATTGCCTGGTCAACAAAAGGTCAGTTCTCACAACTTGTGCTACAGGAAAATCCTCAGGCCTGGGTCTGACAGCCAAAGGCCATGCTGCTTTGTGTGACAGCCAAAGATCAAATGTTGTTCCTTATGACAGTCAAAGAGGACCATTTCTGCCAGAAGTGAACTATAGGAGCCCAGGGTAGCCCATCTAGGCAATGGGTCTCAGTCATTTTAATTGGTGCATAGACCATTGAGATTGTACTTTCAGCTATACTCTATCCTTCTCAGATCTACAGACTGACTGTAGCTTTAACAGCAGCCAGCATAGCAGCCCCTTTGTCCGTTCTCTTCATAAAATCAGGCCTGACTGGAGAGCTCCATGGCGTCCAGCCCACATGCACCTCGCTCCCAGACTCTAAAAGGAGATAAACTCACAAAACAGGTTTGAAAGTAGCTTTTTACCATTCCTTTATTTCAAAGGAACTTGTTTTACAATGACTGCTGTCAGTAACCAACCACCTGTGTCTGGTGGTAAAGAACTGAATTAAAAAATATATAAAGTTTATGTAAGTTCTGAGGGACTGGAAAATGTTCTAAGGTATTATAAGTACAAGTTGTAAAGATCTAAGGAAGCGATTTAAGGTATAAAAAAATGCTTCCAGTTTCTTTCCCTCTGTATACTATTGTTATATGAAGGCTTCAAAAGTTCCGTTAACATTAATTAATGGAATTCTGATAAGCTATTAATCTAGCTCTGGTAAAGCGCTGCTAATATTATCATAATCACAAAGTCAAGATTTTTAAGTTTCCTTTGGTTGTCTTCTAAGTATAGACTTAAAAATTGCTTCTCATTGTGCTAAAAACATCAGTTCCATCTATACATACCCAGTGCTCTGGATACAGGAAAGAGTGTGCTTTTAGTCCCGAGTCATTTTCCGATTCTGTCTTACTTAGGGTTTCTATTGCTGCACAGAGACACCATGACCAAGGCAACTCTTATAAAGGAAAACATTTAATTGGGGTGGCTTACAGTTCAGAGGTGCAGTCCATTATCGTCATGGTGGGACATGGTGGCATGTGGGCAGACGTGATGCTGGAGAGATAGCTGGGAGCTCTACATCTGGATCTTCAGGCAGCAGAAGGAGTCTGTGTTCCCACTGGACATAGCTTGAGCATAGGTGACCCCAAAGCCTGACCCCACAGTGACACACTTCCCTCAACAAGGTCACACCTATTCCAACAAGGCCACACCTCCTAATAGTGACACTCCTTTAGGTTTCTGGGGCACAATTACCACAGTTCCCTAAGCGTTCACTACAACTCAGAGTCAGGAGTCTACTCTTTGTATGATGTGGATTTCAGTAAACATTGCAAACAACCGCAATGCTGACATACCTGAAAATTTTGCATTTTTCATAAACTTAGAAAATTCTTCCCGGTTGTCCAGGTGAGCAGAGGACAGCCACAGGCCTGCCTGGTGCCCCAGGGCCTGGGTGGGCTGGTGCCGCTGTGACGGACAGATAGGAGGCACAGAGTGGAGAGATGCATCACTGAAGACACCGTGGCACTGAGGGACAGGCTGATGTGGGTGGCCTACACTGTCACCTGGAGCTAGGTGATCTCCCAGCCCTTGCTGCCGCCGAGAGCCCTGTCTGGGTTCATGGCCCTACCACAGCTGGGGTTTTTGTTGCTGTCCATGGCCTGTGACACCAATGAAGGCCATATGGATGCCTATGTTCTGTTACCCCACCTGAGGCCACATTGGTGTCTGAGGGCCATCCTGCCACTGGGCCACACTGATCTAAGTACCCTGTACTGCCACTCAGGGCCATGATGATGTCTAGGCCTATGTTTCTGCTGAGGGTCCTGTCTGGGTTGGTGGCCATACTGCAGCTGGGGTCTGTATTGATGTTCTCTGTGACCTCAGTGGGAGAGCTGTCTCCCCTCTTAGGAGACCCTAGTGGTGTGAGTGGGGGAGATCTGGCCCCAACCCTCGACAGCCCTGGGAGAACTGGCTCCCTCTCTCACCATGCAGGGAGAGCTGACCCTGGCCCTTGCCTAAACGGGGGGAGGGTGCCTAGCGAGGCCTGCACTGACCACATCAGCTACCACCGTCTGTGACCGGCTGGAGCTACTGAAGGGACTGGTCCCATGGAACCAGAGCTGCGGGGTCTTCATGACTCTGGGCGACAGCAGGCTATCCAAGAGGAGATTCAGTGAGGGTCCAGCATTGATGGTGTACCAACAGCCAGAGGCTTTGAACCAGACCAATGACTTATTGCAACGGACATTTGCAAGTAAAGCTATTTGGGCAAGAGGGTGTACTGCATGACACACGGCGGCTCCCAAGGCCACCACAACAAAAGAATATGTGATGGAGAGTTAGGAAAGATGGAGGAACAAAGGCTGCAAGGGTGGAGGGCAGACATGGAAGGAACAGAAGATGAGTGGGATTGGGAGCAAGATGTGAAATTCCCAAAGAATCAATAACAGAATTATCTTGATTTAAAAAAAAAAAACAAATGCCTTGTAAGCTTTAAGAAATGGACTCGGATCACTTCTCACAGATCAAAAACTCCAAATGAATACACCTGTTCACCAACAGCCCAAGTTTCCCCACCCGAGGCCTGTTCTTGACCGGGATCTCTCCACCTTTCCTGGTCTTGGGACTCCCCTCTTAAAACTGCCAGGACCGTGGTGGCAGTTTCAAATGTACACCTAAGAAAAAATTTCCCCCAAGCCCCTCAACAACTTTCTTGCAGTAGTCTATCTGTCCCAGCAGATTTTAAAGCAAATACAGACTGCTCCAGCAGTTAGCCAGCTGCGGATGTCCACTCAAAACCCGCATCCCAGACAGCTTCAGTGGCTATCCCCAGGTGGTCCCTAACCCCAGATGGTCCTGCACAGCCTGGTCAGAGAGAAACAGCCTGTTCTTCCAGGGCTCGCCAGCATTCCAGCTTCCTTGGGCACCCCTGACAATGATGCTCTGCTGTCAGCAAGAAGCAGTCATAGAAAACTACCTATCATCCCTTATCGTTGTTTATTATCAACAAAAGGGCTAGAACGGGAGGTTTCAAACCTGGGACTAATGGCCTATTTAACATATCAAAGTGAACCTGGTCTCCGGGTTCTTCTTGCATCCATCAGTCTCTACCTGTTACAGGGCGCTCCCCGCAGGCATGCCCTACCCACTGTCCCAAACTTCTCCAGCCCAGGCGCCGGGCTGCCCTTCCCTATACAATCCAACCATTTTGGCCACCGGCTCTTTTTGTACCTTTGGGCCTCCCTTCTCGTCCCTCTCCCTTCCCCTCCCCGTCTCTCCCCAACGCTCAGGGTCCTGACTACAGGACTCTGCCAGATGTTCCTGAATCTAGTAATGCTCTCCCCTTTATCTACAATTAACTTTCTGCTCCACCATACCTAGGAACAGCCGTGTCCTTCCTTCCTTTTTTTTTTTTTCACTCAGTCTCATCACATTGCTAAATTTATTTCTTTAAGGCGACTTTCGCTTTTTGTCCTCGTCTCTAGAAGTGCCCCATTAAATTGTGCAGGGGCGCATGTTTCTGAGATCTCTGTCACAAATCCCCGTTTCATGGTGGAGGAAGCCCCTCCCCCACACCCTTGGAATCGCCCCGGTGGGAACCAGGCCGTTGGT